>JAWNPL010000014.1:227500-827500 GCA_035047545.1 Drosophila paranaensis
AAATGTCTAAAAGTATGAATAGCTAATAATATTATCAGAGAAAGTCAAGCTGACTTAAGTCTATCAACTGGAGCCTTTTCATCACCTGCTTACGTCGAGTTGATATTGGAGAAGTCTTTATGCAAATCACATTAATTGAAGTGATATTTAAACAAATGAAAGACGGAGAAGTCTCAGGTAGGGAGGGTTAGACTTAGTCCAAGATATGATGAAGTCTTGAGCTAAAGTCCTCAAGGCAAATCTCAATAAAGTTTTTCTTTGTCTATAATTCTATCTACATTTGACTTAATTACATTCAGTCTACAAATATCAAATTTGATTTAAATATTTGTTGCTGGCTCCGCCCGCTGCATATTCGCCGTGCAGCTGGTGGGGTGGGTGGTGGTGGTGGGTAAGTGTCTGGGCAAGTGTTGGCATGCAGTCGTTAGCCGCAGCTCCGCAACTCTGTTGCTGTTGTTGCTGAATGACAGGCAGCGGCTAATGCACTTTTGCAACCGCAGCAACGTCGGCAACTTGAAGCCGGCGTCAAATAAATTGTCACAAAAAAGGGGGAAAAAAGCAACCAAAATGCAGTGGAAACGATGGGGGGCGGAGGAGGGGGCAGGCAGTGGGGATCAGAGGTGAAATACAATCGCAATGGTCAGAGATTGCAGGGCAAACTTTTTATGGACCACTCGTCGTATGCGCAATGCGCGAGAGGGGCTGGGGCTGGGACTGGCGTAGGATCAGGGGCGGGGGTTGGGGCCCGCGAGCCAAAAAGAAAACACTGTAACGGCGAATGAATGTCACTGCGAACACGATGCGACATGTGCACTTTATGGCGGCCAAGCGATGGACGCTATTGCCACAGAATGAAGTAGAGTGGGGTGTGTGTTGTGGGTAGGTGGAGTTGGCAACTGCTACGAGCCATGAAGCGACAAAATCAAATTGCGTTGCAACTGATTGCGCATTGGTTCGGCGGTGGGGGTGAGGGCGACTGCGACTGGGCTTGCATTGATGTCTGCTGAGGGGGTTGGACAGAGGGAGAAGGACGGGAGGGGGGCTGGTACACTCGGCTGCCTGTCAAGCACGGCGGCAGCTGTCACTTGGACAGTTGTACGAGCAGCGCGCGTCGTGCGAAAAAGGCACAAAACAAACGAGTGAAACGAGAAGCAACACCAACAACAAACAGCGACAGCAACAACAATAAGGATCAGCGCCGAGGGCAGCCAGCGTGCAGTTGCAATTTGGCGGGCAGGCAAACTATGCTTTATTCTTTCTTTATGTTTCATTTCCACTCTCCCTCTCTCTCTCTCTCTACCTCTCTCTCCTCTCTCTATCTATTCTTTGGCTTGAGGGCAATGCAGGCCATGCTGCAGTCAAAGCTCAAGTCGGAGTCGTAGTCGAGTGCGCTTTGTCCACTAACTTTGACTCTGGTCACTCAGCTGGAAAATCAAGTCAAATTATGGCCAACACACCCACACGCACATACACACACACACCTACACAGATCTGCTATCCGTCAGCTACATTTGCTAATTGTTGACCGAACACGTCCGGCGGTGGCCGATGATCAGCCACTGACAGCGGCTGCTAAAATGTTTTCGGTTTGATTTCGTGCAACAAACTGCGGCAAATCAAATTTTAAGTGCCGAAATACATGGCGTATACTCAACGGCTGCAAAGTTGTTAAGTGCTCGGTTTGTGTGTGTCAAATCGAGCTGATTCCTAGCTAAGTTCCGCAAGTGCATCAGCACTCATCTATTCAATTAGCCGGCTGGCTTTGGATGCACCACTCAGCAGGCTGGAGTGGCGACCCCAAAAAGTAGACTAGATGCGGTGCGAGAGCGTGAATTAAATTGCTAAACATATACATTTAATTGAGTTAAGTTTTTAAATATATATATGTATGTAGAATGCTGTTCTAAGAGCTCTTAAGACTTAACATCCATTTGGCTTTAAAGTACTTTGGATACTATGCTTTAAATATATGTTATGATATATGAGACAGACTCTGTAAACAATATGAAATAGTCTCTGTAAAGTCTCTGTAAAATCGCTGTAAAGTTTATGTAAAGTCGCTGTAAAGTCTCTGTAAAGACTCTGTTAAGTCTCTGTAAAGAATATGATGTAGACTCTGTTAAGACTCTGTAAAGAATGTAACATAGACGCAGTAAAGACTCTGAAGAATATGAGATAAACTCTGTAAAGCATCTGTAAAGCCTCTGTAAAGCCTCTGTAAAGAGTATGAATTAGGCTCTGTAAAGAGAAGGGAGAAGATTCTGTAAAAGGGAGAGAGAAGACTCTGCAAAGAGAAGAAAAGCGAAAGAAAGGCATCGTAAAGTTGAACTTCTTCTTCTAACATTGATTTCCCGAACTTGGTAAATAAGGAGTCTTCTTAATAATCTCGATTGCAGTTGTTAATTTTTGTTATTAAATAGTCTTAGTTCATAAGATGAGCTGTCCCATGTAATAGTTCATATCTTATATAGCATTCCTTTATTCCTTTATTCATTGTATAATATAAGTAGTAACATAGCTAAGAATATTTCCAAAATTTAAATATGCTGCTGGCAGCTAAAGGCATGCATTATAAATACATTCGATGAAGAGAAGTTGCTCTCTTACTCGATCTACGCATGTTCAACTATCCGTCCGTCCACTCGTTCGTTTCAGTTATCCGGCCGTCTTAACGTCTTACGTCTCTTTTCCGTCTATCCGCTTGTCTATTCCTCTGTCTTTTCGTTCGTTCGTTCGTTTCTCCATTCGATCGTCGGTTTGTTTGTTTTTTTTTCATACATTCGCTCGCCTCACGTTTTTTTTATCCGTCCATCTATTTGTCTTTTCGTCCGTCCTTCCCTCAGTTTGTTCGTCCGTCTAGCTCTCCGTCTCTGAGTATGCGTATGTGTTTCATTAAATTTACGTATTCAGCCTACATTCATCGTCGTCTTTCAGATTCTTCTTAAATCTGTTGCATTTGCGCGGCATGGGGGTCAGCTAATATTAATTAAGAGCTTACTGCATTTGCATTTGCATAGGAAACTTGAGATTGCCAAAGACACACACAACACACACACACACACACACACATTGTCACATCCGCAATGTCACAGTCACAGTCACAGTCAGAGGCAGGCGCGGGGTTTGCCACAGACAAACTTCACTTGCAGTTGCAGTTTGCATAGCTGGCAGCTGCGGCCGCAAGGGGGCGTGTCTGTGCAGGGTCTGAGCAACGCCACCCCCCCTCCCCCCCACCGTTTGCTGTCAGCTTAGCAGCGCCATTTTACCATTGTGTTTGCCAGCCTCACTGTTTGTCCGTCTGACCGACTGTCCGTCCGTCTGACTGCCTGTCTGTGTGTCCATTGTCGCTTGTCCGACTGCGTGGATTATTTGCGCAAGTGAATATTAAATTTGAACCACAGCCGAACGCGTCGAGCCGCCAACAACAGCAGCAGCAGCAGCAGCAGCAGAGCGAGAGAGAGAGAGAGGGACTGTAGGCGGTGTGGCTGCTCTGGCCTGCCACGCAAGTTAACTTCCGCTCTTGCGGGTAGTCGCAGGAGAGTGTGAGCGAGATAGGGGGACAGAGAAAGCGAGAGAGAGAGAGAGAGAGACAGAGAGAGCGAGAGAGAGAGAGACATTGTGTATTGGGCATTGCATCCAATTATTTGGCAGAAGCCTGCAATTCCGGGCGGGGTTGCCCGATTGTTTATCCTTCTCCTGTTCTTTTTTTCCTCCTCTTTTTTTGGAGCTACTAATGTAGTGGTGTTGTTCGGCGGTTTCGGGCAGACGGTTGCAGATTATTGTGTTTGCGCGCTCTCTTTTTTTCTTATTTAATTTCACACTCAATAAAAATATAAAATATAAAACACACTCGACGCAAATTTACAACTTACAGCTTAAAAGTCGAACATGGAATGCATGAAAATGTGCTTTCAGATCTGTGAGGGCCATTAGCTTGTGGTTATTAAGTAATTATGCAGAATGTGAAAGGGAGAGAGAGAGAGAGAGAGATGGAGAGAGAGTGAGTGACAGAGATATAGATATAGAGGCTTGAAAGAGATGAGAGAGAACACAGAAAGAGAGAATGATGGAGAGGGAGAGAGAAAAAGAAATATATATGCAGAAGAAGAGAAAAATAGAAAAGAATGAGAGAGAGAATGAGTAAGGGGAATGGAGAGAGAGAGAAAGAAACGAGATTTGTGATATGAAAGAAGAGAAAACTGGAAAGAGTATGGAGATATGAGAGACTGAGGTGAGAGGGAGAAAGATTTCATACAGAGTGAGAAAGAGAGAGATCTACAGAGAGAGAGAGAGAGAGAGAGAGAGAGATAGAGAGAGAGAGAGAGAGATGAGAAAGAAAGAGAAAGAAAGAGAAGAGACATTAAAACAAATAGAGACTAAGGGAAAGGGAGAGCAATGAGTAGAGGGAGCTCGAGATGAGAGACGGAGAGCTATAGAGACAGGGAGATGGGGAAAAGAGGATAGAGATAAAGAGAGAAAATGAAGAGAGATGATAGGGAGTGAGAGAGGTATATGACACCCATACATAAATAAAAGATAATAAAACAATAGAGAGAGAGAGAGAGAGAGAGAGAGAGAGAGAGAGAGAGAGAGAGAGAGAGAGGGAGAGAGAGATAGCTTCAGTCTAGAATGAATCGTGGTTCACTTATGAATTGCACTCTCAAAATGAAAGGGTTCGACACTTGGAATATATGTTATACTAATCCAAGTTTCTCTTACAGCCCTGTAAATAACTCTTAAATATAACTCTTAAGTAAAAAGTCTCCTGAAAGACTAATATCTATATCTCGACTATTTACAACTATTTACTATTAGACTCTCTTGACATTCAACATGAGATTGATATATATTTATTTATATACATATATAGTCGTATCGCTGGCACGAATACAAATGCTCAACTTCCTGACATATGTTAATTGATATGATATTGAATATTGAATTGCCGCTTAAGCGAGGATTAAGCAAGTATTTATGTATTTGCATGACGCTTTAATTAATATGCAACAGTTAAAATTTTTTATCTACTATATATACTATATTTGCTATTTGCTTAAAATTCATATTATTATGGTTGTTCTGAATGGTAAGTAGCAGAGGCATAAACTTATAAATATTTATGTGCATCCGGGTTAAACCGAAATGGCGGGGTGTCGATTTAGGGTGAACGAACACAAACAGCAACTATATCGAGTGGTCACTGACACACATACACATGTGTGTTGTCTGTATCTCTGTGTGTGTGTGTGTGTGTGTATGTAAAGCAGATTCGTAAGTGAGACTCGCAGTGTCCTGGCATCCGTTTGCTCGTCCTGCCAGATTCGCGACTAAAGTAAATAAAAGCCAGCCTCTGCCGACTGCCGACTGCTGGCTGCTGGCTGCCACTGTTATCTTTTTTGGAAAATCGCTAACAATAAATAATTTATGTGCAGGGCAAATGATAATGAAAAAACCACCCCGTGCATGGCCAATGGTTCGACTGATGCGAGTGATGCTTCTCAGCAACAGCCCCCGTGTGAGTCGAGGCCAGCCCCAGCCCCAGCCAGGGCCCAGCCCGGTCCGGGGTTGCAGTCGGTCGCGTTTTTCGCATTTTCGAAATGGACTGTTTAAGGCGATTTTCCCAGGGCGGCAGCGGCCAGTTGAGTGGCATTGAAATCAAAATCCAAATCGTACAACCACTTCAAACAGCAATGCCCACCATGGAAGGGGGTTGCACGCCCTGCAGTAGGGGTAGGGCTAGGGGTAGGGGTAGGGCAGGGAGTTGGGTTTACGAGATCGCGCATGGAGGTGGGCATAACATTATCAGGCATATGCAGACAGTCGAGCAGAATAAGGACTCGCCGCGTTCGACTTATGATGTATTTTTCCGGGGATCGGCCCCCTGGCGAGCATTAGATAACCAAACAATGGCGGCACACACACACACACACACACATGCACATGCACACATTCAGTTGTGACTCTGGAGATGCAAAAACAGTTGCCAAGTTGCCACTGAAAGGGGAGAGGCGCGCGCAATGCGAGTATCCTGAGTGCCATCATTAAAATGCGTGTTGAGCGGAGAGACGAGACGAGGCGAGGTGAGGTGAAGTGAAGGGAGACCCGCGAATCCAGCCTTTGGCGGCCATTGAATCTGAATGTGTGTCAAGGATGGATTTGAATTTGAATTCGGATTAGGTTTTGAGTCCTGAAGTTGAGCTGGTATAGATTTGTTGAAATAATGAAACCGCTAGTGTAGAGCATATAAATTTAGATACGTGGATTGGCTTAGTTAGCTTAGGAATTAGTATATATTATTAGCTTAGGAATTAGTATATATTATTAACTTAATGAAAGAGTAAATCTCTTACCCACTTGTTCATCAAGTGAAGCGAGCTTATTCGGTTTGATGAATATACAAATTGTTCTTTGTTGGTCCATCAATATTTTTTAATTTTATTGTGAAGAAGCTGAACTTATTTAGTACTTTTATTTATTTAATATTTAAATACTAAAAAAATACTAAATAAATATATATGTGTGTGTAGTCGTTTGTAGATCCTTTTCATATATTATAAGTCTTTTACTAGTCTTCTACAACTGCTCGCATAATAATGTTAGTTAACATACCAACAGTTAACATACTGTTAGTTAACATACTGTTAGTTAACATACTGTTAGTTAACATACTGTTAGCTAACATACTAACAGTACACTTATAGTTAACATACTTATAGTTAACATACTAATAGTTAACATACTAATAGTTAACATACTAATAGTTAACATACTAAGAGTTAATATACTTATAGTTAACATACTGTTAATTAACATACTGTTAGTTAACATACTTATAGTTATCATACTAATAGTAAACATACTGTTAGTTAGCACTCTAATACTTAACATACTGCTAGCTAACATAGTAATAGTTAACATACTAAGAGTTAACATACTGTTAGTTAACATACTGATAGGTAACATACTAATAGTTAACATGCTGCTAGTTAGCATACTAATAGTTGGTTATCATAATGTTACTTAACATTCTGTTAATTAACATAATGTTAGTTAGCATAACAGACAAATTGGGTCTTTTTAACAGCATTTCATTATTTACTTAACGTATATACGTACATATATTTGCTATATAAATGTTTTCTAATACGTTTGCTCAAAGTATTTTCTACTCTCTCTCTCTGAACACAAAATACTTTTTCATAATACCTTCAACTCATCTGCGGAAGCTTATCAACTGCATTTGTTGTTTTTTCGTATAAATAGCAAAGTGAGATTAAAATATAAATATTACACAATTGCTAAGGCGCAGCAATTGGCAAAACAATTGCCATAGAGCGATTGGAATTTCCTCTTGATTCTCCTGCCCTGTGCTTTTTGGCAAAAGAGGCCTGTCAATTGTTTGCAATCATCAAGCCCGCTGAAATTTCGAGCGCAACACTATTAAAACGCAAGCAACAACAACTAAGTACAATAAATAAAAAAAAAGCGAGGGGGAAGGAGGGGTAAATTGGAATCAAGCAAAATGTACTTCCAATGGGGCCATAAAATTCTGACAATTTTCTGACAGCAAACATGCCAACACTCAAAAATCGTAATGTATGAGGGATGGGGCTGGGGATGGGCTATTGTTCAGTGCCTTCACACGAATGTTGAATGTTGGAGTTTGGAGCTGGAGTTGCGGTGTGGCATGTTAAATATACGTCACAGCTAAAACGAGCACATGTCTAGCGCCAAAAAGTTTCAAGGATATAACCGAACGCCAACAGCAAAACAACAACAACAACAACAACAACAGCAGCAACAACAATGCACGCTAAGTTGTTGGCGGCGTCGAAAATTAGCCAGTGGCATCAAGGGGTTGCCAGCCAGCCGTTGTCCTTGCCTGGATCCTTGCCGGTCGGTCGGTCGGTCGGTCGGTCGTTCGGTGTGTCTCTGCTCCTGGTCTACTCATATTTCAAAAGTGAACACACTGACACGGCGACATTTTACTGGCACAAAGGACACTTATTGTTATTAGCACATGCGGGGCTAAAGCGCAACGCTCGCCTCGTCGTCCATTGTCCTGGCCACTGGCTACCGCATTCACAGCTGGGTCCGGGCCGCTCGCTGCTGACTGCTGACTGCCGACTGCCGACTGCCGTCTGCTCTGGCTCCTGGTTACTAACAACGTGTTAACCTTTTGCCGCGCACACATTTCAAAAGCCAATTACATGCGCTCTTAAGCGTGTAAAGTTTTGTAATATGATTTGTGTTTGGCCTCTTTTTTGGGGTATCTCCAGTATCCTTTGCCGCTGTCCTGTCCTATCCTGTCCTGTCTCTACCTGTCAGCCGTGCTGTCTGCCCTGCCTGCCTGCCATTTTTATGACGATGTCCTGCCAAAAAGCATGCATAATATTCTAAAGCTTAAAATAACAGTTATGCTACGGGTGCGAGCGTGAGCGTGAGTGTGAGTGCGAGTGTGAGTGTGTCTCTACTCTTCTCTTGGGGTTGCTTGCTACTATATATTTGTTTATGTTGCCTAATACTTACCCATAGAGATTCTTTTAATCTTGTTCGTCTCTGGTCTCATTTGGTCTCAGTGAATCTCTTCTTAGCCATCTCAGAAGTTGCTTACACGCCAGTATATCACTCTCATCGGACAACTCCGCCTGAGAGACTCATGATATCAGTGTTCCGAACCATCGATGAGACGCACTGTCCTCATTATTATTATTTCTGTTGAAATAGGTTCAATGCTTAATTAAATGTTTTTAAATTTCCAAATCAACTGAAAGCTGCTCCACGTCTCACATCAGTTGAAGTAGGCGTGAGGGCGAGCACTCAACGCGAGAGCTGCTAATGTCAATGGCTGTCAAATTTTTTAGTTATATTTCATCGGCATACAGATCGGGTTACAAGCACGCTTCAAACTTTTAGAAATTCGCTTGGCGCTCGCAAAACTTTTCCGTTTCGGTTTTAAAATTCAAAACGCCCACAAAATAGCAATGGCGTCGAATAGCAACAATAGCAACAACATCACCAACAACAACACAAGCTACAACGACAGTACTTCTACAGATACAGACGGCACCACCACACAGACAACTGCTACTGGCACACCAGCAGCCAACAACAACTGGGAGCAAGACCACCCCCAAGGCTACAACAGCAACAGTAGCAACAACAGAAACAACAGTGATATGCATTTGCATCAACACCAGAGCTACCCGAACGTACACCCATACCTGCACCCGCACTTGCACACACGCGGCACACGCAGCACGCACACTAACAATAGTGATACCAACAACACCCACAACAACAACAACAATTATGGCCACATTTTGATCCACCGACGCCGTCGCCATAGACAGAACATTTTTAACTATATGCAGCGCATGGAGATGCCGATGATGCCAACATCTATGCCGATGCCGATGCCGATGCCGATGGCGCTGCCCATGCCAACGCCAATACCAATGCCAATGCAGATGCCAGCCACGCCGCCCATGACATTGCCCATGATGGACCCGATTCGCACCCAAATGGAGCGACATGCAAGACTGGGGCTGCCGCCGCGCGGCAGACGTCACCTGGCCGGTTGGGGAGCCATGAGGAACGAGGGACAGGCTGGCGACGTTGGTAATATTGGCGATAGTAATCAAGTGGTGGGCATACCCACCGTTGCCCCGCCCAACCACATGGCCCACATGGGCGGCGGCGACGCAGAGATCATTATGGAGGCGCCCTTGACGCAGCAGCATCGCGGCGCCGGCGACGGCGTGCAGGGGGAGGCGGCACAGCCGCAGCCGCAGCGAGTGATCCAGCCACCAAGACGGGAGACTCTAGAGCAACGTCGCGAGCGCAGCGTTCAACAGATACTGCGCCTCTGCGACTTCATACAGCAGCAGCTGGCAACTATTGCCGCCCAGATCGATGCCTACGAGAGGAAACTATCCCAGCACAGTATCCAGTCACCGTCGCCCCCGGAGCCCGACGGTGATATCATATAGACGAGCTCACACACCGTGCAGCTGCTCTGGGGAATGCTGGAGAAGATGGGCGCTGGACCTGCAAGAGTTGGAGAAGCTGCGTTGCTAACGCTCAAGTCTCTGATCTCGGTTTCCTTATTCGCACAAAATTCGCTAATTGTTGGCGTGTTCCATTTTGTTTGCACATTTTAATCAACAATTCCTTTTCTAATCCAAAATTGCCTTCGAGTGCACGTGTTATCGTTGGACGCAAAAAAGAAGCAAGTAAAATGTATGCGCTCCAAGAAACCCAACCCGACTTTTACTTCCACACGCACCCAGTGCACCATCTCTACGTTGCCTTTCAGCTGAAGTCTCTCCACGATTGAGAGCCAAGCATTCGATGCTTTGGCATCAATTCAAATTTCAGTTTTGCAAAGGTCGTCAGATAGTTCTTTATTCTATTAACTACTATATATCTATATAATATATATATATAGTTTTGTATGTCAAATTATAACTAAGGCAAAATTGTAAAATATTCTCTTAAAGCATATAAACTGCTCGATATTCAATAAGTAGACCTTAAGTTACCAGTGCTTAAAGCTAAATATGAGTCAATCGAAGAAACCTAGTCGACTTAATTAAATAATAAATGAAATTATTCAAAAGAATGAGTGTAAGTTAGAAAATATTTGTATAGAGCTTTAAAGAATTCAAGAAAAGATACTAAAATTGGTTTTTGGCTCAAGTGAGTAGAACACGCCTCATAAAATAGAATAATATTACCAAAATAAATATCTATATTAACTTTAATTGAGACTTATTTATTTGACTAAGAAAAAGGTGTCAAATATAAATAAATTAAGAAGAAAATATATTTACATGTAAAAATAATAATTACAAAATTTATTATTTATATTACATTCATAATTATAATATTTATAAGTTTTATTATTCATTTTTCTTGTTTTCTTTAATGTTCGAATTTATTGGTAGTTTTAATGAATATCTTAATGTTAAAGTACGTCGAAAATCGTATGCTAATAAAAGTCTTAGCACTATAAAAATAATAAGTGAATTTAATAAATATAATATGATAAATAAATTAAATTCAGACAAATAAATAAACGAAATATATTCATAAAATATTTATTTATATGAAACTCGAATGAAAATATGAAAATAAAATAAAAAAAAAAAAAACTAAAGAATTTGGAGCAAATTTATGCAACATCAAAATCTATTACTAAATAATTAAAAAATAAAAAAAAACTTTTAGTGCATTTATGTATATTGAGATAAAATATATATTAAAGAAACATAATAATTTACATAATGAAAATTTTCTAATTAACAAAGGAAATGCTCAAGATGAAGAAGCCTTTGAAGTATCTATCAGTTCTGCAACCTTCGGCAGAAATTGAACTTAAATAAAATAAATACATTTACGACTTCTTCCAGCTGAAGCATGCTTAATTACATTTAATATTTGTGCACAAATAAATTGCAAATATTTGGGCAAATAAATAGTGAGAAGCTTTTAGAGATGAGTTCGCTTTTGGCAGCTGAATTGACAGGTGAGTTGCGGGCCGGCTGCTTGGGTCGAAGTGAGCAAAAAGTGCTTGAGGTTCGGTGGTTCAATTAGAGGCTTTGCAGAGTTGGAAAGCGAGGAGGCGTCCATGCCAGGCCGCTTTGGCTGTGTTTCGTGCAGAATGCTCAAATTTTCAAGTGTGCAAAAGAAATGACATGCAAATTAGTTTTGTTCGAATGACTGACAAGTTGTAAAAGCGCACCGGCGCGACCTGGTGGTTGTGGGCGGGGAAAGTACCGCGCGAGGCAGTGTGAGTTGACCGAGACCGAGGCAGCGCCGAAAAATTTCCAATGAAATAAGGGTTGCCGCCGCAGTCGCTGCTTAGGAGCCGCAAGCCGGGCGAATGGCCTAAGGATGAGCGCGAGGGCAAAGCAATCACCGTTTGCTCTGGCCACACAATGCGCCGACTGCATAAATAAACAACAACAGGAACAGGAACAGGAGCAGGAGCCGGAGCAGGAGCGCTGAAAAGGATAGATTTTATGAGTGCAGCGTGCAACGTGCAGCGCTCAGCGCGCGGACTGCCGCTCACTCCTTTCAACTCTTTTGGCAATTGACATTGATCTGAGGGCCGTCGAAATGGGAAATGGGAAATGGGCCATAAACCTCTGACCCGGTTAGCATATTGTTTGGCTGACCAAAACTCCGGCGGCTACCTGAAAATGTGTTAACCCGTTTGCTGTTTGTGTCCGTCCTTCGACTGCTGATCCTGGAAACAAGCCGCGCAGCTGGCGAGCATTTAATTAGCTGCAAATTAGTCGAGAGTTTTGCTTGGCCTGCCACGCCCACCAGCACGAAGACGCGCCCTCGCCCTCGCCTCGCCAAATATTTGACAATTTAATTAGTCTAAAATGGGGATTATCTTAGTATATGTGTGCGGGCGGGCGTCATGTGTGTGTGCGTGTGTGTGGGCGTGTGTGTATTGCACGCATTAACAGCGCATTAGGCAAAAGGGTTTTTTCGGTGCGTCTTGCTCTAGCAGCAGCAACAGCAGCTTGTGGTCGCCGTTGCCGCATCAGCGATAGCACTTGATCCTTTGATCCTGCTTTTGGGAGCGTCGCTGGCATCGCTGGCGTGCTGGTGAGTGTAAGCAAATTTTTAATTAAATTGCTGCTGCAGCTCATTTAGCTTATGGCCTCTGGCCTTTGACCTTTGCTTCGCCTTGCCTGGTTTTTTTTTTTTTTTGTTTGGCTCTTTGCTTCAGAGCAGCTCTTCGCCCGGCACCCGATGCGCCGTGGCCAAAATTTAATTAGCTTAGATTGGGCCACAGTCCGAAAAAATCCTTTGACAACGACCGAACATGTACGCTGCATGTAGCGCCATTATTAACAACACTCCGGCACACATGGAGTGTGCGAGTGTGTTGGTGTGTGTGTGTGTCTAATCTCCATAACCCTTGCCCAGCCAACCTACCCATCCACTCACCCTCTGGGTGCGCTGGCAAAACACATAAACATTTAAAGGAGCCAGCGGCGACTCGGTGGGGCCAGTGCCCGTGCCAGTGCCAGTGCCGGCGACGACTCTCGCAGGGCTTCAGACAATTGCGACGCTTAAACCCGGCACTAAAAACAAAATCCAATAATTGAAAATCGGCTTCCGAGGAATCAAGTGACACGAGAGTGCGCATCCAGAGCGATTCGCATGCACGAAACCATCCAAAATGCATTACATTTAACAACAATAATGAACGAAGGGTTTCTTTTTTTGAGAATGCTAACAAACTTGCCACAATTTGCATATGCGCATGCAAAATATACAGAGACAACGGACATATACACACAAATACTAGATTGTACTTGCATAGCCAGCAGAAGGGCTGGGCCTTTGGCAGGCATCTCTGTTTTTGGGAAAAGTCTGTGAAGCTAAAAATATAATATAGTCTAATTTTTTTTATAAATATTTAGAATTTTGTAAAAATATATAAATTAAGAAAATATTAAACACAAACAAATTTAATAAAAAAATCAATAAATATATTTTCACATACATATGTTTTGTTTTGGTAAAAAAAAAAATTATTTTATTATTGTTTTTTTTTTTTTATTTTTAAAATTGAAATTCATTAAAGCAGTATTAAAAAAAATACAATAATTTAATAAACTCATAATATAAGAACATACAAATAAAGATAAGTTTGTTAAAAATATTCTCTTTTATTCACCAATTTCATGATTTATTTAAATATGATAAAAATAATACAATTTGTATTTTAATGAAGATACAAATTGTATAAAATAATAATAATTTAATACTAATAACAAATCATAAAAATATTAAGCTATATGGTATACTAAAATTAAAAAAATATAGTTTTCATTCTAAAAATATAAAAAATAAAGATACAAATTTAATAAAATAATATTAATAAATATAAATAGATATAAATTGATTGAAAGTGTTTTCTTGCGCCTACAAATTTATAAAATTGTATATTATATAAAAATAAAGTTTATGTTTCAATAAAGAAAAAACATTTATTTATAAAAATAAAAATTTAATTTTTTTTGTTGACTAAAAAGTAATTAATGTATTATAATTAAGAACTAAAGATCATTTACAAGATTTTGCCTCTCATTTCCTCATTTAAGTCTTTGAATAAAGATATGAAATGACGGCATACCACTTGAAAACACCTCCATCCATGGATGTATAAACTTTTTTTTAAAATTAATGTACCAATTTATTGTCTGATCTTAAATTGTTGTTGAGAGCTGAAAATAAGCCAAGGCTTATTCATAAATTTCTACTACTTCTAGATGATTAAAGAAACTTATTCTAACTATAATTTTATGCATGATTAATACTAGTTGGAGTTTTCTAAAATTTCATAGTCGGCAAAAAATTTTTTTACAAATTTGGGATAACTTAAATTTTATATAATTTTTTCTTTTATATGCAAAATTAAGTATTCTTAAGTGTTTCTATAGTTATACCTTCAGTAAGTGAAGCTGTCTGTGTTAGTTAGATCTCATTCACCCAAGCAAACTTTCCTTCAATATGCCTATTTAATGTTTAATTATTGTTTTATATATGTATTATTTTAATATATGTATTTTTCTTATATATGTATTCTTTTCATATTTATGCTTACAATAAAAAACTATTTAATGGCGTTCCATCTAAATGGTAGCGTATGAGCATCGTCTGCTTTCTGCTAGCTGCACAGTTTGCCCATTTAAGCTGCTGTTTCAATTGACAGGACATTGTCGCGTCGCGTTGCACGTACAAACGCAACGGAAGCGCATGCCATCGAACATCAAACAGCAACATGACCAACAACTACAACAACTGCAACAAACAAACAAATTTCAATTCGTTCACGCCTTCGCGTTATTGTTGCTGTCGTTGCAAAAGTAAAAAAAAAACAACAACTAAGTATAACAAACTGTGCGGGGGTGGCAAGGACGAGCAGCCTTTATGCCTTTTGCATGCAGCATGTTTTCTAAACAACTGCAACAACAACAATGGCAGCAATATAAACAACATGAATACCAGCGCCTGCTGCTGCTGCTGCTGCTACAGTTGCAGTTTTTTCCAATGCAATCTAAACCGTAATCCAATAAAATCGACTGCAGGAATGCCGTCTAAGCCACCGCCGCCCCAGCGCCCAGTGGACAATATCGAGACACGCACAAAAAGATTTGACAGTTCGCCATCTCTGTGTGTGTGTGTGTGTGTGTGTGTGAAGCGGCAAAAATCGACGCGACGGCAACCAAAAACAGTTACCAGAAATCCGTTACAATGCGCCCGGGAAACCCATGCAAGCCCCATCACCAAAATGAATAGATAGCACCAACAGCAGGCCAAGTTAATGGCAATGCAACGTCCGAGCGCGCCTGTGCCCCAAGGGTTGGGGGCTCCATGCCCGTGGGTGCTCAGGCTTATCCGCTTGAAATTCTCAACCCTCAATTCTGGGCCTAAAGTGCTGAAAGGAAAAACGAGCAAATTTCCAGATGCTGCTGCTGGGCAGAATTGTTGCGAAATTGCTATTTGCACTCAATAACGCACTCACAGAGAGCGAGAGAGAGAGAGAGAGAGGGAGGGAAATGGAGAGAGGGAGGGAAATGGAGAGAGGGAGAGGGAGGCTTTGCGCCCACTCGCAGCCCGCAACCAGAACCATTCTGGCCACAAGCACTGACCCAACTATATCGGATACCCGCAAAAAAATGTCTATGTGGAGTGCGAGGAGATATGAAGCTGGCCGGGAGCCTGGCCGGCTGGGCAGCTGGGCAGCTGGACAATTGCAGCATGTTACAGAAAACAGAAGCGGGCTGCTGAAAAAACCCAAACAAATTTTGCTTCATAAAGCAAAAAAATAGTAGTGCAAGAAAACAAAGTAAGAAAAATGCTGCAAGCAGATGCAACCGACTGCAGAATACCCGCACCCAAAAACGAAATCAGAGGCAATTGGCAGAGGTGAAGGCAATGTTAGATTTAATTTTATTTATTATATTACTCATATATATTTTTTAGACTTTCTTTCATTAGACAGAAGTTGAGCTTTGAACTCTGCTTGCAGTTCATGCCAATATACTCGTCTCACTTCGCGTGCAGAGCATGCACTATTGAACGGCTGACAAAGCACTTGCCAAAGGCGTTGGCCATTGCCTATGCGTGTGTAGTTGGGCTGCATTGTAGCTAGCGAATTGGCATGCTTCGGGTTGTTGCTAATGCCGTTCCTGCTGCCAATTGTTGTGCTCTCGCTGCTGCTGCAGTTTGTTTTGCATTTGTTTGTGCAGGGATTAAGGGGGCAGTTGAACAACCTTTCGAGTGTTGTACACATTCGATGCTTAAAATATGTTGTAAGAGTGCAAAATATAGTTCAAATGAAAATAATAATACTCGTTGTATATTGTAAGAAAATTCATTAAAAATAATATATATATATATATATATATATATATATATATATATATATATATATATATATATATATATATATCAGTAATAAATAAAACAAATTAATAAACCAAGTTTAATAAAATAATTTAAATAAACATAACAAATATAAAATAAATAATATAAAAAATAAATAGAATTAAATGAAATAAATAATATAAAAAATGAATAGAATTAAAAAAAATAATATATAAAAAAAAAAATAAATGAACAAATATCAGTAAGTTTAATAAATATAAATTAATCAAATACACTAAAAAAAGTAAATAAAATCAAGAGGTTGGCACTCTACTCTCTGACTTGCAAGACGATTTTCGGTTTCTGATTAAGATTCTCCATTACAGCTTATTTGTGATGCCCTCAATTGGAGATTATTACTTAAAAATATTAAACAAAATCTTTTTTTGTTTATTAAAGAACTATTACTGTCGAGCTTCACAATGCCTGCTACGATTCAATTGAAATCAAACTATGGTATACTCGCTTGGTATTTTCTTTAACACTTTTGGTTTTAAAAATATTTAAATACTAAAAAATATATATTCTATTGCATAATTTAATCACGAATAATGTCTGTTAATGACGGTAAAAAATATATAAATTTAAATATAAAATAATATATAAATATAAATATATTATATTTAAAATAATATGTAATAAAAGTTTTACAAATTTAGTCTTTGTATGCTTCTTTTTTTGTTTCTTTTTACTATATTTCAGTATTGGCTTTCATAAATGTCATCTACTTGTTCGTGTTTGTTACATAGGCATTTACCTTTATTATCGAGCAAAATGGATATTTAGTTATTAACTTGGAACTTGATTAAAAATTTTAACTATCAGTTAGTTCCAATCATTGAATACCACATCAACGGCAATCAGTTGATACGTTAATCCATTTACCAGCTCCATTTCACAACTTTAGCTACCATTAAGTCATCAAATCGGGCCGACAATAAAAATCAAATATTTTTTGCACACGTTTCACGAATAATTGTCGCTAAAATTTGTCGAATTTCGCATGCGTTCGATGGGCAAATCAATTGCACCGCATGAGGTCCCATTAACAATAGATCGAAAGGCAGTTAAGTATTGTAAATCATGTGCATATATATATATGTATGTATGTATGTATATGTACATATATGCATATGCATTATGTAGAGGCATAGGTGAGGCAGTTGTAAGCGTGTAGTGGCAACGCCTGCTCCGGCTCCCGCTCCAGCGCTGCCCGGTCGAGCTCTGGTCGCGGGCACAGCACGCGACTCGCGCAGCGGTGGCACAGCAAGACGCTGCTCTGGCCACAGGGAGCTGCGAGTCGGGCACCCAGTGCCACATGCTAACTGCAATATCCTGACAAGCGGAGCGCATTCCAACGAAGCGAGCATCGTAAAGCTGCAGGCGCACGCAGTGTTCGCAGAATGTTGTAAGCGGAACACGTCTCTGTATATGTCTATCTCTATCCCTATCTAGCCGTAGCTCGTTCTCTTTCTAGCGCTGCCCCGCTATCTTTCGTATGTTGCGATTCGCGTGCGCAGCTCAGCGGGCGACAGGAAGGTCGCTGAAGGTTGGCGGGCTGGCCTGGCTAGGCTAGAGCAGGACGTTTAGAGAAAGTGAAAGAGAGCGAGTCCTGTCACAATAGGTGCACCAAAGGATGTACAGCTTCTGTGCACGCGCAGGCTCAGCAAAGGCTCAGCTGAAGGTGCACGGATCCTAGCCGAATCGCTGACTTTTGGGCAGTTAACAGTCGAGGACGTGGCCCAGCAGTTGGTCTGCATTAGCATTAAATGAACTCAAGGACACGGCAAGCCGGAACAGCAGGGAGGGCGGGCGAGCGCGCGCTTGCAGCTAGCACAATCGCGTGGCCATTGCCATTAGCGCCATCTACCGGCAGGTCGTTGACAACTGAATGAAACGCAGCCTTGCGACAATCCGAACGAATTCAACTCGAGTTACCTTCGAGAACGTTATCAAAGTCATGAAAATCCTATTCAAGGTCTGATCTTTCCCAAAAAAAAAAAAAAACAGATTTGAATCCTTTTGCTCTTGCTGAATCGCAATTACATACAATTACACACAAGTGGACCGGCTTGGGCAGGGATTCGAGGGCAGCTACAAGCGAGCCAGCGTCCGAATTGGGGGCGAGCGGAAGCACAGAGGATATTAACACATGGTGCCAGCGACGTTAATTGAGTTAGTGTCTCACACGAAAATGGGCCAGACGTATGTCTATATATGTATAAATATAAGTGTGTGTGCGTGTGTGTGGGCGTGTCGCCCAAATGACCAGCGGCTACAAATACCAACTCATTTAGCCCGAGCGACAACAGGGATTGAACAAAACATACGACATATAAAACAGTGAGTCAATCTCGGGCATAGCCGACTGCACAATATGCTAACAGACGCTCATAGAGATAAATAATTTTGGCTAAAAATAGATTCTGTGTAGACAGATATAGATATAGATATATATATATTATTGATTTATTTACCGATTTATAATTTATTTAATTAATTTTTGTTTTCATATATATTCATCTATACTTTTTTAAACTAATGATATGACTTATTTATTAAATATTTATTTGTTTAGTTTACTTATTTATTAATTTATTTTAAAATTAATTAATTAATTGATGTTAAATATATTTATATTGAATTATTTAAAAAAAATTTTTTTAATTAGTTTATATTTTTTTCATGTATTTATTTTAAATTTGCTTAAATAATAAATATTTATTTATTTAACTATTTTTTTATTTGTTTATTTTTGTATTTATTTATTTATTTTACTTATTTTTTATATGAAATATTTATTTAATTGATTTATTTTTTAAGCGAGCTTATTTATATATTGATATACACATTTACCATATGTGTCAGGTGCCTATATACTCTTTCTCTTAGACACACAGCGTATAGCTAACAGGCAAAGTAAGTTGCAGTTGCGTTTTTGTCGACAAAAACATAAAAACTCAATTAGACTCATTATTCGCCCAATTATGTAATATGAAATAAAGCGCCAGTCGATGAAAGCTGGACGACGATGCTGATGCTGATGATGATGGGGCGGCCAGCATGAGCTGGAGGTTATGCATTGAGTGCTATGGGTATGTCCAAGCGCTGTGCCCATATGCGCTATAAGCCCAACGACGACGCTGTGTGGGCGGGCGGTGATCCTTCATTTTTCGTTTTTCGCTTCACGGCCCAGTTGAGCAGCAAAATGGCAACTCGTAAATCGCGCTCACCCCGCGCCCACGCTCACTCTGCTCGACACTCCACACTCCACAGTCCACGCTGCCATGGATAGTTGTCTAGGTGGACGAGAGTTGATTCTGGTGCTGGCATTCATTGTTCTGCTTTAGCTTTTTCGCATTTTATGAGCCTGGAGCGCCGGAGCCCATGCCAGCGCCCATGCCAGCGCCCATGCCAGCGCCGATGGGGCGGGCGGCTGATGCCAGTGCCAGAGAGTCAACCCAGCGCCAGCATATAACGGTACTCAACTAAATTGCCAAAGCGTTGAACATTTTTCACCCAATGTGGGCCAATAAATATAACGAAACTACCAAAGTAACTAAACAACAGGACACGACAGGACACTGGACGGCAGCGATGCGATGCGATGCGCTACGCTACGATGCGATGCGATGTGATGCGATGGCCATGTGATAAGGGCAAAGGCAGAAAGGAAGAGTACACAACAAGTTGAAGAACGAAAGTAAAAAAAAGATCAAACGACTGAAGTTGCACGCGTTGAACGATGCCTGGTAAATACCCTATAAAATGTGAGAAATTATTATATATATATATATAATAATTATTATTAATAATTTCCAAACTCAAATTTTATAACTTCTTCATAATAAAAAATTTAAAAATTTCTAATTGTTAAAAAAATAAATTAAATTAAATTAAAAAAAAAAAAAAATTAAAAAATATAATAGTAATAAAAATATAGTAGATAAATATAAGTAACATTAATTTGAATAAATGATTAAATTATCTTTGATAATTTATTATGAGCTCAATTCGAATATATTAAAATTTATTTATAATATAAAATAATGTGAAGAAATAAAAATATGTAATAAAATGCAGTCATTTAAGCTATAAAAGATAAATACAAAGCAGACTATAAATAAATTTCTATATACAATATTTTATTTTTAAATTTGTTATTAATAATAGATTCAAGATATTTGGGAATTATTTCTCATTAAAAAATAAATTTAATGTATACATAGAACAAAAATTAAATTAAAATTTAAATATAGACTTAAACAAAACTTTATTTTTAAACATTATATATTATAACCATCATATATATTTTATATATTATAATCATCATATATATTTTATATATTATAATCATCATATATATTTTATATATTATAATATATATTTTATAATAATCACTTGAAATTACCTAACAAAACGTCTTTTGCGAAGTTGAAGTCGCGTCGGATGTAGTGTATTGCGCTGGACCAGGTCGACTATGCATAAAAGTGTCGTTGGCGCTGGGTTGGAGTTGCTGATGTGACAACCTCTCAAGCATCCAAGTGCCCAGTCAGAGTTACATGCAGGGCCCAGGCCCGCACCCACGGCCAGGGCTTGCATCCACAGCCGCGCCCACACACATTCGGTTAGCCATTTTTTAGTGCGGACTTTGGCTGTGGGTGGGACTCGCTGGAATTGGCAATTCGTTGCTGCAGTCGGGCGAGTTTTTATTTTGTTTTTTTTTTCTTTTTCTTTTTTTTTTGGGTCTTTTTTTTTGGCCTTGTTACACGTTGGTCGGTTGGTCTCCACTTTTATGGCCACAGGCGGTATTTATATGCAGACAAAACACCGCCCTCAACTATGCAGCTGCTCGGCTTATGCCCATCAGCCCCACCATGCCCAGCCAGTCCAGCAGCAGCCCATTCTTCAGTGAGCGCCATTCGAGTAATGTTGGCAATTGAAAGTGGCAACTGTGTCAAGTGTTGCCTACTTGTCGTACATGGCCAACTCTGACTTGGTCCTGGACTGCTGTAGCTGCTGCTGCTGTTGCTGATGCTGGTGGTCCAGGTCTGCTTCTGCTCCTGCTCCTACTCCAATGCCAGCGATTTAAAAACGGAATTTTTTATTTCCATTGCATGCTCAATGTGTGGGTGGCATAGCACGGTACTTGCCTCAGCGCATCCCCCCCTTCTTCTTCTCCTTTTTTTCTCTGCTTCGTTGCTCTTTACTGTCGTTTTTTATACATTTTTGTTTTGCTTTATTTTTTTTTTGGGTAGCGCAGCGCTTTTACTCTATTTTGTTGCCAAACTTTTCCCCTGGATATGGAAGTGATTTCAATTTATGAACATGCCGCTGTCCACACACCCACACCAGCATGCCGTTCCCAACCTCGACCTCCTCCCTGTCCGACATTCACACATGGCATTACATTCATCCATCAGAGGCAACGCCAGTGGCCATCTACAGCTTCTCTCATACCATGGCATGGCTCCTGCTGCTGTTGCTGCTGCTGCTGCCTTTGGCTCTCCTTCCATTTCTGCATGAGTCGTCATGGTCGTCGTCGTCGTGTAGTCGTCTGTCTGGGCCACCAGCGCTGGACATGGGACATGCGTTTGGTCTGCTTTTAAAACGAATTTAAATTTTTCTATAATTGGTTCTAGGGGAAATTGCAGTTCTGAGTTCAACTTCCGTAGCTTAATGAATTACCAAAAGTGTTTTACTTACATATGTATAAGCCAAATGCCCTGTGGCCATCTGCATATCTCTATACTCACACACACATGTAAGTGCCATCTGCATGTGTGTTGTCTGCGTGTTGTATCTGTGTGTGAATAACTGGATTGCTGACTGATGACTGATGTAAATTTAATGACGCTTCAATTCCTGCTGCATTCATATTCCGACTTTGTTTGCATCATTAACACAGATTATCGCAATTAATTTTCGCATTTTCAGATGTTTTCTGATTTAGAAAGTTTTGAGACTGCAAATCATTCATTGTGCTTTATTTGATAGATAAGAAAAGAGAGAACTTAAGCATATTCAGACTTAGAATTTTATTTTCTTTAATTTTGAATTTGTGTTTAGGTTTTGTTATGTCCATTTAGAGATTTTGGGGAGTGTTTCGAAGCAAATCTTATATTTACCATATATATCTATATTTTAATATTTAAATAAATGCAATCAATATTTTTTTTTATTTAAATATTATATTTCTGTTATATATTTAAATAAATATTAATAACTTCAAATTTGTCTCCAATATTGTTATTTAAATTTAATAATTTTTTTTTAAATATGCAAATAAATATAGAAACATTTTTTAAAATAAAAATAGATATTATAAAATTCTTTTCTTGATTTAAATCCTATATTACTTAAATATATTTAAATATTGAAATAAATGTGGGCATATGTGCACCCTTGTCTTATTGCTAATTTACTTTTTTTTATTAAGTAGTAATAGTAATAATCAATAATAGTTTTAACAAATAATAATATATAAAAATTAACTTTTGTATGGGATGAATATTGATTATGTTGAATAAAAACTCTCAATCTGAAATTGCTTAGCAACTTCTGCAGAAGTCCTTAATAAGTTTCCAGTGAACTCATATATATTTATGTATGTACATATTTATATATATTTACATTTTTATATATTTATATATTTATATATTTATATATTTATATTTTTATATATTTATATATTTATATATTTATATATTTATATATTTATATGTTTATATATTTATATATTTATACTAGTTGACCCGGCAAACGTTGTTTTGCCTTTTTCAAATATCTAATATCTAAGTTACTATAAGTGTATGGGGATGAAGTTATAGTCGAAAACGTTATAAACAACTGAAGTACGATGTTTTGCCAGTTCCTCCTGGTGCATCCAAAAAAAAGAGTCCCCCTTGTCCTGCCGAAACTCCCTCCATAATGCGGTCGTAAATTACTTTTTGTGCATCATTTAATAGTGGAACATTGCGAGTAACAATCGCTGCCATTTCAATAGAATTGTACTGCAGTTCACGATTCATATCTGTGTCAATTAAATGAGATACACTTCGATTTGGTGAGCTCATACCGAAATGACTGATTGGTAAATTCGCAATGACAATGCAAAGATCCTCAATAGCAATCAATGCTTCATTGTACATTTCGTCACTGAATGATATCGTAAGGTCGTTCCGTCTTGTACGATGTTGATACAATATATCATCAGTCATTGAATCTTTGTGATTATCCCACAAAATTTGTGCTCGGGCCGGGAAACATGTAGTCAGTACAATAGCAAATAGTAATCGAATTTGTATTCCTGTGCAGTTTAATGCTGCTTCAGCAAGCATACTGTCCCAATGATTGTCGTCTTCTAGCAAGCCTAGTGCAAGACATGCATCTTTATACGTTGGATACTGTTGTCCGTTTACTTCACGTATAGCTTGAAATGACAATGGTCCGGTGACATTAACCAACAACAGTCGTAGATAAAAGCATTCGGTCTGCCTTGGATGGACTGTATATACACGACCCAAATTATTTGACTTAAATAAGCCGGGGCACGCCTCAACTGGTGTGCCTTGCTTGCGGGGCATCCATTTTTTCGATTGAGCCCATGTAAAATATTGAGGTATTTCTGAATACTTCAGTGTTTGTGCTCATTTAACAGAGCGTCCAGCTCGCTGACAATGCGCGTTGCAAATGGTGAATTGAGGTGATTATAGTTGCAACGTGTATTCACGCGATTGGCGAGTGCCCGTTCGGAGTCCTCGCCACCCATAAAGTAAATTTGTAAAAATTTATAAGGTTCGTTTGGCATTGGTAGTAATGAGCCGACTTTGTGGTAAATTTGGCCTTTGATTTTGAATGTGGAATTAAATTGTTGACCATTTGCAGCAGTATTTTTAACTATTTCCGTTGCTCCGAACGATGTCATTTGAAAACATGAATTGAATTGCCGAATTGAACGCAAGAACAGCGAAGAATTTGGATCAGTACCAATAAGGAGGCCGTGCAATGGTTCCGGCGGTGTTTCAATTTCTGGAAGTTTCACTTTTCCTGATGAGCAACACATCCCAATTGGCTCATTTTTAAATTTAAGGGCTTGACAGTGCGGGCATTCCTTGTCCAATGTACCAATTACCACTTTGGAATGAGCGTAATATTCAACATCAGGCTCATACTGAAATGCTAGTCGAAGAAATGAATGTGATGTAAATGTTCGAAGTACTTGTTGATGTTGGTCAATCCCTCTACGTCTGTTGGCTACGAATCTGCGCGCTTCTCTTCGTTCCAATTGTCTTTGTTGGTTTCGCTCATCTCGTACCTCTTGTAATTGTGATGCACGTAACTGCGCCATTCTTACACGGACATCTGCATTACTTTGTTGCCTTTCTGCATCTGATCTTATTCTCTATAGCGCATTTATCTTTTTTCCCTTAACATTTGTTTTTTGGCAGGTAGTTCGTGGCATTGTTGTAATAAATCAAGTTGGAAAACTGATTGGTGTATAACATGTATTATTTTCTTGATCAATAATTAGCGCAATTATTTATTATTTGGGTATAAAAAATAGATGTTGGCCGATTCTCAGTCCTACACGATCTGCATAAAAAATTTCGTGAGAATCGGTCGAGCCGTTTCGGAGTAGTTTGGTAACAAACACCACACTCGAGAATTTTATATATATAGATATTTATATATTTATATATTTATATATTTATATATTTATATATTTATATATTTATATATTTATATATTTATATATTAATATATTTATATATTTATATATTTATAAATTAATATATTTATATATTTATAAATATTATTTATATAAATATATTTCATAAATTATTTTATACTTCAGCCAACTCTTCTGTCATCTCGTCGTAAAAAACTCTTACGAATCGTTAAAAGAAATTTTGGTTTCTATTTCACACACGCCTCGGATCGGAATATGTTCTGGGAAAGACGTGGTCGGCCACGCCCCCTTGTCAGGGCAATGCCTAAACGGCAAGAATATCAAAATAGTTTAACGAAAGTGGCATTAATTAAATTTTTAATATGGTTAATCCGGAGCGACTGCTGGCACTTAAGTTTTTCAATTAACCCGCCAACGTCTTGGCAACAACCCTCAGCGACCGCCGTCTGCTGTCGGCGAGGAAGGTGGAAGGTGGCACGGGTGGTGCTGCTGCTGCTGCTGGTGGTGTTATTTTCATATTCATATACAGTATTAAACAGCGCGTGCGACAACATAATCAAACAGCGGATCAGATACGCCGGATAGCAGAGGCTAGGGTTTGCTCTCAAACAAAGAGAAAGAGAGGGGATCAGGGGCGTCTGTTGAGGGGGGCGACAGCTACTTAAAAATGCCTCAAGAGTCGCTCATATTTGTCGCTCAACTATTAAACATATGCTGGCAGCGTTTACGGCGAGCGGAGCTAAAGATGACGCGTGCCGTCATCGGCGTCTTCAGTTGACATTCGAGAATAGGCGCTGTCTGTGTGCCTCTGTGTGTGTGAGGAGGGGGCGGTACACTTAAGACAAGTCACGAGCTAAAAGTCGCACTTAAGCGTTTTCTAATCTGTGAAGGGGCTGACGGAGCTATAAATATTTATGCCTGGGCGTATTTTCGGGCGCCTTTCAAATATGTGACAACAAACTGAAATTAAGCCAAGCGCATTACTCACGCGCCAACAAATAGTGTCAACGGGTGGATGGAGTCTTTATAGTGGGGGTGTGAAGGGGTGGGGAAGGGGGTGGGGGTGGTATGCTGCTTATAAATGCCATTTAGGTCGGGGGAGTCATGTGATTTACCGAGTCTCCAGGCATAGCATGCCTCATAAAAGCATCTCAAGAATGTTGTTAACAAAACAAATAGACGACGTGTCTCTTGGGCTGGGCATAGTCGGGTCTGCTCTGGTCTGGTCTGGCCTGGCCTGGCCTGGGCCAGTGGGCGCTTCGGGCGAGCTGCTGGTGTGTGGCATTAAGTGATTCCTTGACGACAGGCAGCCAGGGGGACGCGAGCTGAGCATGAAATATGCTGCCATCTATTGATTAGTGCCTAATTTTAGGCACAAACTGAAACAGTTTTGATAATTGTTCTCTAAACAGTTGGAACTTTGCAGGGAGCTAGTGGGGAAGAGAGAGAGAAGGCTGGTGTGGGTGGCATCAAGGCAGCTGACAGCTGTGATGCACGCCAAGCACTGGTCTTAAGTACTTAAGACTTCAAGTTGCAAACACAAGAGAAATGCTTAAATGGAAACACAGTGGCTGGACTATAAAATTTGATTTGATGTGTAGAGTATAGAGACATTGAGCTTGGGCTAAATGGGATTATATGCAATAGTATTTAGAGTTGATATAGATGCTCTAATTGATAAAATATTAAATAATAAGTGCTCGATGGATTTATTATTATTTTTATACCTTGAACCTATTTAAAATGGGAAATCATTTTAAATATATTACAGTATATATGGCCATAGCAGGATGTGCGTTAACTTGTAAGTGATAACCTGGAAGTATCTTTAAGATAGATATTTTAAGACAGATATTTATACTAGTCTCGAATGTCAAAAGTCAAAATGTCAACTTTATCTAATTTTTGTAAATATTTTGTTTATTTAATTTAAAATATTTCCTGCTTTGTTGTCAGAGACTCTATAGCGCATTTATCACTTATTTTACTTTAACTTATTTTGGGCAGGCACACCTACGCCTGTATGAAACATAAGCATCTATCTGGCTTCCAACCGGGGCTCTCACAGTTTCCAGGCCGCCTGCTTTCTCACTGGGCCACACCCGGCCCCTTTTTGTAGACATTAGTTTTCTTTTGCAGTAGAGCTGAACTCCAAATAAACTGAAATAATAAACTGTTGAATTTATAGTTTAAAAACTGTTGTATTTCAAATAGATAATTTAATAATGTTGCTAGTTATAAACATATATTTGTAGTTTGCAATTATAAACGTTCTTGTATGCTCTACATTTTAGAGTTGTCTTAGAACTAGGCTATCGATATTGTACGATAGTTCAGCAGTGCCAGAAAGCTCATAGGGTGTTGCCAGATGTTGTGCACTTTCCAACATAAGTACCACAGTGCAATAAATATTTATAGATCTAGAGCCAGTAACTAAGAATTGCCTAACTGTCCTTTAGTATTTAATATTTTAATATTATTGAAATTATTATTTATTTACAACAAATTCATTATTTCGTGTGATGACAACACTTGATCCTATTGAACTTTTTCGCAGTCAACTTAGCCCTCAATCGTTTGAACCGTTTCATAAGCTAACATAGTGAAGCTTGATTGTACAGCTTTATGTTAGAGTTTTGGTTTGGTGCCTTATAGAAGAGAGAAGATCGACAACAGCATTTTCAGCTTATCTTAACTGAAGGACTTCTTCTATTCTAGTTTGCTGTTGCTATTTAGTAACTTGGCAGTGGAGCATTAGATGATAAGCTGTAAATCTAATCTTGTTTTTTGATGTAGTCCAGGTCAGGTTTGGTGGATAAGTGCCCTGGAGTCTTTTGCGTATACTTCTGCAAGGGGGGGGGGGGAAGTAATTTGCTTTATTAAGATTGCTTCAGCCTAGGATATATAGATTTAACTCTATACAATCTATTTTTATATAACATATATTTATGTATATGTTAGAGATATAATAAGTATTGGCATAAAAACATTAAAAAATTATAATACACATATCTGCTTTATCAACTTAGTGCAAATATATTCTTTCAGTCTATTATCCTAACAGAAAAAGCAACATCAACTTGAGCTAATTGCAGTACTTAGTAAATACAGCTTTAATACATGCGTGGAGCTGCCTCCCACCTCAGCTTACACAAGCACAAGCTGAATCTAGGGCATTCTTCTAGCCTTCATTAATTCTCGGCTGGGCTGAAGTAAATGAAAAGCGGGCCAGCAGTTGGTTAAAGCGCCACTTGCTCATCCGTCTGAGCGGAGTTTGAAAATGACGCTAATTTAACACCTGGTAACAGGTTGCCACGGCTAAGTGGGGGTCGGTGGTTGCTGCGTGGGCAGCCAAGTGGAACCGGATTACAAATGTGCCATAAAATGGCGACACCAAATGCTGGCGATCTAATTCAACGGGGGCAGGCAGCTCCTTTGGGACTCGCTCACACACACACACACTCTCTCATGGCAAGTGAATCAAAAAGCCATTTATGCGTTGGCTGTTAGGCTGGCTCCTTGGCGAACCAGTTAGTCCGGTGCGCTTCCCCCCCTTAACCACTCCCTTGGCCAATGCTAATGACAAATGTCCACGCCCACCGCCCACTTTGCTGCTTGTGCGTGTGACAAATAGTTTATGAGCACAAAGCGCAGATGAGGACGCATCTCTCGGGCGCGCACAACCCTTTTGTTGGCTAGGGCAGGATTCAAGGATTGTCGCGCCTTTTGTTGCCCCATTATGCGGCCGCCTTGTTGCCGTTCTTGCCGTAGGGTGAGATGACATTTTAGTTTTGTTTTAATGTTCCCATTTGGTTGGCTTTTTATGAGTTTATTACCAAGCAAAGTAAATGATGCGGCGACGCGATGCGACGGCTCTTTATATCTGCCGAGATCTGCGAATGTTGGATGCGTTGCAACCCTTGCCGCCTTGCCGTAACTCTTTCACTTGGCAATTGTGTGAAATCATATGAAATAGCCCGTAGCCCGGCCAGGCTCCGCCGGACGGACGGACGACTGCTGCTGCTGCTGCTGCTGCACATGTGTTACCTTCGCCGTCGCCAGCCTCAATGGCATTGTGTTGTTTAATTAATTATGTAAACATAACTTTTGTCGAACCCTTTTTTGCAACCCCCAAACGCGAAACGCCTTCCCCTCACCTCCCGTCGCCCCTTGACAGTTTTTGTGTGCTTTGCCTTTTTCGTCGCGCATTTATGGAAATTAATTTGCAACTGAAAATGAAAATGAAATTGAAACCAAATTCGAGCTCGCGTCCGAGTCCGAATCCAAATCCGAATCCGAGTGCAAATGAAGCTGCAGCCAGGAAACACGAACACGAATCTGCCTCAATTGATAAATTAAGAGATTAACAAGCCGCCGCCGTAACCAACATGGGTCACAGCCAACGTGGTCCACATTGAAACCCTTTGCCTAAATGGGCGTTTCTAATGTTTGTATGTCTTACGCTCCGAAGGTGACAATCACTTTTTGTTCCCATGTTTCCTGTTCAGTGCTCGCTTTTCGCTTTTCGTTTTCTCGTCTCTTTTTTTTTTTTTTTTTGCTGTGCTGTCGTCTAATAAGGAAAGTTATTTTCGATTCTTTAGAACTCAATTGAACTTAAAATATTTTATCTATATTTAGCTTTACTATAAATTAAATTTAAATTTTTTATTTTCATATTGCTTTCTTGTAACAGAAACTATTTAAAACTATACTGAAAAAATGTCTTAAAATAAAAATATATTTTTAACGAACTTTGGAACTCCGAACAGAACACAGGTCATGTATGCATTATTTTAATATCTTTAAAATATATTTATATATATTAATATATTTTATATATTTATTTTATATATTTAATATATTTTTATATATATTAGACATATTTATTTGTAGATTTGTTTTTTTTTTAAATTTCAATCATTATTATGCTATATAATTTACCTAAATCTCATTTAATGCCAAAGCGTTGAAGTTTTCTTTCTCAAACTATTTGTTATATTCATTATAATAACATAATTTAGTTTACTTGAAAAAAAGTGTTTAATGATTAAAATATATAGTAATATTTTGATCATGTTTTAAAAAATGTATATAATTTAATTATACAATTTTTCGGTTATTTAAAAGTTTTGAAGTATGTAAATTACTTTAAAATACATTTCTAAGAATTAATTTTTAGTTTTCATATTTATTTTTTGTATTCCCAATTACAGCCGGTTTATATACATATACATATATATATATTATTTTATTTTTTAAGTTTTTAATATTTTTATAATAATTATTCTATTTATTTATAGATATTTTTTTGTTCTTTTTAACTCTTTTACTTTTAATTTTTGTTTAATTATTAATATTTTCATATTTATTGAAGAAGTAGGGTGTTCCTCATTCTTTGCGATAGTATTTCAACATATTTTTTATTTTAATAATATTGTTTTCATTAATTTAGTTATATAAATCTTTTTATTTTTACATTTATTTTCTTCATACTTCAAGAATATTTCTACTTCTGACTTGATAACTTTTCCAATATATATTTATATATTTTTTTTGTTTAAGATTAATTTACTATATTAAAATTAGAATAGTTTCCTGGATTTCGCAGCATTATTTTATAGTTTATAAATATTTTCTTTCATCTTCGTAATTTTTAAATCGGCTAAAAAGAGTTTTTTCAATATGATAAAAATTTGTTTTCTGCAAAATAAACTCTTTTTTCGAGGCAAAAAATTGATAGGAAAGGAGAACAAGTTGTTTCCTTTCTTTCTTTTTTTCAATTGCCCAAAAGAGGGAATTGATTGTCGCATTTCCGCGAAGCAAATAGTTAAGGCCGGCAGCTCGGGCTCAGTCTAGGGCTGCAATTGACGTTGTGTTGAGAAATTGCCAGCTCGCCACAAAAGTTTTACGATGCCGCATAAAAGACGCGGAGGCCGAACAAATGAGGCAAGGCAACCGCTGCGGGGCAACGCATCAATAGCAGAGTAAAACCCGAGCCGAGCCTCAACCGATTGGCGCATATTTGTGTAACATTGCGACAAAGGGACAACGCGGCTAGGATTGGAAACGGGAATGGGCAATGGCATAAGAACAGGGCCTAGATGGCTGGCCTAATAACCAATATTTACATTTTCGAGCTGGCCAAACAATGGCACAGCCTTTGCGTATTTGCATAGAGAGGACATTGAAAATTAGATCAACTCGGAAGGGACAACCCAAACAAAGCAATGCGCACAAGGGCTGCGCGAGGAGTTAAGAGAAGGCACGGACATTTCGAAGAGATTTCGCCAGAAAAATTGTCATTAAGCAAATGCAATAGAATGCCGCGGCCGAGAGCAACCCATACAATTAGAGCGAGAGGGCGAGGAGAAAGCAAGTGAGAGGCGATGATAGAACCCGCTCGCTCGCGTCTTTCACGATGCTCTTAGGTGAAATGCAAAGCATGCGCAACTTTATATAATGCCCGGTTATTGTACAAGTACAAGCCCTATCCCTATCCTGGCCAACCCATATGCCGTGCTGCTGCTGATGTTCCGATGAACCATCGCAGCGGGTGAATTGGGAATTGCGAGATGGGAAATGGGAAATGTGAAATGGGAACTGTGAAATGCTCTAGTTTTCGGATTGCATCATAAAACTGAACAGTGAAATCGGGCAAAAGGCGTCGTAAAATGTCCTGTGACGACGCAATGTTGTGGACATGCTTTCCCCGAAAATCCTTTATGCAAATTGCGTCGAAAGGTTGCGACGACCTTGAGACCTTCATTCTCATTGTCTGCAGCGAACGAATCAATTGCCCAACTCCGTTTACTCCATTTACCATTACATTTCCCAAAATTTCTTTTCTCTTTATGAACTTTTTTTCTTGTCTTTTTTTTTTTTTTTTGGTTTTTGTACGAGTATTTTTCGCCCGTTTTCAACCCGTTTTAGTTTCCATTACGATTATTATATCCATTAGAAGGCTGGACAAATCTGGTAACGCCCTGCCAGGCGGAACGATGCTAGCTGCATGATAATGCAATATATATTGCATGATTTATGCTCGCAAGCAGAGCAAAGGGTGAGAGAAAGAGTTAAAGAGAGAAAGAGTGAGAAAGGAAGCCCTTTTGCGAAAATATCTATGTATATACATATATTCTCATACACAATTATCTTTCTTTATTGTATTTTTTTGGCAACAGCTTTGTTCGGCCAACCCTGCGTGCACCTACCCACACCATTTGCGACAAATATTAACTTCAATAAATTTGACGCACACAGTCCAAATTATGGGTCATGGGCGATGGGCCAGATGAGTCTAAAAAAAAGGGTTCGGCATTGGCTTCACTTCAAACATTTAATAATCAATGTCCCCGCGCAACACCCTCGGACCGTAGCAACGGCAGTCAACCCTCAGCCTTGGCCCTGGCCCTGGCCATGCTCAATTGCTTTGTCATGTTCACAAGTTGTCGTACAGGGTGTTGATGTTGTACTGAAAAATTAAGCACTAGGTATAATGAAATCTGAACGCTACAAAAAATGGAATAATAAAAGGTCAGTTAAGTCGGTTAGCACCGAGCAGCAGCAGCCGCAGCAGCAGCGTGCTACGATAATCAGACAGCCTCGCACGCCTCTTGTCAAATCTGAGTGTCAATAACTTGGATGAGTTTATTGAATATTTATATATGCAGAGATGGATAGATAAGACTAAAGTATGGCACACATATAATTAAAATAGAAATGAACTCTATTATGGAGTAGATTTTAAGTTGTACTAAAGGATTTGAAAACTCTTTCGTCATGTTAAGTGCAACTAGAGCTAGTTTTGATGGACTGATTATATTTAAAGCATATTTAATATAGGTATATTGATAGCTTTATAATTTACTGATTAAATATTTATTCGAACTGAATTATTATATTTAATTGTTTTAATTTTTTAATTTAATTTTTTTATTTATTTTATATATTTTTATTTGTATTTATTTCATTTTTTTATTTTCTTATTTTATTCATTGCTTTATTTTATATTAAATATTATTTACATTAATTTTTTATATTATTTTTATTTCATAATTACTTTATTTTTAGTTTTTTATGTTATTTTCAATTAAAAATATTTTTTTATGCTTTAGATTAGATCTCTAACAAGATGAGAAAAAGACAATACGAAAACAAAATCTCAGTGAGTAAATAAATATGTTTTTTTTTTTTTTCTGAATTCTAAATCAATTTTCAGAACTGATAAAAATAATTTTCGAGTAGCTAAATTAATTTTAGTAATAAAAATTAAATTGCCAGTATATAAAAGAGTATCAATATTAAAAAATATTTATATACTTTTATTTAGATTCTGGACTTAAAAATCCTTTTGAATCAAAATTCTTGATTCAAAAATTGAAATAAGCTTGATCATGACTTCATGTAATCCATATAGAAGCACAATAGAGTATTTATATCTAATAACTATGTATATATATCTAAACACATCGAACAAAGCGCGCAGTTTGTAGACAATGGACATAGAAATTGGATTTTCTCAATTATTTGAAAGTTGGCTAAAAGCTAGTTCGCTGTTATGGGCTTAACAGCTCTGTTATGATATCCTTGCTTGCCAGCAGCTCGTTTGGAGCTTAGCAAAATAAATATTATAAAATGTGCGCGGAGTTATTTTGTGCTATTTTGTATTTTGAATTTGTTCTGATTTGATAGAGAAGCTGCAGCGGAAACGGGTAATCGGTGGCAGATTTGTTGTTGCCAAAGGGAATTGCAAATATTCTAAATTGCATTTTTTGCCTAAGCGCGCGCTCACGCACACACATGCATCAAGTGTTGAGTGAAAGGATTTTAAAACAAAAATGTGTGAAGCTTAAACAAAAATTAAAACAAAACACAAATAGACAGAAATAAACTGTCTGTGTGTGTGTGTGTGTGTATGTGTGTGTGTGTGCTGCGCCTTTTATTTTACTATTTATTTACTTTGGCAGACACGCGAGTTTATTTTTATGGTTTTAAAATGATTTTTAACCCTGCAGGCAGCGCGCTTTGTGCAATATCTACAGCAACCGTCTCGACCATTTGTTAGCCCCGCAACGCCCACCCAACCCAGGCCCGCTCCGCTCGTGCCCACCTTGGCTGTGTGCCGTACGCTGTGTACGGTGCTTAACCGGAAACGGATGCGAATTGCATGCGTCACGTGACACACGAGCGCTTGTCGACGTCGACATCGATGTTGCTGTTGCTCTTGTTGCCTTTGTTGTTGTTGTTGTTGTCGAGCGTTAAGCTTTTAGCGGCCATATTCGCTTCTCGTTACTCGTGCCCCATGCCGATTGTCGCATGCCGCCTGCCCCTCCACTGGCCCAGGGGCATCCTCTCTCTCCCACACACACACACACATACACCGAGAGAGCGACTGCTGCATTTTTATTTACTTTTCTGCCAAATGGCAAACTTCACAACACGTTCGCATTTCGGTATTCAGTATTGATTATGCAGGTTGTTGTTGCAAATCTCTGCACCAGCAACGCGACAACAGCAACAACAACAACAGCAACAACAACGTCAACTGTAAACTCAATAAATCTAAATTGCGCACAAAAATAATTGAATCACTAAACCATGAACGGCAAAAAGTAGAGAGAACAGCTTCCATTTCTCCCTCTAGCGATATTTTTTATACAATTTTATATATAAAGATATATATATATATGTATATATATATATATATATATATATATATATATATATATACATATATGTATATATGTGGGAGTGTGTTTGTAGTATATGCATATTCTACTAGATATTTCGTTTTTTTTTTTTTTATTGCTAGCTTTGTTTCTGGCTTAGCATTTATTTTGGGTTTGAATATTTGCTTGATTTTGGGCAGATTTTCACAGTTCGCTGCGCTACTTTGGTGGCATTTATTTAGGAGCTTACCTGAGCACATGTCACCTGCGAATCTATATATTTCTTATGCTGATTGATAAGTGAGAGAATGTGAAACTCAAACTAAAGCCACAGGGAACGAAGCCACGAACGAAGTTAGATGCAGCTAGACCTAAACTTTCGAATAATAATATCACAAAAATAAAAGATATATAAAAATTAAATAAAAATAAAATAAAAAAGTTTATATGAAGCAAAATTAAAAATTAAAATTAAATTAAATAAAAATTATACTAAAATTAAAATTAAATAAAAACTCAGCAAATAATAAAAATAACAAACAAATTATATTAAATTAAATAAAAATAAAGATAAACGGAATAAAAAAAAAATAGAAATAAAATAAAAATAAATTAGAACTAAATTTAAATAAAAATAAAATAGAAATTTAAAAATAAAATAAAGAGAAGAATACAAATAAAATTTAAAATTAATCTATAGCCAATTTATTTTGTTATTCAATTTTATAATCATTTTTCTCTAAAGTTGGTGATTCATTTCTTGGCCCAGACAAAAACTGCATACCGAACTAAGCTGAAACAATTTTGAGTTTCTGATTATATTCGCACTTGCTGTGCCTTAAAATAAGTACAAAATCATTTAGAATGCCAATTCTGGAACCTTGGTGTGCTTAGCCCCGTCGCACATTTAATTTTCTGAGCAAAAATTTGTTCGCAAATTGCTTAAAATCTCGATAAGAATCGCTAAAAGCAACATATGCAGATTGGGTATTTGTCTAGGCATTAGAAACTGCGAACTTAAATCATTTTAATGCGCAGCTCAAATAGAACGCGTTAAAAGCTGCGGCAAGTCGAGGCCAGCGGGCTGATCCGCTGCGATCCGGGCTGAGCCGATCCGTGGGTTAGCGCGGCGAAAGTGTAACAAACTGAAAACATCATTTGCATCTTGTGTTGAAATGAAAAACACAAAAAAAGGCGGCAGAGAAAGGAGTAAATAAATAAATAAATCCTACTTAATGTCACAATCAATCCGCGGCAGGACAATAGAGCGCGGGCACAGTGTGGCCAGGAGCCCGGGTCGGGTTGGTTACAAAACTTGCGCAGGCAAGGGGTAAGGACTGAGGGCTGAGGAGCGAGGAGTGACGGCCCGATGGGCCGATGGGCTGACGGTCTGACTGGCCGAGGGGTTCTCTCTCTCTTGTTGAGGGCTAAAGTTGCTGAAATCTGAACCCCTATTAGCGCGCATTTAACTGTTCATTTGAAAGTTTTATTTGGCGCGCTGATGCGTTAAATCAGCAGCAACAACAACAACGCGTCAGTGAGTGACGAGCAGACAGGCTCAGCTGCTGCCGTTGCTGCTGCGGCTGCTGTTGCCTCAGTCGCTAGCAGTCAGCAGCCAGTGACATGTATAATTTTAATCCAGCTGTAACATAAGTTTTTGATTTGACAAATCCTCGAAACGCTGCTGCCGAGCTGCTTCGTCCGTCGACAATGCGAAACTATTTGACAGAAATTGAAATGTTGTTTTGTGGCCATGGCAACGTCAATCGAGGGTGGACCGTGATGCGCACAAGGATCACGGCTGGCGTGGCCGGGGCCGGGGTTATTTAAATTGTGCTCGAAGCTCATACGCAAATATTCAGCCAAAGGGTGGCCCACACCCCCTGGACAAAGAAAAAACGTAAGGGGGTTGCATCATAAATATCTCAACATTAACATTAATTGCACTCCATGTCCTCGATGTCCTCTTGTGTGGGCCCACAAGAGCGGCATCCTGAGAAATCGAACGGCTGCGCCCCGGCTCTGGCCCCGGCCCTGGCCCTGGCCCTGGCCCAAGCTGTGCCGCTGCTCCTTAACGCATTTCGCATTCGCGTTCGCATTCATTCCGATTGCCCGCTGCCCCCTTTCGCTGACCTGTTTTTTCGCTGACTGACGGAGGGTGCCGCATTGGCCACAAAACACAGCCACCGTTCTCGTATAGCTGGTCCACGAACCCTGCTGTGATGTGATCTCTGTGCATGTTCTCGTGGTTGTTAGTTTGGCCAGCCCGGGCATTGTGGCATTATTTTAATAATGAAGCCACTGCCACCGCCCGTTCGCATTCTTCTTTTACCATTTCCGCTCACACACACACACACACACACACACACACAAAGGAGCAGCACCCCCACAGCATCCAAACCTGATGGGCTTTTCAATTTTTTTTGCACCCACTGACAAAGCACGCGGAATGGCATGAGCCACAGCTGCGTTCTGCGTTCGATAAACAGCATCCAGAGTCTGCCTTGGCCTCGCCACCACCCGCGCCCCTCCCTGACTGCTGGGCACAAACTAATAAGTTGACGCATTAATTGGCTTACAGGCATTCCCCGCATAGCTCGCTCGGCGCCCGACCTTCACCACGGCAGTTGACTCGCTGCCCTCAGACAAAGCTAGTCGAACGTGGCTCTCGTTACCCCCTGAATGGCCAACTGGCCACGGACTAGGCCTACACCACGCGCCAGACTGGGATTTTAGCCATACAATCTGTTTGAAGGAAAGGCGAGTGCAGAAATTGAGTAGAAGATTTTTCAATTTAACAATTTGACTTGGAGAAAAATGCAGAAAATATATAAAAATATAAAATAATAATAATAAAAATAAATAAATAAAGTATATAGCAGAAATAAAATATAATAAAATAAAATATATAACAAAATAATATATAATAAAATAAAATATATAACAAAATCAAATATAATAAAATAAAATATATAACAAAATAAAATATAATAAAATAAAATATACAACAAAATAAAATATAATAAAATAAAATATATAACAAGATAAAATATAATAAGATAAAATGTACATTTATAAACTGATTTATGATTTATTTATGAAATATATATTTTGACAAACTCATATTAAGTTTAAGCTCAGGTGTCAATAATAATCAAAAAATTTAAAGTACTTAATAAAACAAATAAATTAATTAAAGAATAAATATATAAATAAATATACAAATAAATAAATAGAAAAATAAATAAATATATATAAATAAATAAATAAATAAAAACATAAATAAATAAAAAAAAAAATAAAAAAAATAAATAAATAAATAGAAAAATAAATAAATATATAAATAAATGTACAAATAAAAATAGTCAATCATCAATAAAATAATCAAATAAATATATGATTAAATAAATAAATTAATACATTAATCAATTAATTAATAAGTAAATCATAAAATTAATAAATAAATATTAATATAAATAAATTATTTTATATATTAATAATTTAAAATAAATACATATTATATTTTTATTTAAAGAACAGCCTTCTTTGAGATCTGATGCTCCATATGGAGGCATTGTTTAAAATCTAACTTATTTCATCTATACATGCATATAATAGTCCTACAGAAAGCCTTTAGTTTTGATTTGGAATCGAGGAATTTAAGTTGATGTACGATTATGCAAATGCTTGACATTCGAAGTGAACCCAGTGGCAAATGATTTGTAAGTATTTCCTGGTAAAGAATATGAGAATAATAATAAGTAAATTAAGAATAAATTCACTTTATCATGCTGTGAATGACTTTCATCTAGGCTTTGGCTGAGATGCTAAATTTGAGTTGACTATTCTGCTGTTGCTCAGCTAAATTTTGTATCTTCTATAACAATCTGGACTTAAGCATCTGGACTCCTTTGGCCTTGTGCTTTTCTCTGACTCAAATTTAAGAATAATTTAATTTCATACTTTTTAGAAATATTTATTTAATCTTAAATATTTCAAATGTGATAATTGCCTTATTAGGAAAGAGTCAAATCCTTAACTAAAATATATGTATAAAGATATAGATATGAGAATGTCTTCATATTGCATGTGCTCAAGTATTAAAAGGCAAACAGTTTTGGGCAGCTTAAGCGCATATCGGATGACTGCGTCAAGCACATGGTTAGTTGTGTGTCTCGGACTAGACGGCAGGAGGAGTGTGGCTTGACGCAAAGAAGACAAGGACATCACTTTCAACTTAACGCAGAGATCTTGAGTGTGCATGTGTGTGTGAGACGTGTGAAGCGGTGCAGGAGGGCAACAAGTTTGTCGCCCGCTGGACACGTGTGCGCTTTCTTTTCGGGCGAGATTTAAGCCCGGGCACGAGCCGTGAGTAACGGAATCAACCACCCACAATAGCCGCGAGGCCGCGTCCATCCCCAACCTGGTAAATTGCCGTATGAATACGAGTGCGGGTGTGAGTGCGAGTATGAGTGCGAGTGTGAGTGCGAGTATGAGCATGAATGCGAGCATTGGCGCATTGTTGTTATTGTTGTGCCAATTTTGAAGTAGTTGATGGTTCAGCTACGTGCCCGCTTATTGTTTGATGTGGATTTTAATTGAACTTAAGTTGATGTTGATGGTTGATGGTTGATGGTTGATGGCTTGGCTTGGGGTGGCGGGCGGATGCTTAACAACGGGACCATCGACAACCGCAAATATTAAAAAACCAAAAACAGACCGAGTGACGGACAGTGGGTGCGCGAGAGTCGACAAGAATGCGAACAAAAACACGTTGCACTCATTAAAAAGGCAGCCGCGCCAGCCTGCAGCAGAGCCGACATAAATATAAAAATATATATAATATATATGTATGTATTTATATATATATAATCGTAATTCACAACGCATATGCCACTCAATGAGGCGCAAAAAAAAGGGGTGGTTGCCCGTTGCTGCTGCTGCTGCTGCTGCTGCTGCTGCTGCTGTTACTCACTTGTCAGGACTCATTGTTAATGACAGGACTTATTGCCGAACAATTGCGAACGCAATGCCAGCGTTAATTTGAATTTGATAAATGGTAACAGGCGGCGACAGCGACGGTGACGTTTAGTAAAAAGCCAATGCCAAGCCAAGCCCAGACACGGAACTAGTCTTGCCGGCCAAGCTGCGGGCTTTCCCAATAGCCAAACATCAAGCTGGCCTTAAATATTACAAATTCATATTTCTGCAATGTCTAGAGTATTCTTCTTTTCAGCCTGAGCTCTGATCAGTTGCTGATTTTAATAATTCTTTTTAATTTCCTTTTGCTTCAGGCTTTTCTCTTCTGTTAATAAGCCGGAAGCGGTTGCCGTGGCCAAATTGACAGCCAAACTGACAGTTTTCCTCTGTAATCCGTCGTTGCTCGGCCGCAGTTGGGCAATTGTCATCTCTCATTGTGGCTCTAAGACTTTTCTTTCAATTATATGCAGCAAGAAGTCAATGGGCAGAGCATTAGGATATTCCCATATATGCCTAAGGAGCCTAAGGACTCGGCATTCGCAAGGACTTTAGAAGAATCTCTCCCTGTTGCCCTTGTTCTGAGTTCGATTTGCGAGCAAGTAGCTGTTGAATATTGAATATCTGAAGTCTTTATGAGATTAAGATGTTCATTTGGGTAGACAAAAGAGCGGGATGAGGAGGGAAAATGAAGGGGAGTTGATAGAGTATATAATAGATATAGGGGAATGAAAGAGAAAGAGAGAGGTGGCAGAGAGAAAGACAAAAAAAATATGCAAACGAGAGATAGAAAATGAAGAGATAGAGGAAGACGGAAAGCTAAAGCTAAAGGGAAAGGGTGAATGACAGAGAGAGAGAGAGAGAGAGAGAGAGAGAGAGAGAGAGAGAGAGAGAGATAGAAGAGATATAGAGACAGAAGGCAAGTCACAACGACAAAGGCAAAGTAGAAGAAAGAGAGAGAGAGCAGGAAAGAAGTAGAGAATTTTAATTGGGTGAGAGATAAAGATACACAGAGATAGAGAACAAGAGAGACCAGAGAGAGATTGAGAATTAGATAGATAGACAGCTAGAGAGGGAGAGAGAGAGAGGAAAAGAGAGAAAAGGAGAAAGCGGAAGAGAAAGAGGAAAATCGAGAAAGATATAAAAAGAGAGATATAACTAGAGAGTTGGAGAGCAGAGAAAAGAGACAGCGAGATAGGGAAAGTGGAATGAATAGGGCAAAAGAAAATGATAAAAAGAGAAAGAAGAGAAGGAGAGAATGGAGTGAGAAAGAGTAAGATAAAGATATAGAGGATAAATAGTTCAGATCAGTTCAACAGATGGTCTAACAGAGACAATAACTTCTCTCACTCACAGTTGCCGAGAGAGTGAAATGGGGACACGGCTTAGTTTATGCAACTTAATTTAATACAATATAATATATACAATTTGATTTATGTATTTAAATCATTTTTGGAGTTCGCTTAATATATTTCTCCTCATATATTTATTTAATTCTTCTAGATCTCTTCTGATCCACTCAGTAGGTCGCCCTGTTGCAGCCTCTGCGAAGCCCCGATTTAAATACTGGATTCTTAGTGAACTTTTCTATTTCAAACTGTTCCTAAGATCCATTATATATGACCAAAATCTCACAGCTTGACATATCTGTGTCATGCATCGCTCTATTAATAGTGATCGGGCAGAGTTGAGGGTTCTCCTCGCATATTTTTAACTATTTCATTCACTTTGCCAACTTGAGCACTTTAACTTTGGCATACTTTCAAGCTTTTAGCTTTATGGCAATAAGCTTCACAGCTCTAGCCGCCTTCACTTGGCACTTTGTGCTTTTAATAGATTTTTTGTTGCCTCCGAGTGGTTCGCGTGGCTGTGGCAGAGGCAATTAAAACTGCATTGGCCACGCACGTCGCGTCGCGCCGTAGCCAGCTGAGAGAATTTTCGAAGCTTCAGCCTGATGACAATATTATTGTCAAATTGCAAAGCGCGCAAATCAAATTAACATGCGCTCAGCTTTCTTTTGTTGCTGTTGCTGTTGTTGTTGTTGTTGTTGGTGTTGTTGTTGTCTTTTGGCCGCAGAAAAATGGTTGGCAATGTTGCTGGCACAACCACAGCAGCAACCCCCAAAAAAGGCGGCAACCACATGGCCGCCATGGCCACCCCCAAAATAAAAAGTAGCGTCAAATGAAGCAGCATACCCACCGAGCCACCGACCAGCCCACACCACCCACCAGTTGTGACCGGCTGGCGGCGTTAATGACGCACAAGTGTGACACTTTTCTGGCGACGTCTCTGCACAGCAGCAAATTGTTACTATTACTTTTTAGCACTGTGTGTGTGCGTGCGTCTATGTGTGTGTGTGCGTGTGTGTGTGTGTGTGTGTGATGACGACAACAACAGCAACAACAACTGAGCATGAATAAATGAAAGCAGAAAATAAGTTGATTTTAATATGGAATTTCACGCTGGCTCTCGCTCCCTGTTTGGGCCACTGCTCTCTCTCACTCTCTCTCTCTCTCTCTCTCTCTCTCTCTCTCTCCCTGGTTTCATTTCGGCAACAAGAAGGCAAAAGAAAATGCCGTTTAATTGAAAATTATCGCTACATGGTTGTCACGCAATTATTTCGCGTTATCACCGAATTCGCGGCAGCCCGAAAGGCTAAAGCGGGCTGAGCGAGGGGGTGCTAGGTGGGGGTGAGGCTGCTGCTGCTGCTGCTGCTGAGACAACCCCTGGCTGGCGCCGTATCATTTATATTGTTGTTCGCATATCCCAGGCGTGGCGAATGCGTTTAAACAAGTGCAACACAACAACAACAGGCAACAATTACAACAATGGTGGGGGGAGGTGTGGCGATCAACGGGCGACAGAAGAAAAGCAACCACCTCAAACAGCACCTGAGGTTGTCATAGCTGCCGCAATAATTTGCACAATAAATTTGTTGATTGACACAGGCACAAAGCGACACACATACACACACACACACACACATGCATGCTCGCCTGTGCCTAAAGCGTGAAATTTTAATTGCCCTAAAGCCGAGTTTTGCAATCAAAAAATATAAAATACAATTTAACTGTAAAAAAAAGCATGAAAAAACAACCAACTGAGGTTAAGTGTTCACTGTGTGCGTGTGTGTGTGTGTGAGCCAAAAGAATTGCACCCTGAGGGTTGGACATTATTAAGTGCTATTGGACACGGGTCAAACTTTGCGTTTATTGGATGTTAAATGTATATCGAAATCATAAACTCCAAAATGAAAGATGATTTTTTGTTCGATTTTTGTTTTGCTTTGGGGTTTTTCGGTTCGTTAAAATTGTATGCGAAGCAGAGAAAAAATATATTTAATTAAAATATATTTATTAGTTCCTTATAAAAATATAGAGAATATTAAAAAAATAAATAGAAATATATTTGTATACAACAAAAAACTATATATTTACAAAAGTGAGAGAGTTCGTCTGTTCAAATATAATTTAATACAAAATTTGCTCGAACTTTCAATTCATATATCTTGCTTTATGTATTAATAATATTTCACATTAATTTAAATTTGTATTATTATTAAAATTATAATTTTTAAAAATATTATCTTTTTTATATATTGATTTATTTATTTGATAAAAAATCATAAAATTAAATTAGTATTTTAAATATAATTTAAAGTAAATCAATTTTAAATTTAACTATATTTTGTATATAATTTTATTATTATGTAAATAATTAATAATTAATTTAATATTATTAGAGTGGAATAGATTCATGCTATTAAAGTAAAATTGAATGATTACTTTTGGTATAGAATATATTGGAAAGATATCAATGCATTGAGAGATTGCAAGAAGTAGAAGTAAAAGAAGCACTGGAAACAATGGAGTTCAGCTAAGATATTATTAGACTAACTATAGGTGCTCTAAGCTGAGAGTGCAGCTCAGATCTATGCTGGATCCAGGATCACTGCAGCCAAAAATCTTAAAAATAGTTATCTTGGCAGAATATTTATAGCAGTTGTTTGAATGAAGAAGATAAACAAGGTTTTGTGATTTTCTTGGCCGATAAGATTGGGAAGGGAGAGAGAATGTGAGGAGTCTTGGAGATATTCATTGATGATTCAGCGATGAATGAATCAACTCTGTTCAAAGGCCTGCTCCTAAGTTCTGCTACAGCAGCATTGCCAACAGATCAGACACTCTGGAGATATGATAACTGCTATAATAATAGCTCAATCAGACACTGAAACCTATCTACAATCCACATTCCCAATATCTTAAGGAGATCTCTCCTTGATATCTCATTTTCTGCTGACTCTAAGAGTGACGCAGCAGTTAGCATGCTAACTAGGCAGCCAACAAATTGAGCTATTAATGGGCTTATTAAACATACACCGTGAAAATGAAACGCACAATTAAATTAAAGAAACAGTGAAGGGGAAGATGAAGGAGAAGAAAAATGCGAAGTCAACAAGAAGCCACATAAACAAACCAACAGGAGGTAAGGGAACGTCCAGCGCTGATAAAAAGAGTCAACTATGAGCATTTAATATAGAAATCAAAAGGCTGAAATCGTAGGATTAGGATATTAATCAATCTCAGCAAACAATGATAGAGAGAGAGAGAGAGAGAAAGCAATTCAAGAGAACTGACTGTAGCTAGAAGCCTGCTAATGTTTTCATACACCAATTTATACACAAACAATAAAAAGTCTTTTTGAATCCTCTGAATGAATGAAAGTGAAGCTGTCCAACAGGTTGGGAACTGATCCAAAACGGGTGGGGGGAAACAACAGACAAAGCAAGGGAAATTGTCGTTTTCTCAATAGATGCCTAGCACTATATGTATTTATATCTGTGTGTATTTTCTTTGATTGGGTTTGTGGCTGTGTTCAGGTTTTTCAGTTGTTTTTTTTTTCGGCTGCACTGCGAGGATCATGGGGTGTGTTGGCTCAATCAATGCCAGCCGAACAAGTGTTGTGAATGATTTGATGTTTTTATTTGTCATTGAGAGACGTTGCGAGCTATGCCACCTCAACAAACCGCACAAAGCAAACAAAACCAAATATCCGTAGAAGGTCAAAATCACCAATAATAGTTTTGATTTCACTTTTCTCCTGTGTCGTCCCAGACGAGCCGGCGACGACCGCAGCTTCTGACATGATTTATGAACCACATAGGTTCACTATAAAAAAAAAACAGAAACGAAGAAGTAACACGAAATCGAGACCTCGCCACAGCCATTGTCCTGCCCGGACTTGGTTAAGAAACAATCAGAAATGTTTCAATAAACCGAATCGCAGCCCTAAGCCGATCCACGCCGCATGGGGGGCTCGACACATTGGAGCTAAACAAATAGCCGCCGCAGCAGCAGACAGGGCCAATAGTCAGAGCCACAGCCACAGACGCAGCCACAGCCGCAGTCACAGTCACAGCCACTGAAACATTCACAATGACAGACATCGGACATTGTAATCAGTTTTCGGTTCTGCCATTGGGGCATCATCATAAACGGGTCGACAGCCGTATATTAAAGGCTTAATTGACCACGGTGTGGTCTGTGGTTGCTCTATCTCTATCCATCTCTCTCGTTCTCTCTCTCTCTCTCTCTCTCTTTCTGTCTCTCTCCTTATGCATGTGTTGCTGGTTGCATCATTCTGCATCAAAATTGTTCCTATACATAAGTGTGCTTATTGTATTTATAATATTTATTACATTTGCTTTCTGAGACATGTATAAATAAATGTGATTATGCAGGTTGTACTCGACCAGTAGATACCTTGACTAATTCTCTAACTTTATTTTTAAATAGTTTGCAGTATTTTTTAGCTGCAAGTTCAGATTTGAAGCATGAGAGTTCTTCTACTTTTTGTGGTTCACTTAAGGACGATCAGCTCAGCCAAAATGATCTTCTTCAGTTGAATTGCCTCATAAATTATTGATTTACAAAGTTTTATTTCTACAATATATCGCATTCTAACTAATTACAGCTACAAAAAAATTTTTTAAAGAATTTGTGCAAAATTAATGGTAAATTAAAAAAAAGAATGCAATTTATTATTTATTATGATACAAATATCGTAAAAATGTGTTACAAATATTTAAAAAATATATAAAAATATTTTAAAAATAAAAATATCTATTGAAAAAACCAGAAAAAAATATCTAAAATAAATACAAAATGTATTTGATAGCTTATATAACTATAATTATATATGCATACATTTTATTATAGTATTCTAGCTTAAAAACAAAACAATTTAAATAAATCAATTTAAATAAATGTATTATTAATTTACTTCATATTTTATTTTATAATATTAATATTATACTATTTTAAAATGTATAATTAAATACGTGTATTAAAATGATCATTTTAATATATAATAGCTATATAAATATTTCATATTATTGTTAAATCTTATAAATAAATAAATAAAGTATTATTAAATAATATCTTATTATATTATTCTACTTAAAAGAAAAAAAAAATTTTAAATACTCCAAGCAAAATTAATTTCAGATTAAAAATTTGATTAACTTTAATCTTAATAATTTGCATATAAATCTATAATATTTTTACAGTATTTTTAATACATTTTTATAATATAATATTATTATTAAAATGAATAACACATTTCAATATTAATATTATATTATAAAATTGTATTAAAAACACTTTAAAAATATTAAAGATATATTAAAAATCAAAAAAGTATTTCTAAAATTGACACAAAATATATATGCCCACTCGACTATATTAAATGGGTATTCAATACGCGCACCCCAGAAACAAATTGTTGGAATTAGTCAATGGGCAGTTGCTGACAGCAAATACTCATTTTTTGTTGCGCATAGAAAAGCCTGAAATGAAATCAGAAATCAGAGGGCAACCCCCAAAATTAACATCCTTAGCTCAGCTGAGCGCGGCTGCCGGAGCCAAGGGCTAATCAATGAGCCAACATTTGTCTGGCGCGGCCCCCGCCGACCCACGGCCCTGATGCCATCCCCCTTGGCAAATTGAAATAACTTATTTGAGCTTTTCACATTTTTGATTTTTGATTTTACAACTGAGGCATATTGATTAAATTTTTCTTTTCAATTCGCTTCGTATTCTGGAGTGCCTGCCACATGCCCTTATTTTACTTGTTGATTAAACAATTATCGGCCCCGCTTGACCTACTGGATCTGGCAGCTCTTATAAAATGGGAAATCATGTTGGAAATAAGTCTGGGATATTTGTTGAAAATTGAGACTGAGAAAAGTCGAGGAGAGACGCAATATGTTTTGTATTCATTTTGGAGATCTGCAAGAGATGGGCCTGAGAATGAATACTACATACTAGAAAAAATATGTAAATAAAATATTTTGCAGCTTTATCAGAATTTCCAATATTTATGGGGTTAAGTTTCGCTGTCTTATAGCTATTTAACAATACATACATATTTTATTTCATTTATCTAACTAGCTAACTATATAACTAAAGCATAAATCTCTTTGAAGCAATACAACAGCAAGAGTTCATATTTTAGTTGATCGAGACACAATTCAGATGCAAGCCTATGCTCTAATAGTAACTGTTTTAGTCGAAATAAATTTTGTTTGGTATCTGTAGGTGATATACAGTTCGTACATATTGTGAATAATTAAGTTTTATTTCATATTCATTTTAATTATTAATTAATATTAAAACCTGTAGTATATATTTTTGTAAATTTTATACTATATAAGACGCATGTTCATAAATTAATTTAAAATCAATATATTCATTAATATTAATAAAGAATATGGACTTTAAATATATCATAAATTTAAAAATTAAAGCAAATACATGATTGAATAAATGAGGAATTGTTTTTAACACAAAAGTCTTCCCTTATATTAAAAATAAATTATTCACAAATAAATATTTTGTCTTAGTCGATCATCGACCAAATTGAATATTCTGAAATACGACTAATTTTAAGTGGATACAGAAATCCATTTATTTAAATGTTTCTCTCTGTGTGCACAGTTCATCTGCTCGCTCTGGCAGCTTCAACTCTGCATAGATGTCCGTGTGTATTCGCATCATGTGAGCTAAGCTATTTCCGAACGAGTAGCAATTATTAAAGGTCCTTTGTCTAATATCCTCTTTTTAACGATTTTCCCTTCGTTTTTTTTTTTTCAACGAACTCTGCTGAAACATTTGGTATTTTTTGTGCAATGCGAAAACTACGTTAATTGGACCATCAAAGGAGTCATTTCCGATTCTCTCTTTTAAGGTGATTGAGGAAATATATTGTACTATAATTGCCGAGCGCTCTGGACGAGCGTCCAGTTGGCTGCAGTCATAAAAATAAAAATAAACGGCTAAATAAACTGCTAAATAAACGGCCAAATAAAATGGCTACACTGAGAGAAAGAGAGGGAGAGAGAGATAGAGAGAGAGGGGAAAGTAAACGGTTAAGTGACTTGGCCTGGACTTGGCCTGCAATTCAATTGCAGTTCGAAAATATTCGTTTCTATTGCACGGCTGCTTAGCTGGCCAAATGGGAAATGCGAGATGCGAGGCATTCGCAGTTATCCTTTCGCTCGAATCCTTTTTCGCATGAAACTGCCAGCGGCAGCCGAATGGAAGGAGTGAGAGTGAATGCCAAAAAAAGCAAAGGCGATAAAAAGAAAAGAGTTCGGCCGCGTGTGAGAAGCGTGTCAGGTAGTCGAGGCGAGGCGAGGCGATGCGAGGCGAGCCTAGGTGCGGCGAGTCCTGCCCGTGTCCTTGACTCCAGAGCCCATTGCATAAAGTTGCCAGCGGCCTGACGCAATGGCCAAAGACAATGGCAGGTAGATCTTACCTAGAAGATGATTCAACTCTATGCAACCCGCAAAACCTCAGCACAAAACTCGCCTCAACTCGGCTCGACCCGGCCCGGCCCGGCCATAAAGTGCCCTTGGGCTGGTGGCTGTGTCTAATTACTGGGAAGTTGCGGCTGGTTTTTCGCTGTCAGTGTCATCGATTTGGACAATAAAGTATGTGTATATTGCTGTGTGTTTAGTTAAACATAAACTTGGCCAAATACTTACATGCAGGGGTTGTATTGGAGAAGCTTCTGGTGCGGCGTTGCTGGTCAAGAATGGCGACGAGAGGCATTCAGCATAGAAAGAGTGCTGGCAGGTTGATAAAGTGCTTGGGGCGAATGCTTGAGTCGTATGATAGAGCTGTATGGAAGAGACATATACATGAGTCGTTTGTTTGGGGCATATGTTCGAGGGGTTTGCTCGAGGCGAATGCTTGAGTCGTCTGCTTAAACCGTATTCCTACGTTTCTGCAGTAGGCTGAGCTTCCAGTCCTTTCTCGCCTTCAGCTGTGAGCACACAAATATATATAACTGATATTGAGGCTTCACAGCAAGCATTTAGTTTGGGCATGATTCATTCACATGAATTCTTAGCCGAGCGGCTAAGCTGCAGCTGAGTTCTAATGCAGCTCAGTTTAGTGTGGCACAAGGAAAGCTTGTAAACAGCAATGATATAGAGCAGATGCATATTGGAATGACTGAGGATTAGCTGCACGTCGACTCTGTTCGCAATGTTACCAACAATATAACTGACGAATATATTTTAATATATTTTATGTGTATATCTAAGTTCCCTCACCCTCCTTACAGCTGCAATTCGAAGCTATTCTCCGAGTTTCTATATTATTCAATAATTTAGTAAACTTTAGTTGTAAAGTCTGCCTCGTCTGAGTATGAACTGTCATAGCTCGACTTCAACGGCTGTGTTCTCCTGATCATCATTAAGCTCCTATGACAGTCCCCCCTCAAAAAGCCTAGACTTTCTCTCTCTCTCTCTCTCAGCCAGCTAGTGGACTTTCTCGATCGTAGCCAGCTGGGACTATTGCTGGGTCGAGGGTTGCTTGCATCATAAACCAATTGACTTTCTAACCAGGCAAACGGCCCACTGAGCATTGACAAAAAACCGATTGCGGATTGCCGAAGAATTGTATGAAATTTGACAACAATTTCGCCGAAAAAAAAAATGTTGGCAATTTAATGGGCAGAGAAAAAAAAGGAGAAAAGCGAGGAAAAAAGGATTTGCCCACGAATTCATGCGAATTATATTTTATGGCACATGGTAGAGTTAGCGCTAGGGTTAGGGGTATAAACGCTAACCCTAAACGGCGAAGCCGACGCGACTACCTGACCAGAGCGGCTTAATTATGTCATTTGGCGTAAGTCAAGGCCTCAAAGTCAATTGCCAAAAAAGGGAAAAATTCCCAAAAAAAGAGACATAATAAAAAGATGACAAATGATATGTAATACATGTCTGACCAGGCACATATGTATATGTGTATATAGAAATATATGTATGTATCTCTCTCTCCCTCTCTCTGTCTCTCTTTTACTTTAACACCCCCCTTTGGGCTGTTTGGTTGCCGCCTGTGACACTTGCCTCTCCGCAATATTGCGCTGACAGCAACGAGAAATAATAGCCCAACAATTTATACAATTTATGAGTTTGTGAGTGTGCGACAGCAGCAGCAGAGGCAGCGGCAGCTTGAAGAAGGGTTAACAAAGGGGGGCGGCTGGGCGTGGGTTCACAGAAAATAAAAATGTGAAAAAAGGAGAAAATCAAAACAAGAATCATAAATTCGGCATGTCTAATGACAATTTCCTTGGCTGCACACACGAGCATGTGTGTGTGTGCGTGTGTGTGTGTGTGTGTGAGGGGGTGTGCGGAGGCTGGGCCAAAGCTTGGGGTAGTAATTTGAGCCGTTTTTATCGCTTTGATTCGTCTTTGATTTGGGCAGCGCACATAAAATCGTTTATTGCGCTGCGATTTAGGGGGTTTATCATAACACATTCTCACTGGGCGATATGCCCGAACCTCCAGCTATGATTTATATAATTGAATTGGCGCTGGCCAGGGGCAGGGCCAGCTGGGCTGCCTTTGATGGCTGCCAATTATGGCCAGAGTCGAGTCAAACGGCGGCTGCAAAGTGCCAGGCGCATCCGCAATATAAATCAAAGATGTGGCTCAAGCCAGCGGCATTCCTGCTGCAACTCGCTGCCTATTGTGACTGGGGCAATAATTCACAGTTGCAGCGCGGCGTCGGGCACAGTAGCCATCAGGAGCTCTGGCCGTAGGACCTACTCAGTTGCCCGGCAATTGTTCTGCGTCCGTCGCCCAAATTATAATGGGCGCTGATGTCACCACACGCATTGAGAGTACCAGAGCGAGAGCGAGCTGGCCGAGATGAGCCAGACCTTGCGCCATTGTCGTTTCCTGTTCCTGTTGTCCCATTGTCTAAGGCTCTTTCAGTCGTTTTACGATTATCTTTCTCGGGGCTCCGGGCAGCGACATAAGCCCAGCACAGCCGACCCCAAGCCGAGTCCCTGACCCATACTCATTGTGGCCAAGGCACTTTAGGGCCCTTAGCCACAGCGTGGGTGGCCATTCAAGTTGTCACATTGGCTCGAAGTCTCAATAAAAACGCATTGGATGTGCTTAGAGCTCCGACCTTTAAACAGATAATAGAAATCGAAAGACGAAAGCCGATTGAGCCTGGCCAACTTATTAAATCAGGCTCGCAAAAGCTAACGAAGCGTGTCCGCCTCTCTCTCTCACCCTCTCGACGTCCGTCAACCCCTTGACACAGCAATCATTCAGTTACAGCTCCAGCTCCAGCTCCACATCCACTTCCATTTCAGTTCAGTTCAGCGAGCCTTGTTTACCCAAACTATTAGTTGGGCACAGAATTTGGGCAGGTCTTTGCGGCCTCTGATGCTGACCAGCGATAGGCAAAAAAGAAAGGGAGAACAAAATTCAAAATGAAATAAAAATGAGCATAAAATAATGCTAATGGAAGAGGGCGCTGAATGGTATAGATGAGCTATGGAGATACCCTGTGAAGAGAAAAGAAAAAAAGGAAATAAATGAAATAAATATAAATATATATCAGTATATATAACTGATCATGTGATCTGCTTAAATAACAGAGGAGAAAACGCGAAGCTGATTTGAAAGCAGTTCTAAGAATATCTTTGAGCTTTGCAATTCTACGACATTCAATATAATGTAGTATATATGACATGATTAATTTAAGAGATAATAAACTGAACAAATTATAAACTATTGCAGCTCAGCAGTAATCGACAGCTAAGGAAAATGGAAAACCCCAAAGGAGCCGCAAGGGAAACTGATCTGATGGTCGCTTTAGGCAGGCTAGCTTATAGCTGAGACAGAGGCTGATGAGCTACTGTTCTACTTAAATGCCCAACAATACATGATTTAAGTTTTTATATATATATTCTATATATCTGAAGACTTTATATACATGAATATCTCTAGAGTTTCATTATATATATATTTCCAATTTTTCTCCTTATAATATCTATCAACTTCTACAATACTCCTACAGTTCCATCATGCCCATTCTTCAGCATTCTCAGCAGCTACAGGGTATTATTAAATGTGTTACATTGATGGATGGTAAACGGGCGGGCGGGGCGGGGCTAGGCTACGGCAGGCCAGTGCTCGTTGTGTCGTCCCGGGAGACGGAGCCAGCAGGACACAGACCGTGCGCTATCAACATGCAGCGTTTAGTTTGATTTTGTTTTGAATGTTTATTTTATTGCGTGGAAAATGACGCCAACGTGGCCAAGAAATGTCCACGTCGCCGCCTTATCGACGGTCGGGCCAAAGTCCTCGTCCACGTCCACGTTCTCGTTGTCCATTTGCAATTCCACGCACCCCGCGCCCCGCGCCACGCTGCCCAATTGGGTGGACGACGGCCATTTGGCAGGCGACGTGGACACGGCTCCAGCCGTTTTTTATGGCCACTGATTGTATCGAATATTTCGTACGCAATAAAATTCAAATATACTTGCGATAAAAATCAAATCTTGTTGGACATTTAAGCAGCCCAGCAGACCAGCGGCCTCTGGCTCGGCCATAAGCTAGCCTAAGCAGCCTGGCTAAAGCGACCATCAGATCCATTTCCCTTGCGGCTCTTTTGGCATTTTCCATTTTCCTTAGCTACTTAGCTGGGAATCGTGTGGATTTCATGTTTTTCATTGAGTAGGCCCAATGGCTCAGCCCATATCTATGCCTCAGATTGGCTTAGCTAAAAGTTAGAGCTGAACGGTTGCATTTCAAGCAACATCGATAAATTATCGATAACAGTTGAACTTCATGTTTATAGCTCGTCAGTGATTCGGTGAGTATAAGTGAATCGTCTAGCTAACTAAATCCAGTTATTCAGTTGAGTTTTAGTTTATATAAACATAGGCAAACATCTGTCCCATCAGCGCAGCATTTATTTTCCAATTTTAAGTGTATTTCACAGGATCAGAAAGGGAAAATGAAACATCAATTGGCTGGTAGCTGATAGTTGCAACACACAAGGCATGCCGACACGCTTCCAAGAAACTGACCAACTGCGGTTAGTGATAGAACTGGCTCAGGCCTGAGACTGGGTCAGAGCCTAGTCGGGGCACAGATAGAGATAGTTGTAGACAATTAGAGATAGGGGCAGCAATCATCTAGCCATGTGCAGACGCACGACACTAATGAAGTGCTCTCGCCCAGCCCGGGGCAAATAAAACACCTACACGCCGTGACAGGGGACTCCAGATAGGCGGCCCAGCATGGTCCCCAGCCAAAAGACAAAGGGATGTGACAAGACGATGTGCAGATTTGAGGCACCTTTTTTTTCTCTGCTCGTCTTCTGCTTGGGCTGGGCTGGACTGGGCTGGGCAAAAACCCAAACAGTAGGAGCCCTGGTTGCCGACTGCTTGTCGCTGCAGGGCAATTAGAGCATTATCAGGCGGCAATAATCGGCTCGTTTGCACCCAAGTGTCGTCGTCGTCGTCGTCGTCGTCGCAGTCGCTGCTGACAATTGTGTAATAAAAGCAAGCGACGCGGCGGCTGCTGCCACATGAAGTGTCTACGCGTCTCTGTCTGCAGCGTCGAGCATGCGGCATGCACTATGGAGCACCAAGGAACACAACAGGACATTCGGCCGAGTTGGTCCTTTGGCAAGCAACTTGTAGTCACGCTGCATGTTGCTCACTGCACGCTGCGGCAGTCGGTGACAGTCGACATCAAAGTCAATTATCAGAATTTTTCGGGATTTGCTTTAAATCACGCACACGTTCATATCCTATGAGCCGACGGCTCGCATATGTCTTTGTTATCAGTGCTGGCATGCGTTCAACTCAATTAAAATACCAGGAACACATTGATGTTGCTGTTGTTGTTGTTGTTGTTGTCTTTGCTGTTGTTGCTGCTGCTGCTGTAGAAAGTGATTTTCGTCAAGCGATTCTGTGGTTTTTATGCCTCTCTAGCGTCGACGACGACGTTGCCATAATCCCTTTAATTAATGATAATGCGCGCAGCAAACTCGTAAATGTTATGTGAGCCTGAGTTAACAGTTTGTAGAGATATAAAAAAAAAAAAAATATATATATATATATATATATATATATATATTACATTAGAGGTAAAGGTGTTCATATCAAGCCAACTTGAGTTTCCTTTGTGAGTTTTTGAATATTTTTGGAAAATTCTGTATTTGAAAAAAAACGAAAAAATTAAAAAGTAAAAATCACTTTCCAAAACGAATTTATGTACCTCTGCGAGAGCCTAGCGCTCAACTCAAGCTTTGAGCCTTAGAGGAAATTAAGAATTTTCCATAAAATTAAAAATATAATTAATTCAAGTCAAATCAGTCTCTATATATATTTTTCATTCTTTATAGACCTCAAAATTATTTGATGTCATCAACAAAAATATATAGGAAAATTATAAATATGGCAAAGAAAAACTTTGAGCCGAGTAAAGCGACTGTTGCAGCTCTCAAAGTACATATTTGGAAGCCAAAAAAAGTTTAATAATTAGCGCATTCAGTATATTCAGTATATCTTTTTCATTATCTTTAGTTATCAGAACTATTTTATCAACAAAAAAATGTAGAACAATTTCAAATATGATAAAAAAAACACTTTGAGCCGAGTTAACCTACCATTGCAGCTGTCAAAGCAGGCGAAAGAAAAGTATTAAATATTAGCTCGTTCAAAATTTGACTTGTCACAGACTTAAATTGTAGTCTAATTGCAGTGGGCAAGTCCCTGCTTAAGGAGGGCCTGTCATGCGCACTATGCGCCTAACCCCAAAAGCCAAGAAACCGCAACCCCCACTGGCAGCCCCAGCCATTGGAGTTCATGCGCTTAGCCGCAATGAGATGCAACCCTGACGCGCAGCTAAAGCAGCTATGATTACATGTGTGGTGGGTGGGGGTGGTCCTGGGGCTGGGGCTGGGGTTGGCTTGCTGTTGAGTAGGGTCAGTGGTATAGTTTGTCTGGGCCAAGCTGGGATGCCTGCTTACCAAAAGGGGATGTCAGTAGCTGTTGTTGATGTGTTACCTCTTCTCCGTTTTTTTGTTGTTGCTGCTGCTGCTGTTTGCTTTTTTAATAGTCAGTTTTACAGATGTGCTGTGCTGATGTCGCGGTGTTATCCTGCTGCTCGTACTGTATGTGTCACATGGGTTAACTGCGACTGCGACTGCGGCTGTGGGAGTGTGAGTGTGAGCGTGTGTGCTGTGTGTGATATCCTTGTTATTGTCCTTGCGCTGGCTGGCGCTGTCGCTGTCCAGTGAGAATGCCAATTTGCATTTAACACCGAGTGTTAGCCACTGGGTGACAGGCATTAAATAATTAACGCGCCTTAAACATGCACAAGGCCAGCGTGAACGTCAACTAGAACAACAACAGCAGCACAGCAGGACAGTGGGTGGGGCAGGGGGAGTGGGAGTGGGTTCAGTGCGTAAGTCTGTGAAAGAGTTAAATATACAAAAAATAATCACAAATTGCAAAGCCAAAAGCAAAACATTCAGCAGCAATTGAATTAAGCCAATAACGTAGAGCGAACAAGCAAACAAGCTAGAGAAATATAGTCAGGCTTGCTCGACTAGCAGATACCCTAACACTCCCCTCTAAAGCGTGTAGTTAACATGAGCTTATAGTAAGTTGTAAGGGCTGCAGAAGCAAACGAAAATAAAATCTCAATCAACTAATTTTCTTTTAAAGAAATTTTGAAAAATTTGCTATACAAAATATAACAAAAATCAAAAATTGAGAAAATATATTTAAAACTAAGTGCAAACTTTGGTATAACTGAATTTGGTTCTGAACCGATAACATTTAAAACGGGTATAGTTATCGATTTCTTGAAATAGGTCTCAGCTCATCGCACTGATCAAGCATATATATATATATATATATATACCTGCTGAGCTCTGTCACGCCTGCTTCTGCCTGTTACCAACACTCTACCGAAGCCATTATGCCCTGCTTTCCCCCTTCTCAATGGGCTCTGGGCATAAAAACTTACTTTGATTGAGCTAGAGTTGAGGATTACGAGCTGTGTATGGATATTTATTCAATAAACATTGCGAATAACATGCAAAAAACAAATCACACAAGAATACACACGCACGCATACGTAACACAGATATATAGGTATATGTATATTTATATATGAAACGCTGACAAATCAAAGGTAAAGAAATGTGTAAAGCAAACAAACTTGGCATTGCCACTGCACCTGTCCCAATCAAGTCTGTGGGCGTGTGTGTGTATCTATTGGTAGTAAAGCGTCGCCCAACACAGAAGTGCGGGTCACAGACCGCCAATCCCTTTGCTATCACCGATTCAACCTTCTCTGTCAGCTTGAGATACCTGAGCGGGTGCCGTGGGCTGGGGATGCGGCAGCTGGCTCAGATTCAGGTCCCAGCATAGCGTCGCTTGAAAGCCTGGCATATCTTGATTGTTTGCATGTAAATCTGCACAAAATCCCCAAAGTACCAATGGCAGCAGCAGCAGCAGCAGCGGCATCAACAGAGGATGCAAAGGATGCCCTTACAGCAACGGCAACAACTGCTCTGCGCCGCATCGTTACCGTTACCTGCCGCCGCCGCCACCCACCAGTGTGCGCCTTGGTCGACCCAATCTACGATGATGACGATGACGATGACGATAATGGCCTTGGCTGCGCCAGTCTCCGTCGCAGTCTCCGTCCCAATCCCTAGCACAATTGAGCTGAGTGCCTGGGTGCCAATAGTCAATTTGTTTGGCCTGGTCAAGTGGATTTGCTGCCTCGGCTTCAGTCAACCGAAACTGTCCAATGCGCTGCACTAAAAGAGGCGTATTTTGTATAATGATCATAGAGGCCAGATCGTGATGTGGAAGACAGATATGAATATACGAATTAAGTTTATGTGGATGCCTTCTACCTCAAAATAATTCTTTAAAGAAAAGTTTTAGTTTGGCTCTAAACAATAGATAAGGAAAATAATAAAACAAAATATAGTAAATCATTAAAGAAATGATATAATACAAATAATAAATAATAATTGTAAACTTAAAAATATATAAATACATAATAACATTAATTCAAATGAAATAATAATAAAGTAAATAATAAAAAAAATGAGTAAAAATAATAATATAGTAGAAGAATAATATAAATAATAAAATAAATACAAAATAGCTAATATTAAATAAAACAAAAAAATGATTTTTAAAAATATTAATAAAAATTATAATAAATAAAAGAGGTTATAAAATAAAAAAATTTAAAATAAATAAAAAATAAACTAGAGTAAAGAATAATAAAATTCGTTTTAAAAAAAAATATTTAAATAAATAATAAGAATAATACTAAGATAGAAAGAAAGTAAATATTGTAGTAACATAAATAAAAAGTAAATTAAGAAATAATAAAAAAGCAAAAGTGTAAAAATAAATAATTATAAAATAAAAAAGAAATAATAAAAAAAGCAAAAGAAAATAAAATAAAAATAAATAAGAATAAAATAATATTATAAATAAACCTGAGAAGCTTACCTACACGACTTCAATTTAAAAGCGCATAGCCGAGGCCCAGCTGGCCGAAGGTGTGAAATATATTTGGATTTTAGCAACTCGTTCTACCGCTGTCGCGTGGCCAATTTTTCGATATTCGCTTTGGTTTTCGTGTGGGAATGTGGTGCAGTTTTTGGCTTACCGTTTGCTGGCAGCGCCTGCAAGACGACTCACGATACGATTCCATTTGGAATTTCACAATAAACTAGCAACGCTCCGCGTCAGGCACGAGCTGGGCCAGAGACATTAGAGAGTGGCTAATATCTGAGCCGTGGCAGCCACCTGTACAGGTGACCTTGCCTGCTCTGCTGATCTAAAGATCTGCAGCGATAAGAATATATAGTCTATATATACATATATATATTTGAGTCTAATATGTTAGGGAGATGAGGAACGTGTGCATACCCTGTGCGGGCGACGGGTCGTATGGGTATAACTTGTAGTCATGGCATGTTAACTTTTGTGCCGTTTTGTGCCTTTGTTCTTTATTTTGCTCGATTGCCAAAGGCGCGTCATACACGGCGTATGCTTGATGCGCCCCTCGTTGAGGATGTAATTAAAAAACGGCAACAAAAAGCTGCACTGACAGCATGTACAACTTGCTTGCTGCACGACACCGACACTCGAGAGCGGGGCCCAGTCTCAAACCGAATGCCAATACCTCAATAACTCAATGCCTCAATGACCCCCCTTAACGGCTGATGGGTGATGGCTTGGTGCTCGGTTCGGCGACGACTGAATCGATGAGCTTCGATGGCAGTATACAAAGCAGTGCCGACGATATCCATAGCTCAAAGCTAAATCTCTGCACAAACAGGATATATATAGCAGGAGTCAAAGTCAATCGCAACCATCGACCCGCCCACCCGCCGACCATCCGAGCCAAGCTCTCTCAAGCGCCAAGCGTGCCGATGTCGATGCCGCGCGCTCGTTTCGACTTGGTTTTGTAGTCAGCCAGCTTTTGTTCAGCTGTTTTTATTTTTGCTGGTCTTTGTTGTTGTTGCTTCTGGTGTTTTTTGAGTTCTTCTTTCTTTTGTTGTTGTTGCTTCTTGCCTGCCCCAAACCAGAGCTCATGTGCTGCGCCCTGCTATGTGATTTTTTGCGGGTACTTTTTGTGATATTGAGCCGGCTGCTGCTCCTGCTGCTGGCTGGCTGGCTGCCTGGCTGCCTGGCTGGCTGGCTTGCTGGCTGGGCGCACTCAAGGGAAAGCCAAAGTTGACTCCTTGCAAAAGCTACTGCCGCTGCCTGGACGTATTCGGTTTAGTGTGATTTGTATGCGTACCGATTTGCGCTCCCGCTCCAGTTCTTATCTCTGGCACTGCTGGATACGGATCCGAGTCAAGCGATTGCACGAGCTCAGCGAGAAGTAACGGGCAAAAAGCTGCACAAGTAGCTGTGCACATCAAACCGAGCTGAAAGCGGAACACTTAGTTGAATCAGTTGAATAGACTCGACAACAGACAGACGGACAGACAGACAGAGAAGAAAGAACTGGATCAAAGTGGGAGTAGCAACAACAACAACTCGCACAACATACACTTTGGGTATAAGCAACCAAAAAAGAATATACTCAACAAGTACTTGGAATTGAGTAACAGCTCGCCCCACAACACATTTAGGTTGGTCTGCAGAGTCTCGGATCTAAGGGAATCTCTGAGCGCAAGTTAATCAAAATGGATTTTTGCATAAGGCAGGAGTTTGAACTAGAACTGAAGATCTAGAAGAAGCCCAAAGAGGAGGAATTATTAATTGGCATTTGGAGTTGGATTCGGGAGAGCATTGAAGGAACTGAAATGAAGTCTGAGCTGCGCTCGTCTCTCAAGCATTTGTACTTTGAAGAAGTTGCAAGTTGATAATAGAATATTTTATAACTATAATACTCACACTCTGCTAGTATAACATAGATGTAAGTCCAGGGTCAACTAGGAATCGCACCAAATTAAAATCTGTTACAAAAGCCCATCCCGACCAGCATCGGTTCATTCTTAATAGTAATAAGCCCTTAGCCGGAAGTTACATATGTGATTGAAGCTCCAAACATTGAATAGCTCAAACTGCGAGTGAGCGATCTGTGTACCTATAGAAAGAAGCTTTGGTCAGTAAGAGTTCAAGAATATAAATAAATCAGAATTCAGTACAAATCATACAAACATGTTCTTCAGTAACTTCAAAGTCTTTCCCTGCCATTTAGCTGGTTTAAGTTGTTTTGCTAGACCAGCTATCAGATATAGCTGTAATTTGTAGTGCCTTTGGTATATAACAAAAAAAGATATTAAAAGAAATATATTATAAATATATATGTGCTGTGGAAGGGTCCAATTTAGTTATATATCTTGATTTAGTTATACATCCTTATTGTCTCTGTTTCTCTATATCTTTTGCAAGCTCTTGCCGCAGCAATTCGCACTTATCTTCTACTCCTTTCATTTGTTAGCTGAAGGAACTTGTTTTACTGACTGTTCGATTGTTTTCACAGTGACAAAGCGCCTCCAACACTGTCATTTTGCAACACTGGACGACTGCTTGCGGCTGCTTCCTTGAGGATCTTTCATAAGCTAACATAAGGTTAGTCAACAGGTATTTTAACATCGAATGTGATTAAAATACAAAAACAAATTAAATATTATAATAATTAATAATTATATATTAAATATGATTTAAAGGAGCTCACAGCTGCCAACACTGCTTCATTTGACAGCAATTTGACAACTGAGAACTGTTTTTTTTTTTGTTTGAAATTTTCTTTGGTGATGTGCGTCCATTTGATGGCGTATAAAATATTCCTTCGAGCTTGGATTGCGTTTACACTGATAATGTGGATACCCTGAGAGGCCGAGCAGTGCGCATTGAGCAGGTTCAACTCAAGCAGCAAGTAGTGCTATCTAGACTTCTACTTTATGGACGAAGGAGCTGGGCTAGATGCCTGAAGCAGGCATTACTATTAAAACAATTAATATCTTATATATAAATGTATAAAATAAATGTATCTATCTATATAAATACATACATATATATATATTAATTATGATTTAAGCTTATGCATAGCCAACAATGATAAGACGTCTTGTATGTTCGTGCTGATTTTAAGAGGGCAATAAGCAACAAAATATATTTAAAGTTAATTTTCTGAAATCATAATATGAATGTTAGTGTCCACTCCGGTTGTTATGTAATAGTAAAATCAGGGAAAATGGGATAAACGGCGTGAAGAGCTATCTAGTCAATCTTGTCCAGGCGGCCAGAGTGCAGCGTGGTGCGCGAGACGAACTTCTTGCCCTGCGGTTTGTAGGTATCGGTATCCATGTTGCGCTCTTTGAACCTGTCCTTGATGTACTGCACACGTGCCGGATCAACGTTGCTGCGGCGCCTAAGTGGATTGTAGTAGGGTATCTTGCGTGCGGGCATCTCGGGCTGCTTCGGTTGCGGCGGCAGCTTGGGGGTGCCGGTGTTCTTCATATTTTGCTCAGCTGCCGAGTGCTCGACGGGAGCAACGGTTGAGTCGTCCGGCTGCTCCATGGTGATATCGGTGTAGCCAAGTTGCACAGTGCTACTACGGTTGAGCTTGCCTTGGTCGCTCTGCAGCTGGTCCATCGGATTTAGGCAAATGGTGTAGTTCCTAATGTGAGCTAGGCTCTTCTCAAAGATCGACAGTTCCAAGCGCAATGTGGAGTAGCCCAATGGCACGATATTGCTGCACTGGGGCGCAATCTTAACGATTAACTGGGAGTCTAAGCGTCCTGGCGTTGGCTGCACCTTCATTGGAGGCTCCTTCTTGGCCCCATCAAGCAAAGCAAATGGCTGCAGTTGCTTTGGGTCTAAATACAAATGGAATGTGGAATGGATGATATATAGATATATATAGATATATATAGATATATATAGATATATATAGATATATATAGATATATATAGATATACAGATATATGTAATATAATATAATGCATCAGTTTTATATCAAGCATTTAGAGTTCAATAAGAAGTTAACCAATTGGCTCTACTCACTGCATGTCAAGGAGCGTATAAGCTGCAGTCCCTTGAGTGGGGAGCGCAATTGAAGTTGACGCAACATCCCAGAGGATATCGGTATCAGGATACTATTAGGGACTCCAACAACGGTGGCTGCCACTTCTAAAATTTGGTGCAGTCGATGTATCTGCCTAGTTGGTTCAATGTGTTCAATTCACTTATCTAGTGCAGCTCACAATTTACTACTGTTTATTCCAAGTTGATTTTTGTGATTTTCCCTTAGTCCGAAAAATTGATGTAGTGCCAGAAAAAAAGTAGGAATGAAATGAAATGCTCGACAGCCGAGTTCACCCTAGGTCCTCTCACTGACAACTCGTCTGAGTGCAATTTCAAAGCCTGCTCGCCTGCCACTGTGACTGGCCACCCAGGGCTCTAGCATTCCGCCCAGCCCTGCCGCACCGCGCCGCGCAACGGTATTTCGTTTTTGAAAAAAAATAAAAAAAAATAGAGATAGAAATAGAGTGAGCTTCATGCATATTTATAGTTCCGCTTGTTGACAAATATCGCGCAGTGTTGACTGACGGCCCGGCAAGCGGAAGCTGCACTGATTAGAAACCTAGTGCCGCCCGTCTAGATTCCGGTCCGCAAAACTGTGCACCCAGCACTAGGCAGCATCAGCGGCATCACTAAAAATAAACTGAAAGTGTATCTGAGTGCCCGAGTGGGCAGTGATCGACTGGCAAATGCCCTAGGCGGAGAGGGACTCCCTCTATCTCTCTCTCTCTCTCTCTGTATATGTATATAAAAGTATATATAATTATATATAAATTAAAATAAATTTAGCAAGGTATTCTCTAAGAAGACAACCTTGATTAATTTATTTATATTATAAAATATCTGTGCTTAGTTTAGGAACTATTAATTATATTAGACATTATAAAATTTGAATTTAAATAATATTTTAAAAAAATTGCAAATTATATAGATTATCTTTATTGCCGTTATCTACATATATCCACATCCCAATCAATAATTTAAAAATTGTATTCATTTGCCACTTTAACATCGCCTCCCTATATACCTTTTGGCTATCCTATCCTGCCGGTTGCTTGAATTTGCATGAGCACCTTATACCCTTGTTAGCTATTTTCAATGGGCTTTGGGCGAACACGCAAAAAAGAGATGAAGAAGAAGCAAAGGCAGAGTGCATATACTAACAAAAAATACTTTTGGCTTTGGCTTAAAAACACAAACGCCACTTTAGTCGCACTGGAAAAAGAACGCGTTGCTGCTGTCGCTTCCGGTACAAAAAATTTAACATTTCTATGTTCCATGCTCTGCGCTGCTAACTGAGCCATAACTCAGCCTGGCTGGGGCTAAGCCCAGCCCTATGCAATGGGTTTATTAAGAATTCTTGCTATCTACATGGCTGTAAGTATATAGCGTAAGATTATTAGCCAAGCTGTAATAAATAAATAAATCCACTATATTCGCAATTATCACTATAAATTATTAGAAAATTTTAATATTATGATAAATTGCATACAAAAAAGATACTTAAGGACTCAGAACAGATGTAAGATTTTGCTACAATAAACAAATAAATGAATACAAAATCCCCACTATTTCTATTTAACAATACCTCAATAAAATTTTATAATAAATAAACACGCATGAAGAAGAGCCTTGTTGATAATAGTATAATATTTAATTATGATAGATTATATTTTTGTCTACAAAAAGGACTCGGATTATATATTTCTTTGTGGAAGGAACTAAATTATACATAATTTTGATAGCCAAGAGAGCTGTTCGTCTGTGAATATGAGTTGCTTATTACCGCAGAGCCTACAACAAAGACTTATGTATATATATAACTATTATATTAAATTATATATACTCTAATTCATGACTTTTTTTGAGTCAAGACTGGCTTGATCTCAGTACAGAAACTTATACAATTGCAGATAATAAAATTAATATTTAAATTTGCAATTCAAAATAAGACTAAAAGAAAAACAAAACTAAATTAAAATTAATATGAAATTACTGTAAACAAATAAAAATAAATTAAATTAGTATAGTAAAAAATTATAATTTTGTTGAGAATCACTCCAAATACTTAACTTATTTTTTAAAAAATAAATATATTTATTTTTGTAGTTCTTTCTGCTCCGGCAGAGCTGAGCCTCAAACTAAGACTTAAACTGCGGCCTGGCAGCTAGAAGCTGGGTAACAGCGCCGGCGCTATGGCCAGCATTGTTTGGCAATTGATGGAACAATGGAGTTGCGTTTCTGAAAGGGCGGCACACAATAAAAGCCACTGGACCCTGGCCGAGATCATTGTGCGAGAGCCCTAAGCCTGGCTCGAACTGGCCCCGCATGTGTGGCCGGTGCTTTCACATTAGCAAACCTATTAGCATTTGGCTAATCCGCACTTAGGCTTAATATGAGCATGAGCATGAGCATGTGCATGAGCATGAGGATGCGCGCTAGACTGGCTGTCGGTAAACGGACGAGCGGCCTGAGCCCTTTATCGCAGGTCGATCGTGCATGTCCTTTGTTTTGGCATATGCACTTGCAGCAGCCTCTGCAACCGGGCATTGTGCAACCAACTGTGGGCCGGCTCAGCACTTGTCTTAATCCCCTTGCCGAATGGACGGCATATCCAATGGCCAATGGTGGACAGACAAAAGCACACCCGGCCACAATGGGCAACAAAAACCTGAAATCGGGCACGTCATCTGATCCTCTCTAAACTGAGCCACTCTGGCTCAATCGATCATCAAATCGATCTTGTTTTGTTTTCTTTCTTTCTCTCTTTTTGCTGTTTTGCTGAATTGATCCACTCAAGATAAATTAGGCCACAACATTTGTGTAAGCTTAGCCGCGGCTTATCCACCGGCCAGGCCTCTGCGCTCTCCAGACAACATGTCTTCCGGTCGCTTATCACCTAGCCATGGGAATGGGAATGGGAATGCCCTGCCGATTGGTAAGAATTGTGGACTCTTTCCCTTTCCCTGAGTCTGGCGATAATTTCTTTGGTTATTGGCCGTGGAGAAGGAAAGTATATAAAAAGTTACAATACAAAAGTTTATTACAAAAGACCATCAAAATCAATGGAATGCGAGTAATGAAAGGCCCAACAACAACAACAACAATTGAAAACAACAATAAGCAAGATGTTTGGTTAACTAGGGGTGTATACGTGGGTGGGTGGCTGGCTGGCTTGCTGGTCGGGCAGGACATGTGTATCGGGGGCGGGTTTGTTGTTTGCTGCCCCGTTGATATTGTTGTAGAGTGCAATTATGAGAATAATGTCCACAGACCATTGAGTTCATAACGCGAATGAGGCCGCAATAAAATAAATAAATAAAGAGCAACTTGTACTCAAATGAGCCATGCAAATGCTGAGATGACCAGAGACGCGAGCACCGAATGCCGATGAGTGGAATAAACAACAACAGCAACAAGGACCAACAACAACAACAAGCACGTCAACAGCCGTATCATTGCCAGCGTCAATGTCCGCGTGGCTCATTCAGCGAGTATTGAAATTTATTTTTATAAAAATATGAAGACAACGCAGGGCAGCGCAGCAGCTGAATTCCGTTGTTTAGAGGGTTGGATTTGCAATTGTGATTGCTCCATTTGGCACCGGACCAGGACCAGGGCCAGGACCACGACCACGATTGTGGAGCCAGCTGTTAGGATACTTTATTAAAGCGATGCTGCCAGAGAGGGAGTGAATAACAAAAAGAAAATGTGAGCAGGAAATATTTGTTGATCAAGCTTTAAGCAGCAAAAAGCAATTTTCGCTTCAACTGAATTGTGGACTGCGGACTAGGCTCGATCATAAACTTAAATAAATTAAAACTTAAATAAATAATACAAAAATAATTTTAGAATTGATTAAAATTTGATTAAATCATAAACGATATTTAATGAATAACGAGAGCTTAGTTAATATTATAATTTTTTATGTAGAAAAAAATAAAGATTATTAATATATTGAAAATTAAATAAAGTACTATATTTCATAATACACAGATATTTTTCTTTTTATTTTTTATTTTTTGCAAAAGATTTGTTATTATGTGTATAACTAATAGATAAGAGAATTTTAAATAATTTTATATATCTGGCCAAATGTTTATATATATATATATATATATATATATATATATATATTTTTTTTTTTTTTTTTTTATTTGAAAATGTTGTTCTGTTGGGCTCAGTAGATTTTACTTCGTAAGAGATATATACATTTTGGTAAAGAGATTATGGTCATTCGATTCGTTTGCTCTTCAAAATTGTCTTTATTATATGCATATAGCAGCGGACAGCTCTACAGTCGTAGAGCGCAATGCAAACACTGTAGTGAATAGACTTAAAGTTATATGAGAAATCTGGATAGCTCAAATCACGTACAAATATTATTTAGGTATTCATATATATTTACTATTATGTGCGAATGAATGAATTAATTACTTTATTTATTTATTTACTAATTTATTTACTAATTTTTAAAATAATTTTTAAATATACATTTTCTCTTTTCTCCCTAAAAATATATATATTTATTAACTATTTTTCTATTTATTTAAGAACATATGAATGCAATTAAGTTTTATTTAGTATTAAGGTATTAAGTATTCTGCAACATTCATTCAATTAAATATATTACTTAAATATAATCACAGCATATGCTCTCGCAGGCTACACTTGATGATTTTTATTTACAAAATATTTAGCAAAATATGTTGTAAGCGCTTTAAAGTGATTATGCACGTGACCGAGCCGGGCACCTCTGCAACCCCAGCTGCAGCAACCCAGGCAAGTGCAGACACCAGAGACACCAAACACTTGCAAACACACGCACACAGTCATAATAAAAAGGAGCAAACACCACAAACCACGCACACACTCACACACACACGCGCGCACGCACGCAGGCACAGTTATTGGGTGCGCGACCCTGGGGCAAAGTTAAGAAGTTCAAGTGTATAATTTCGTTACAATTGGGACAGTTTTAGTGCTTCGCCGGAACTCGTCGAATGTCGCGTCGGTGGCGGATCAAATACAACGTGCCAGGCCCTCGTCCTTGCCCTCGCATTAGCACTCGTACTCGTCCTGTGACTCTGGGTCCTTTGGGCTGCTAGAGTAACGCTTAAATGCGGTTTTGTGTTACACATGTGCGTCTAATTAGCGACTATTTAACGACTGGGAGAGCGGGTCGTGTAACTAATACGGTTCCGGACCGTCCACATACACACACTCGCACACTCGCACACTCGCACAGAGAGGGAGTCGTTAACGAGCATGAAATTATTATCGAAATACAATTAATAAGTGAGACAAACGACATGGACATGACGGCTCTGGTTGCGTAAACACTTTTGACACTTGTCCTTTCGGTGTGTGCGCCCGTTGCCGTGTTGTTGTTGTTGTTGTTGTTGTTGTTGTTTATCAGCTGCAAGCTGACACTGCAGCGAGGACGTGCCTGCAGCCTCCTTTCGCCCGAATTCCGGCGCCAGCGTCGCCTTAAGTGGGCCCGACACTTCCGTCAACAAGGGAATTCCTTGGGGGACTGCGACCGGCGACCGGCGACCGCTGTCCCACATTATTGGGAACTCGAATGTTTTGCATATCTCAAAATCATATGTGGAGCGACTGCCGGGGGGCGCCAGAGGGCGGACAAATCGGCTTTGGGGCTTAAGGCGTAAATAATTTGGACCCCGACCACTGGCGATAAGTGAAAGCGGCTTCTGTCCGTTTGATCCGACAAAGCAAGACTCGACCCTTTACATTTGCTGCCAAACATGCTCTAACCCGACCAGGCCCTAAGCCTTAACTTGGAATATGTTTGCGACCATTCCTCAATTATCTAGTCTGATGGAGGATAGAAGACACGCCAGTTGCCCTCTCTTATGTTTTATATATTTTTATTTAATTTTAAATATTTAAATGTATTTTTATTCTATATTCTATATTCTATGTTCTATGTGAAATATATATTCTATTCTTGATTTTCTATGCGTTTTCAGGGCATTTTAAGTTCGTTTTGCTTGGCGAATTTCTCTTCTTTCTTGCCTTTTGTGTAAATTGAGTCAACGCGCCCGGCATGCGGGTGGGGGGCTGGTTTTTTTGTGTTTTTGTTTTTTGGTGCGGACCCGGACTCTACATCAATACCCACTTTGTTTTAATGCACGCTGATAAGTGAGCCGCAGGGCTTAGTCCCAAGCATATATGTATATATGTACATATATATATATATATATATATACTTATGTATATATATATGTATGAGGAAGCTCACACTCACTCATACTTCACATGTGTCTATATATCCTCAGCGTAGTTGTCCAATATATTTTGACCAGCCCTCGAATTGCCAGCGACTGTTTATAGGCTACGCCCATTGCAAATATCTTAGGCAAATGGGGTATGCTTTGGGCTAGCTGGCAGTCAGCTAAAGGAGAGCCTGCTAAAGAAGGAGATTTACCTATTGGAGGAAAAACTTCTAAAGAAGGAGATACCTCTGAAAGAGGAGAGTCTTCAAATGGGGGACATTTTTTTAAATGAGGAAAGTCTTCTAGCCAGCTGTCAAATTGAGGAGAGTTCTCGACAGTATGAGATATCCCTAAATGGGAACAGACATCTGTAAGAGGAAATCTCCCTGAGAGAGGAGATTTTCACAAGGAGTTGTGCATCTCAAGGAACAGATTCTTCACGAAGAAGAGAAAGGAAGAGATTCCTCTAAAGGAGGGTAGGAAAACATTCTTTGAAAGGATGACACTCTTAGCAATCAGGACAGTTTTAGCAAGGAGTAGACTTTTCTAAAGAAAGAGGAAAGACCTTTAAAGGAGAAGATAAGTTTGAAAGAGGAGATCCATCTAAAACAACAGATTCTTCATGAGAAGGAGACTCTTCTAAGGGAGAGATTGTTCTCAAGAAGAGTTTCCTTCGGATGGAGGAGATTCTTCAAAAGGAAGAGCTGTTTTGAAAGGAGAACATTCTTCGCAATGGGCAGACTTTTTTAGTCTACAAAATGGGAGATGCTTTGTATACTGTCTTAAGTGCTCTCAATTCTAAGCATTTCGGACTCAAAATCTATTCAAAGTTAGCTTTTCGTTCATTTCCAAAATACAGGGTATCTGCAAGCCAAGCAGAAGCCAAATCAAATCATGCAATGATATGTTCTTTTTTCGTTGCCTCAAAGCGGACCCTTGCTAGAGCCAACTGTGGGCGCTATTTGGAAGTGCCACTGACTAGAGAGTTGGTGGAGCGCTTTGCCTCTATCTTTCCCTGTCTCCTTTTTTTCTAGTCATCTCTCCGTCCCTCTCACTCTTTCTCTTCTTTTGCTTTGGTGTTGATTTTTTAACCGAATTGAGAAAATTTGTTGGCTCAGATTCGGTGAAGCGTAGACCATAATCAACTTCAGTGGCCGGCAACTCAATTTATATTTTTGCAATAACTTGCAGCAGCTGTGCTCCTGAGTGTATGCTCTCTCTCTCTGTGTGTGTGTGTGTGTGTATTCATGTGTGTGCGCATTCTGCTATAAAATAAAATTGAAAAAGGATTTCCGTTTGCCGTCCCTCGGTCAGCAAGGCAACCAAAAGTCTATCGACGTATTTATATGGCGACGACGCTCAGAGCAAACGGTCAAAGGTGTAAATTTTATTTGAATTATTCGGTAAGGGTGCCAACTACAACAACAACAACAACAACAACAACAAGTCGAAGGACGACAACAATGAGAGCACATATTTGTATTTAGTTTTGTTACGTGGCCGGCATACGATTTTCGGCATTGACTTTCGTTCAATTTAGTTTTGATAGAATTTTTGCCAATGGACTGAATTGGCTTGATTTAGCTTCCGGTCATTTCATTTCCTTTCGGCCACTCTCAAAAGCCACACACACACACAGATATATATATATATATATGTATATACATATGTATGTATATAGCTTATGCACATCTGTGCTGTGGCCAAACAAAACGCAAGACCAACACAAATTTCCAACAACTTTCACATGATAGGCATTAAGTCAATCAGCAGAATGTCTTAATGCCGCCTAGGTAAAGGCTAAAACTGATTTCATAATGCAAATTGTTTATAATGCCCGTGGAAACAGCGCCAATACGGAGTGGGTAAAGTTGCGGAGAGTTCCATTTGGTTGCTGTTTAAGGAAAGGCTAGGAATAATCTTGGAGATTGCTCTTAAGCTGAGAAGATTCCCTAAGCCCTTAAGCAAGCATTAGCCTAAGAGCAAACCAATCTCAGTCTGTTTATAGTTGATTAACTAATGATTATTTATATATTTAAAGCATTGGAAAAATAATTTAAAAATGTAATAATTAATAATAAATAGAATAAATATAATTATTAAATAATAAATAAATGAAAAATAAAAAATTAGTGAATAATATAATGAATAAATAAACAAAAAATTCAAAATAAATAATTAATAAATTCATATTAAAAAATAAATGTATATTAATAAACAAATAATAAGTAAAGAAATTACTAATAAATAAATAATTTATAAATAAATAAATAAAAAACCAAAAAGTAACTGAAGTAATAACTAATAAATAAATAAGTAATAAATAAATATTAAATAAATAAGATAATTGAGTGTGTTACAGTCGGGCGCGATCTAGAGCAAGGTCTCAGCGCTGCTTGTCAAGCGAAGAGTAGGAGTCTGTCAAATTGTAAGTGATTCCACTGCTGATCTACAATCTATATATTAGAAAAGATGAGTACGCCCATGAATAAATACAACAAATTTCAGGTCTCTAGGTGCGATAGCTACGGACAGAGAGACTCATACGATGGGTAGCAAAAATATTGCAGTAAACCAATATACTCATTTAACTTCCCGAATAGGTATATATAAATGATTCCTTTGGCTGTTTAGCTGGCCCATTGGCCATTGTATTTCCTATTACGCACTCAATCACGACGCCCATTTGCAATATAATTATCGAAAATACTGAGGCAGATCAGTTTAGTGGGCTGCTGCCTCGAGCTGCGATTGCGAAACTGCAGCGCAGGCACCACCCATGGCTCGTTGGCACAAGACAATGGCCGGTGGGCCCGGCGCGGTCCATTATTGGCAGCTGTGCCCAGCAAATTGGTCACACGCGGCCACTTAGCACTTCAGATGGCGATGACGCGACGGCATTGCCAGCGGCTGACGGGGCTGAGCGCAGCTAAATGAATACATCATCAACGTCATTATGATCGTTGCGAATAGTCGCAGCGGAGATCGCACCGTGCGTGGCCAGGCATCGATTGTGTCCGCAAATGGGCGCGTTAGCCACGCTCATCACGTGGAGCAGGCCGGATCGAGTCGGCCAATGTCCAATCAGTTCCGTTCCAAGCCGAGCCGGAACACAGAGAGCGGCGACGAGTACCCGCTGTGGCCAAATGATTGCGGTCGATCGACCACGCAATGCTGTCGATGATGCCGCAACGAATCAATTGAATGAGTCTCTCCCTCTCCTCCGCTCGCTCTCTGTTGTCCTGGCTAATTGGCTGTGCGCAACGTTGCAGCGGTGCGATATTGTCACAGATCGAAATTATCTGGCGAAAAATTGCAATTTTCACGGCCAGGCAACGCCTGGGCCTACTCCACAGCCTTTGTGCCGTCGCCTCGTAATAATGCGATCAACTCTGCCCAGATAAAGGAAGAGCGGCCACTGTCGCCCGACTGAAGCGAATGCCAGACTGAGCGACTCGGCTCCCTGCCGCTGTCACGGGCCGTCAGCTACTCTTTGTCTCCTTCTCCTTTTGTTGGCCAAAGGAGCAGCTCGTCGAGGTGTCTGCGCCTCGAGTGTCTCTCATGTCTCTCATGTCTCTCGTGTCTCTCGTGTCTCCTGTGTCTCTCGTTTGTCCAATCTGTTTCCGGCAAAGTGCGTCCACTTTGTGTCGCTTAATCCCGCATCGCGCTGGCTAGGCTTGCCTCTCCTCTGCTATTTGCATGCCAGCAGCGCCTCAATGAAGTTCCAGAGCAAAAGGCAAAAGACAAAAGCCGAAAGAACTCTGTTCTCGATGCGGTTGCGGATGCAGGGTGACTGGCTGCGTGCCGGGGCACTAATGCCTGGTCTCAGGCCGGCAATTACGGGGCCCAACAATGGTAATAATGGGAAATCAAGTTCTTCCCGTGGATCGTGGGGCGCAACATTGTGTGCTGCGCCCTGTCGCCGACAACAGCTTCATTTTGCTGCCCGAGCGCGAGCGTGAGCGGACAATGGCTGCCCTGGGCAACTGCCCAGCACCGCCCCGCCCCGCCCCGCTCCGCGCCGGCTGACATGCGGCTGGCCGAGCGAGCCGCGGCTAATCCGCTGCGCCTGCGTCTTTTGGTCAGCCGGGCCAATCGTGCGCGCACCCAGCGGTCAAGCGTTCGGTCAGCGCTCTCGGGGCGACCCTTTCCTGCGCAGCGCAAGCTGTGACATGGAGCTGGCTTATGCTGGGTCCGAGCAGCAGCTGATTAGCAGTGGACACCCTGTCCCACTGGGCCACAGCTGGCACTGCTTCTGCCTAATCAGCGCAATCGCATGCAAGCAGCCCGCGATCAGGTAGCTGGCAGACGGACGACATTTCGACATTTGAGGAAGGCGTGTTAAAAACGGCACCCAGGAAACACAAAAAAAAACACTAGAGTTTGAGCAAATGGAGTTCCAATTACATTACATAAGAATATCAACAGCAACAACAGCAACAACAACAACAGTTGGGCAGTGTCCTCTTACAGTTGTTGTTGTTGTTGTTGTTGCCGCCTTGTGTCAAAACATGGAACGTCCTTTCGACACCAGCTACTCCTGCGCCTCGATCTCTTGAGACTTCTGGCTAAAAACGAAGCGCATTGATTAAGTAACTAATAGGCTGACAAACAGCAGACAGGATTCTCGCAAAATCGAATGCATCGAGTGCAGCTCCTGCAGCAGTATCCCGCACTCAGATCTCGCCACGAGGCGCCGTCGTTTGCCTTTGCCTGCGCACTTGTTCTCGTTTCGTATGTCCTCAGAACAACTCAATTGGGCTTCCCATTAATTGCTCGGCATGTCGGCCAACTGCTGTTCGGTTGCGTCCACGGGTCGCTGCATAAATCAGATTCCGAGCAGCTGTCAAGCAGCGGCGCCAAGTTCCAGCCCAGATCACAGCTTATCGCATTTAGAACTGTCCAAATCCGGCCTAGATAGTCCTGCAACAGGACGTTTGTTTGTGTAATGGCTAAATATGAGTATTTAAATGCGGAATTTGAGTTCATACTCTGAATTCATACTCTTATTCACTGTGAAGATAATGCTCCATCTATATTTTGAACTATATTTCTACCAAGAGTTCTAGTGCCATGAAAGTATATGAACGTCTCAGCTGCTGCCTGAGCCGTCGGCCTTAATTGCAACAACTTTTCTTCAATATTTAAGTACAATTGTGTTGTGAAATAATAAATAAATATTATTTATAATAAATATATATTATATGTTTAAATTCAAATATTTTAAAAACTAATCTAAAAAAATTATTGCAAATAATTTTTACTTAACTTAAAATTTAAATTTTTACGATAAATTTGTATTACATAAATTAATAACTTTTTCCACATATTTAAAAAATATATTTTGAAATATAATTGTGAATCTTTATTTAAAAAAAAAAATTCTTATTTATTATTGTATTATTATTATATTATTATATTTTAATAGATTTATTATGCATTACTTGTGCTCAATGGCTCTTTCCCTTAACTATATTAAGTTGTCAATAAAATGAAGTAGATAACAAAATGCAGACATTTCTTAATACAAAAATAAAATAATAATTAAATGTAATATCATATATTATTAAAAGTATTCATTATTGATAAATAGTTGAAAAATATTGCAAGTCCTCTCACTTTTCAGTATTCCAGGAAGGCTGACAATCGGATCTAATCTAGCCTTGTTAAAATAAGAATTTATAGGCCATTTGCCAGAATTTACTGTGGTTGAGTACAGAGCTCAAAGCTCTGTCGAATAAATGTGCAAAGCAAATTACGTTTAAATTATAGCAAATATTTTAATCATATAAAATGTTGTATATATTATATTATTTGTTTATTAAATCACATTAAATTAATGCCAATATTTTTACAAGTTTAGTTCAGACTTCATTGTCTGCTCAGCATTAATTTAAATTTGTATTGTAGGTATGGAATGTGCAAAGATTATATTATATACTTAATATTAGTGTTATTTTTCCGTGAACTTCAAGTAAATAAAATATATTTTAGGTTTGACTAGAAAATATTTGTTGATTGAAGTCTTTAGCTACTGAGTGTAACTTCAGTTGAAATACTCTTTTATAAATGACTGTTCGTCCCATAGAATGACTTGCAAATAGTAAGTACTAAGTCGACGCTATGTTTTCCGAGGTTAATTAATTAATTAGTTGGCAAAGAGATGTTTGGCTGAGATTTGTCAACGGGACAGTCAGCCGCAGTCAGCTTCCTCGTCCAGGGTCGAGGTCGACGACGTCAGCTGGCTGCGTAAGTTAATTGCATTGCTCGCGGAAGAATGCTTTTTGCTCTATTGCAGATGCCGCGCCGCGCCGGGCTTGAGGTGAGTGGAACATGCTGCGCATCCGCGATTGTTGGCACAACACAAATCAGGACAAGGGCCAGAGCGAAGTTGCCCAGTGCGAGCAATAGAGGACAGCGGGCGACTCCTAATAAGGTTAGCCGAAGGCAAAGGGCTGGGCACTTCAATACAAACACACGAAATGTTCAAGTGTGAGTGAAGAATGTGAATCAGAAACTATTCGTATGCATCAAAGGGGCGAATGAATTCGATTAAAATTACATTTTTTATTTTGATTTTTTGCCGCCTGCTGCTGGCCTTTGTGCCAGCCCAGAGACTTAGAACGAGAGGGAGAGGCAGAGGGAGAGGGAGAGGGAAAGGGAGAGGGAGAGGGAAAGGGGCAGCGCAGCGTGAATCCTTTTGATTGTGCATGAATTTGCAACTTGTGCAACGCATTTAATTTTATTTAGTTTCATTTGCCAATCGACGGTGAAGTCGTCGCAGCGACGCGCTTGTCCTGCGCACTGGCGACCCCTTTTGTTGGCGACACCGTCCGTCCGTCCGTCCGTCCGTCCGTCCGACCGTCGAACGCTCTGCCGCCTCCTGTGCTCTTCACACGCCCTGCGCCACGGGCGCTCCCCCTGCCGCGGCCCGAGGATCGCAGCGACGCAACGGAAGCAAAGCTGGCCACGTTGTGGGCTCACATACCCGGCCACAAGCGAGGTCTACCAAAGCAACCCCGAAACGTCATCATTGCCACAGCCATAGCCATAGCCATAGCCATAGCTAAAGCCAAAGCCAAAGCCGAAGCCAAGCCATCGCCGTCGTCATCAAAAAGGACACTTGACGGGAACAACAAAAGCCGATGTTGCCACCGTTGTGTCCGCGTCTGCGTTTGCTTTTTATTTCTATTTGCAACAGAGAGAGAGAGAGAGAGAGAGAGAGAGGGGGAGAGGGAGGCAAGAGAGAGACATTCATTGCACGGCTTTTTGTATGCTTGCCCCTTTGAATGAGTGCGCTCCTCGCATAACGCGCTGCCGCTGTGCGCCTGATTATCCTTTCAATTAAATTGTAGCGTAACATTTTCCACGTCGTTGACAATAGCTACAACACAGTCACGCCGAATGACAGGCGGGAGGGGGGCTAACACGAGAAACGACTGACATGAAGAGAGACAGAGAGAGAGAGAGAGAGAGAGAGAGAGAGAGAGTGACAGAGAGAAAGGTTAAATGAAATTCAGGCCAGCCTTTGCCCTTTTTATTGCTATTCGCTTTGAATGTGTGTCTCTGCGAGCTGCTGTTGATTTTACTAATGGCCAGGCCAGAGCTGTAGATCGCCGAGATGCAGCTACTTTCATAATATAGAACTTTAATGTAATGCCAAACTGCTAACTTGAACGTATAAGAGAGGCTGTATTTACTTTAATTAGATTAACCAATACTGCAACCATAAGCATTAAATACTATTAATCATGCAGTCCATCAGCTGCAAGCAGAGCGCTGACTTGACACAGCATCATTCTGCAGCCTCACTCAACTCCTTTATTGCTGCTGTTGAGCTTCAGACTTTGCTCAGTAACTTCTTGATCCGCCTTGATGTGCATTGAATAGCAGCTGAAGCAGTTTCATTTAGTACATCAGACGAGCTCAGCTGAAGACTTTACCTGAATTGAACTTTAGAAGAAGCCAACTGCAAAACCTAATCAGCAAATGACTAACAAGCTCTTACATAATATAATATAAATATACAAAATAACTATTTCTGGGAATTTTATATATATTCATTATATACAATATACAGTGAAACCTCGATATAACAAACTTCGTTAAGACGAAAAACTCAACATAACGAAGTCCCTTGGCTTTACCAAGGTTTTACTAATAAATAAATATGGCGAATCAATCAACGAAAAATCTTCTGCTTCCCCTCAGATTCGTTATATCGAGGGATCACTGTATATACATTTATATACATTCATTATGTACAGGAGTCTGTTATGTATGTCAAAAATGTGTTTAAGTATATGCCACAACTATTATAAAATATGTAGGTCAACTCCGCTCACATAATGCATAGATAGGAAGGAAGATAAATTGTATCGTTATAGTGATTCCCACTAGAAAAAGTGAGGAGAAGCCTATCAATATATTTTCTTTTTATTTTAAATAATATTTTCTTAATTTCCATAAGCTTTTTAGGCAGAAATATATAATAATGATTTAAAGTTTATCAGACTTTTAGGCAAGCTCAATTGTAGAAGGTCCTTAAGGATGCCAAGTCAGACTGCAGACTGCTAGCGAAACTAGACTCACGGGGTGTTGCTCGGCCACATCTTGGTTTGTATACAGTTGGATAGTCTAGGAGAGACCAGACGCAAAACTCTAGATAGTTTGACAAACTTACCATTTAAGCCTGAATAAAAATGTGAAATAATTATAGGTAAATTATATAAATGAGAATAGCTCCATATACATGATATTTTTAGTAGCCCGCACCCTATTCATAATATTTATTGCACTCATCAGAGATCAGTGTGGCATTAGCATCTTCAGAGCTGTGAATGAACTCCAAATGGGTTCAGCTGCCTTAGTTACGCGTTGCCCTAGGCATTGGCCAATATACTTTTCTGCTTTCTCCTTCTCTCAGTTTCTGGCTAAATATGTAAGTCTGTTAAGTCTGCCTCTGCATAAGTTGTTTCACGTGCTGTCATTCACGGGCACCGACAAAAATGGGATTTCAGAGCACTAATAGCCCCGGTTGCTGGCAGCCGACTGCCGACTGCCGGCTGCATAACAAATGCGATAATATGATTTGGCAGCGACACACACACACACACACACACACACACAGCCGAAATCAGCACGCACTTTTTAATTTTTGACGAGTTCGTGTCTCCTGCTCCCCAACCTCCCCTTTCCACGCCGCGGCGGGCTCCCACTAAATAAATAGACATAGCACACGACAATAAACTTATTCATAATACATGAGTTTATGTCAGAGGGGGAGAGGCGGGGCGGAGCGGAGCGAGGGTGGACTGGCAGTTAGCTCTCGACGCCTGGCAATCAGTCAAATGTAATAATAAATAAATAAATAAATAAATCAGAACCAAACACAGAAAGCAAATAACAACGCAACTTCGCGTCGCACTGCTTGATGCCAGGTTCGTTTCAAATATGGATTTTAATTTGAGCATTTTTTTAATAACAAACAGCAAAGGGAAGGCCTGCCGCCGATTAGAAAATGGGAAAACAAATGTTTGGAGACTGACATGTAGCCAGGATTACGAGGGGTCAACTCTTTGATGGCTTCCTAATTGCAGGCTCGTTGGCTATGCATCAGCTGCTGAACTTTATTTAAAGCCAAATCAGCAATAATAAACAAGTAGGAACGTTGCAGTCGGACGCAACCGGGGCATTTATCACATTATATTTTTTTTAAAATACCCTTAAATACCAACTGTCGCCCCTCAAATTAGCTGCCGATTAAAAATTTTCATCGGAGGTGGCCAGACAGTTTCAATTTGGATAGAAGCTTAGAACCATTACGTTAGGAAAAACACGCACCTAAATCGAGAGAGATGGCATCTCTCAAAATAAGCGAGGTGGCAACTCTGAAAATGTGATATAAGTTCGTTGGCGAGCGTAGACCCCGGTGCGGTCGTGTTGATAAGTATAAATTTCAAATTTCAAGTCTCTAGCTTCAATAGCGTCGAAATGGTTTGCGTTCATACGGACAGACTGACAGACGGACGGACGGACGGACGGACGGACGGACAGCATGACGGACATTGCACAAACCCAACATACTATATCACTACGTGAAATAGTATAAAAACGCAGAAGGCGCCGAAAGCCGAACAAAAAAAATCGGCTGCTGACAGAAGCAGCAAATCCGAGCAGCAGAACAAGCTGTCACTTGGGGAACTTCAAGCGACTGTGCTAGATTTTATTAAAGAAAACGAACAGTGCAAAGAAATACTTGAACTCAGCAATATGGAGCGCAAGGAGATCCATCATTTCGCCAGGCAGCATGACCTGAAGACGCGCAGCCGCAACAAAGACAATCGGCCAAACAAATGCTTAAAAGAGGTAAAGCTGGCGGTGTCAGAGCAGTTCGGCAGTGTTCTGTACTTGGGCCTCAGGGAGCTGGGCTGCCGCCGCCATACGCCGCCGCAGCCGCAAGGCCGCGGCGTGCCGGTCACGCCGAGCGGAGGCTTGCTGTCCAAACCGTTCGTGCCGCCGCGTCCACGCTGCGTAAACGCCGCGCTGATCGCCAAGCGGCAAGAACTGCCCATATTCGAGAAGCGCCAGCGAATCTTCGAGCTGCTCGAAATGTCGCAAGTAAGTGGCACGCCCAATGGCAACTGGCAGCGAGAGGGCTCTCATGCTGCTTCGTTTGCTTCCAGGTACTCATCGTAAACGGTGCCACAGGCTCCGGCAAGTCGACTCAGCTGCCGCAGTACCTCCTCGAGGACGCAACCGAGAAAAAGAAGCCCATACGCATCGTGGTCAGCCAGCCGCGACGCATCGCCGTCACCAGCGTGTCCGCACGCATTGCCGAGGAGCGCGGCGAGGCCCTCGGCGATACCGTGGGCTACATAATACGGATGGAGAGTGAGTAGTGCGACAGCTAACCACCCGATCCCAGCTAATCTCTATAATCCCCAACGCAGGCCAGCTCAGCAGAAACACGGTGCTGGCCCTGACAACCAGTGGCTGTCTGCTCCGCATACTGGCCACGAGGGGTAACGACTTTTTTAAGAACACGACCCATCTGGTGATCGACGAGGTCCACGACCGGGACCTAGACACCGACTTCCTGTTGCTGGCCATCAAGCTGGAGCTGGAGCGCAACAATAAGTTGAAGGTTATACTAATGTCTGCCACCATGGATCTCGTGGCTTTGTCCAAATATTTTGGTGACGCGCCCATCCTGGACGTGGAGGCGCGCGGCTTCAATGTGCGAGTCTACTCGCTGGAGCAAATACTCCCCATGACCCGCTACATGACGCCGCAGATGTCCCGGATGCTGGACGACCCCAACAATCTACAGCCCGAGAACCTTGTGCGCGCCTACACGATGGCCCGCATCAGTGCCGACACGGAGGTCGACAACTCGCTGATTGTGTCCCTGATGCGGCTGCTCCTGCTCATGGGCCAGAAGGGCGCCGTGATCGTGTACATGCCAGGCTACCAGGACATGGTCAAGCTGCTGGATCTGCTGCAGTCAACGCTGCCTGTGGACCAGGTCAAGGTCCTGTTGCTGCACAGCCAGGTGGACAGCCAGCGCCAGAAGGACGTCTTCCGTGAGTACCCGGGCATCCAGCTCAAGGTGGTGCTCAGCACGAACTTTGGGCAGACCTCAATCACCATACCCGATCTGCTGTACGTTATCGACACGGGTCGCGTCAAGATGAAGACCTACGATGCCTCGACTGGGACCTCTCGCCTGACTTGTACCTGGATATCCCATGCGGATGCTCAGCAGCGCACCGGGCGCGCCGGTCGCCGCGAGGATGGCATCTGCTATCGTCTGTACAGCAGCGAAATGTACTGTCAGCCCAAATTCACAGCGCCTGAAATATTGCGCTTTACTCTCGACAGCGTCTGCCTCTTGGCCAAGCTCGCCGCCCCGACCAAGGCCATCGAGGAGTTCCTCTCCCAGGCGCTCGACCGTCCGCATCCGGTGAACATTGCCCGGTCGTGCGCCAAGCTCAAGCTGCTGGGCATACTGCGCGAGGAAGACGAGACCGTCACCCCGCTGGGGCACATGATCGCCGAGCTGCCGTTGGACCTGCAGTTGGCCAAGTGCCTGATCTACGGCGTCTACTACCAGTGCATGGGCAGCCTGTGCATCATTACGGCCTACTACTCGGTGCGCGATCCCTTCGTGCTGCCCACCGACCGCGCGGGTCGCTCCGAGCAGCGCAAGTCGCGCGACATCTTCAGCAACGAGGCCTACAGCGACTCGCTGGGCATACTACAGCTATACCATGGCTACAAATCCGCCGACTCCCAGGGCACCCGCGAGTTGGACAAGTTCTGCGATAGGCACTGCCTCTGTCGCAAGGCCATGGGCACCTTCGTCGCAGCTGTGCAGACCCTGCGATTCACCATCATGCGCAGGATGAAACGGACGCACATATGCACCATCACCAAGAATGACAAAAACCTGAACTTGGTGCGCCTGGCCCTCACGGCCGGCCTGTATCCGCGCATCGTCTACGTCGACCATTCGCGCCACTCTCGTATCGTTGACGAGAACGATCCGCGCGTGCAGCTCTCGAGGAAATCGACCCTGCCGATGTGCTTCGCCAAGAGGCCGAAGAGCAGCCTGAGCGAGTGGCTCCTGTACGTGGAGAAGATCTGCACGGGCGGCCGGAATTCGAACTTGGAGCACACGACACTGGTCAGCACGCTGATGGTGGTGCTGCAGTGCGGCAAGGAGGTCAAGCTGGAGCCGTACGTGCCGGACGACGAGGATGAGCAGTACGACCAGGTGGAGCACTGCGTCCTCCGCCTCGACACCTGGGTGCGCATCCGCATGTCCACCGAGTTGGCCTCCAAGCTGATCCGGCTCCGCGCCCACATTGCCCAGGAGTTCGACGAAATGGTCTCCACCCGCAACTTGGTGGCCTCTCGTTGTCCGTCTGTCGAATATGTCAAGAAGCTGCTCGAGCTCGACACCGCCCAGTCGGGCCTCTCCGCCACCGATGTTATTTACTCCCTAGACGTCCATTCACTCCTAGCCAAGGCCTCGGCCCATTAAATTTGTCTATTTTTTTTTTTATTTTGTTCGTTTTTTTTATTTGAGTGCAGGGAAAGCCGAGGAGGAAGTTCTGCAGGGGAAAAACTAGGGGGAGCGAGAGGTTGAACATCCGCCCAAACATTCAGTAGAAATTTAAATTCTACTGTGAAATCAAAAGACGATACCTGCCCGAAGCCAGATCAGCCAAGCAACTGAGCGACTAGCGGATCGAGGCAAGGAAACAATACAAGAAAACAACAACCACAACAATATCCCGGAAAATAATCTAATCGTAAGCGTGAACAATGTGAATTGTTCTCCATATCTTTAGTTTCGCTCGTATGCTGACATAGCGAAACCAACGATATGGAAAGAGAGAGAGAGAGAGCGGAAGGCTGCTTATGGACGCTAAACTAACCAAAGATAATATTATATCTAACACACAAGTACTCATATTTAAATAATGTCAGACTCCTCGACGATCTTTCTACTGGCCAGCACTAGAGAGAGGGAGGCTATGCAAATATAAACTGAAATAAAAATACTCTAATTTTAATGCGAATGTAACCATGGCGGTGTGTAAAATCGAAGAAAATGTCGGTTTATAAAATAAATGATTTATTAGCAAGAGAGTTTGCAGTGATTGATGAGTACTGGAGATTTATTGGAGAGAAAGAGAGAGAGTGAATGAGAGAGAGAGAGAGAGAGAGAGTGAATGAGAGAGAGAGAGAGAGAGAGTGAATGAGAAAGAGAGAGAGTGAGTTGCCACCTCTCAAAATAAGAGAGGTGGCAACTCTGAAAATGTGATATACATTCGTTGGCGAGCGTAGAGGTGTGGGCTCGACCCCGGTGCGGTCATGTTGATATTTTAGTTATATTTTCTTTATTGAGTTATTTTGTATTAATAAAATATTCTTTTCAAACACATATATATAATTTGGCAAATCAAAAGACAAGGACAAAGGTCACAAAGTCATCACTTAAACTATATAACAATATACCACAAAATCTATAAATTTATATTAGTATCAAGCATCCATATGGATCGTATAGACAGAGACACCAACTCCCTTGCCAACAACTTAAGTAGCAACAGCACCGTCATCCACCCACTGGCCTTCCACATCGCTGGAAGTGAACTTCTTACCACTGCACTCTAGTCTACCTCTATCGCTAAATATAAACATGTAAATGTTAATGTATAGTTAACATAATTTGCAGCTTGTCCCAAGGAATATATTTCAAATAAATACAATTCGCTAAGCCTAGTCGATTGAGCACAAAATTACAGCCAACTGCATTAATTCTGCTTTAAGCTTCAACTTTCACTTCTCAAACCTTAAACTGCAATTGTAGCTGGCTTTTGAACATTGTCCAGCTATCAGACCTGTATCATCGCACGTCCATCAAATCATCAGTTGCCAAAAAAAAAAAAGTTGGCTCTACAATAAACAAACTTTAGATGGGCTGAGTGACTAATGAACTGCTTAATGGCTGCTTTTTTGGGACGTTCTATTTGCATTGAATAGCTGCGAAAATAAACAGGAACGTGAAATCAGCGATAAGCAAGCGAATGGGGCAAACAAAGGTGCAACAGCTTTAGTAACAGCGTTTGTCTGCCATTTTTTCACAGAGAGTGCGTTTCCGCTTAAAACAAACTGAACGGCGCTAATTGTCACCTATTTGAGAGTAGAGTAGAGAGTATACCTGATCGGCGGTTAGTTTGCTTTTTTTTTTTTTTTGGCTGACACCCGATACGTGCGGAGCGTGCGGCAATGGCGGGGCAACAGTCTTTGACAGGCGGCCAATTCAATCAGCCCTAATTATGTCGCATGAAAAACTCATGGACGTATATCTTTCGATCTGGAAACAGAGTTTTCATTACACCAATTGCGATTTGCGTGTCTGATAACCCTCGTCGATTCTCATCACCGAGGCGTCGCGTCCAAGAGGAAGTATCGGCTCGAGGGATTAGCCCATGTTGTGCTCGTATTTTCACAACAAAGTTGCGGAACCTATGAATGGAGAGCGACACAGAAAAGTAATACCCAAAGGCTGTTAGAGCACACTGATGGCTATCGCGTATTACTCAACATTGATGCTACGTTTAGCCAACAGGATGAGAGCACAAATGCCGAGCATCGATAATGTGTTTAAGAAGTGAGGACAAAAAATAAAGGTTATTTCCTATAAGTTTTTTTTTTTATTATTTTTGGTGAGTAATAGTAATATTGCTGAAGGCTGATGCGTCGGAAATTCTTTTGATTATGCCAGTGGAAAATACTTGGAGAGATGATCATTTTTATTAGTCAATTAATATGGCACTCATGTCAAATTTCAATTTGTCTGAGGAAATATTAATACGTATAATTTTTGTATAACCGCAATCACACCTCTCCGCTAAGCCGAAGATACGATTGCTCCCACATAAACAAATAAATGAACTGCTTGCACATGCTGCCCCTAAAAGTATGCAGCACTTTTTTAAGTAGCTTTTAAAACTCATGCCATTGGCTTAAGCAATAGTAAAGAGCAAATGAATTATATATATGAAGAAATATACATGTATATATTTAAAGAAATATATAATATATAGTAAATTGGATTCTCAAATGACCACATATATATATTAAGTAGATGCCACTGTAAAATACACTAAGCAAATTGAAGTTGGCAGAAAAGTGTTTCTTGCATATGAATTCAACACAACACATATCACAATGCATTGAAGCTTTTGTAGCTTTTTTGCACGAGGCTCAGCTTTTTGTGCTTTTAAAGAGTATATGAGTGAAATAATGATATCGAAGACTTTGCTGGCCTTTTTCTTTCAGTTGATGTGAAATACTTAATTCATATTCGTGCTGCACTTGATCGGAGACTGCTTAGCTGAAGAAGACTGCTCAGCTTCACATTCCTCTAAAATGTCTTGGAACTGCTTTAGAATGTATCTGCCAAATGATGGTTGACGTCCTTAGTTAGCTGTGGCATGCACTTCATTTATACTCGCGAAGCAGTTGCTTTTGGTATGCTGATTGGACCGTCTTAAGAAAATGTTGCCTCCATGTTGCTATTGCATACACTGCATAATACTCGCCAAGCAGTTTTCCACTGCTTGCCGGATGCTGGAAGTAACTGCTTGCTTCCGCTAGAACTGCTTAAGGAGCAGTACAAGAGCTTCATACACCAGCCCATAGATGTCGTGGCTGGTGGCGAGATATTTGCTTGCGAGTGCCTCATGTTTCAACCCCCGGCGAGAAGAAAAACCCATTTGGAAATGGAAAGACAGTTGAGTTTTTGTATATTTCGTAACAAATCGAAAATTGTTTTTATTACTTTCTGATCAAAATCATACAACGTTGTCAATTCGTTTCGTTTTTATTTTCTTTGTTTCGCATTATAATAGTGTGTGTTTCATTATCTGGTTTGTTGCTGGATTTTGTATTTGTTTTTATTTTATATTATTTTGTTTTGTTTTGTTTCGTTTTCTGTCTTGTTTGGTTTTTCTTTAATAGTAATTTATAATTATAATAATTTATATATAATAATATTTGTATAATATTACTTGGTAATTTATTTAATTCTCTTTATGCTCCGTCGCGCATCAGCGCCATCAACAGGCGCCGCCAATCAACAAAGCCGACCGCTCGACGCCAATGACCTGCGACTCCTTCATTCGTGCCTATTGATGCGTTCCTGCCTGCTCCACTTAATTGCCATTGTGTGTATGTACTAATCTTTTACGTTTACTTTTACGTTTACTTAACTTTGATGCATATGATTTGACCGTTACCATCATTATTTATGTATTTTCTCTTTAATCTTTTGCCATTTACTTGTTATATGTAATGCGATGCTATAATTCGTATGTTTTTCTTTTCTCTTTTAGCAAGTTCGATTAACCAAATGTAAACTAGTATTTGTATATGAGTGTTTCACTGTGTGTCTGTATAGGTGTGACAGTGTGTGAGTGTATGCATGTGCGTGTATGTATTTGCTTGTGGGTGTGTGTGTGAGTTATTTACAAGTAATTTATGTTTCATCTGATGCATGCTTAGAGTTTAATCTTGCTATTGGATCGTAGCGTTTGCCTTCCATTTGAAGTGTAATAATATCATATAGTATTATGTAGAATGTTATATGTATATAGTATATATATATATATATATATATACGCTTGCTTTATATATATATAATATATATATATGAATATGTGATCCTGAATGTATGCTGTTTATGGCTTCTGAATCAGTTTTCTCTGGATTTAGTTTTGTATTCGTATTAACTTTTATGGTGTGTGTTGTATGTTGTCTGGCATATAACTGTATTACTTACACTGCTAAAAATTCACGTTTATATCTTCAATATAGGGGCTTCATAGTATATATGCTCTGAATGCCATTGTTTTTATTGTGTTTCGACTTTCGACTTTGCATCTCTGCATCTCTGCCATTATTCGAATTCGTATTGTTATTATTCATATTTTAGACTAAAAACTGTCATCGTTGCACAGATATGTATGTGATATATACATATGCCTATGCTCACACACCTCTGCATATATATGTATACGCATATGTATATAGCACGTACGCTATCCGCCGATATATACCCATCCAGCCATCAGCCATCCAGCCTTCAGCCATGCCTTTCTATTCAGCTAAGTAATTTATATTAAATAATTTTCGCTCTAGGCTCCGCTGCCTGGCCAGTAATAAATTGATGTTTAAATAATGGTTTATTTTAATATATATACTTGTATGGGCCTTAAGTTTAAGTACTTTACGTTTGCTTCACTAAATCATTTCTGCTTTACTATTTTTATTTATTCTCTTCTTCGCTTTCCTTTTCTTTTTCTGTCACTCATTTGAAAATTTATAAACTGAGGACGTTTATCTCTCCTGCTCTTCTGCTGCTGCTGCTGCTTTGTCGCTTGCTTCATTTATATTCATATCATATACATACATACACACATGTATGCACATATGTATACATATTTGTATAAATACATAGCTTCAAATTAAAGCTTTATTAACCATGCACGCGTTTTATTTTCGTATTAACAAAATGAAACGTTTCACAATAATCGTACACAAGATCCATAATGAATTCATAATGTATTAGGTATTGTTAGTATTATTATTGTTATTATAACTAGTTAAATATTATTATATATATATAAAAAAAAAAAAAAATACCAACACACTGACAACTGTTGCGTATCCAGTAGTATGAGCTAGTCAATATGCTATCGTTTATTAATTAATCAATTATCCATAGTCCTATATGCTTATAAGAGTTTAATACAAATTAGAGATTCGCTTACGGGCTACGTTGTAAATGTGTGAACTATAGGTAATATTTACTGTACTTGATGTATTTTCGTATTATTTATCTTAATTCGTCCTCTTCTTGCTGCTTGTGAGTTTCTTCTATGTCGGCATAAGTTACGAGATATATATATATACATATATATATATATATATATATATATATATATATATATATATATATATATATATATATATATATATATATATATATATATATATATATATATATATATATATATATATATATATATATATATATATATATATATATATATATATATATATATATGTCTGTCTGAGAATGTATATATATATACATATGTGAATGTATATATAGAAAGTATCCAAGAAAGGTTCTGTGCTGCAGCAGCATTAAAAAATTGAAACGTGGTGTCCAGCGCCCAGTGAGAGTGGCGAAGTATTCCTTTTTGTTTTGTTTTTTTTTTCGATTCGATTCAAAGTAAAGCAAATGTATTGAAAAGATTGCTGGATATGTGTATTTGTTTTTTTTTTTTTCTTTTTCATTTATCATTTTTCATTTTTCCTTCTCTTTTTTGCTGGTTCTAGAAATGTGGAAATCGAATAAAAACTAAAGATCTTAACGAGATCGGATCTGCTCGCAGACGTAATTGATAAAATTGCTTTCGTTTTCTAATTTCGTAAATGTTTGCCTACATTTCGGATAAAATTGCATTCCTAATTGCAGAAATTGTGTGTGTGTGTGTGTGTGTGTGAGTGTGGATGTGTGGGTGTGTGTATGTACGTATGTACATGTGAACTATGTATGTGTGTGTGTATGTATAAGTTCTTCTCATGGCTCTTATAGAATTTCGTATTTTTTTGTGGTTTTTTGGTTTTTTTTTTCAGTGTACAAATATGAACATTTTGTTATTTTTGTTTTTGTTTTTTTGTTTTGTTGTTTTGTTTTTTTGTTGTTGCTGCTTTTAAAATCTTTGTTTTTACTTCAGTTCTTTTTGAATTTCATTTTGTGTATATTTGTTGTTCTTGTTTTCTGCTTGGGTTTCTTTCTCCTCCTCCTTCTTGCTGCTGTTTGTTCACATCTTCTCCTTCTTCTTCTTCCTGCCCATATTACTGTGCCATTCATTGTATAAATATGTTTACTTGTAATGCAATATTTAATAGTTCTCATTTGTTTTTGTTTTAATATTCATTATTAATTTTGTAATCAAAATTCCTCTAGTTGAAGGCAATCGGCGAATATATTTGAAATTATTTATGCAATTATTTTACACACATTCTTTTTGGTTTTTCTTCTTCTTCTTCTCTGTATTCTTCTTCTTCCTCATCTTTATTATTTAGTATTTATTTTTGGTATTTTTTAAGTATTATTATTATTATTATTATAATTAATACATTACGTTCGGTCTGACTAAACTTAAGAGCTGTGGAAAACAAGTTAAAATACAAAAAACTTTTGCTTATTTCTGTTCTTCGTTCTTTGTCTGATCTTTGTCTGTCGGTCAAAGGTCATCTGAAGGTGGAAAACTTAAGTGTAATTTTGCTGAACGTCTTGCTGTAGTATTACGATCTAGTTCGTTATAAAATACATATGTTCTATGCATATATATATATATATATATATATATATATATATATATATATATATATAGTATATATAGTGTATACTGTATAATAATCATAATAATAATATGTAAATGTATATTAAGTTATGTACAAATTGTATGTGCCTTAGGTGTTAATTAAAAGTCATGCTTACGCTTAGAGTACATTACGATCCTAATTATTGTTAGTAAAAAAAATTGTTGTTTCCAATATATGAGTTTTTGTTTTGTTTTGTTTTCCTCGGGCACTATATTATGTACAGTATTCGTTTAGTTATAAATTTGTTATATCATTTGAAAATCACTTTAAGGCAGTTTTCTTATGCTTCAAAATTGTGCTAACGAGAAAGGAACTACATTTATAAGTATATGTATATGTATATATAAAAACGTCGAACATATAGCCTAACTAAAGAGGGACGAAACGAGAAGGGAGTAGGGAGATGATCAAAAACGCAAAAGTCCAATAAGATCCCCAGCTAGAAGTTTGATTGATTTCGGAAAGTGTTTTAGCTTCAGCTCAACTTGAGCTTGGTTACAGTCTAGGAACTACTTTGCGCCTTCAGCTGAATGAGCTCGGAGCTAGCCAGAGAACCTATAGAAAAAGAAAGAAAACCCCAAAGAAATTGTGGAAGACAAAACCAACTTAAGATACAGATACAGATACAGATACAGATACAGATACGAATACAGATACAGATACAGATACAGATACGAATACAGTTACTGACTGAATTATTACAGACATACACATATGTGGGCGCGTGCGTGTGGGCGTGTGTGTGTGGGGGCGTATGTTGCGCTGCCTGCTGCACACGAATATTGCTTTTTTGCTTCTCGTTTTTATTTGTATTTTTTATTTATCTTATTTTTTGGTTTTTTGTTGTTTGCAAATTTACTAATTATTGTCTGCTATTTATTCACACATAGTATATGCTCATGCAAAAAAACACACACTGGCAAACACACACACACAGACACATACACACACACATACACATACATACACAAATGGAAACACTAAGAACACTCCCGCATAGTCATAGAAAACGTAATCAAATTGAATCGAAACCCTCCTCAGCATCAAACTAAAAGAATAAAAAGCAAATACGTTCGCCTAGATGTAGTTTGTAATTCTCTATATATATTTATGCATACATACATATATATGTATAAATATACATATGTATATATGTATGTATGTATATGTATTTAATTTTTTATTGGAAATATTCAGCAATTTTCATTGTTTTCAATTATTATTTATGCATTGTATATACATAAGAAATTGTTCTTTTGTAAATTGTTTTCATATGCTTGCAGATAATATATTTTTATTTGAATTATATTTTTGCTTAATTTGTTGTCTGAGAATGTGAATTGGCAGTTTCAGATTTTCGTGTTTTCGTTTATATTTATGTATTTTGAAGTTTACAAAATTTCGATTAAAAACGCTTGGTCTAATAACAAATTTTGCACTATTTGACTGTAATTTTATTTACTTTGAATTTTTATTAAATATATTTGATATTCGATATAGAAACTAAAACTCAAATCTAATATCATTTGCTAAGAAAATTGGACAAAAATTTGATTGTTTTTCTTCTTTTTTTTTTTGGGTTGTTTTTTTAAAATATAAATTGAGAAAATTTCACCAATGGAATTCGATTAATTTTGACAATTGACCTATTTGCTGTACGTCGATTCTGATACCGGATGTGCTTAGAGAGGTGCTATAGCTGGGAGTGGGAGGGAGAGCGAACGAAAGACTGAAGGCGGCAGTGTCCATAAAGAGAGAGAGAGAGAGAGAGAGAGAGAGAGGGTGGCCTGTCAGAGTTAAACAATGATATGTATTCGCTCTATTTGCCGAATAAACCAAGAAGGAAAACTCAAGTCGAGTGGAGAACAAAGCGCTGGACACTCGCTGCATGCTCACTACACAAGTCTATGCAGGAGAGAACATAAGAGTTGAGTTGCTGAGGAGAGGCTGCCCCTCCACACTCGAATTCAGCTGCAGTTGGAGAACACGTGAAGAAGAAGAGTAGTCAAGGCTGGGAGCAAGAGTCGTCGTCAGCTGCGACTGGCTGCTAGGGCTTTATCGTCTAGTTGAGTATGAAATGTTGCGTGTGTGTGTGTGGGTGTGTAGGGTGTATAAGTATTTATTATATAATCGTAGCTAATACAATTCGTATTTACTTAGTTATATTCATATATATATATAATATTATTTGTATTTGTATTTATTTATATTTCGCTCGTAGTGAATATTGCGGCAAACACTTTGAAAAATAAAGTTTTGCATTGGAAAAAGAACACGTTACGATTTCGATATTCGATATTCGATAGTCGATATACAATATTCGATATTGGCTCTTAACATTATCTATGTTCTGAGTTAAGATATTTTACAATTGCTTTTTAGTTCAAGTTGAGTTACTATTCTCTCTTTGCCTTGCTGAACCCTGCACCTCTAGCTAATCCATTGTGAGCCATATGTATACCTGACAGACGGATATCCCTATGCACGCAGATATACACACATATTCATCTGTACGTGTCGCATTAACACTAACAACTAATGGCAATTTCCTTCTATTATGCAATAATATAGATTTTCCTCATTGACATATATACGAATACACATATCTATATAGATATATCTGTGTGTGTGTATATATATATCATTTATTATTCTATATATTTAATATGTGATTTTTACATGATTTATATATATTTCGTTATCCTCTTGCATAGCATTCAGTATGTATTCAATTCTCTTACTTATTTTCTCTCTTTACTTGGCTTGAGAAAAAAAAAACACGAACAAACTAATTTTTTATTTATTTTTTCTCGCTTTTTTGTGTTTAATTATTAATTATTATTTAGTTTCCTTGTACACCAAGTATTTTCATTATAATATTTGTGTTTTCTTGATTTATATTTATTTATTTTCTTTTTTATTTGTTTTTAACTAGATTTTAGCCTTACGCATATTTGGCTATAAGCTGTTAAAAAAAAAAACGCTTAAATTACTTGTTATTTATTTATTGCTATAATTATTGTTTTTTCTTTTTCCTTCTCTATTAGCGACCTAGAAATAATTTGCATTTACTTTCCAATTGCTTTGCTTATTATCCTCAAACCTTGTTGGCTAAAATCTAATGCGTCTTTGCGTATGCTGAAGTGAGAAATTCTACAATTAAGAAGGGAAATAACTAAAAAAAAAAAAAAACAAATATTTATGGACTAACAACAAAGGGTTTATGTGTGTGTGTGTGTGTGTGTGTGTGACTCGTGACTGCTGGCATTGCAGCTGGCTGCCCTGATTGGAGCCTGTGAGTGGTATTTAACACGTATTTAACTCTAGAACTATTTAGCTGGCAGTGACATTTGCTCATTTGGCTTGGCTTGTCTGAATGCGTCCTGACAGAATAATGCGCAACAGTGTGGGAAGGAAGACAGAGTTGGTGTGGGCGTAGGTGTGGGAGAGAGACAGCTAGATAAAAAGAATCAAAGTTTGCTTTCAGAGAGACTTGTTTGGTCCGCTTTGGGTTGCGCTTCTCTTGCTGCATTGCATTGTAATTGGGAGCCTTGGCTGAGTGGGAACAAAGTGCGCTTCAAAAAGTTTTCTGGACGGATTTTACAGTTTGTAGCACATGATGTGGTCAGATGAGCTGGGTATGACTGAGATATGACTCGCATATATGATACATATGATTTGTGTAGACAACAAGATAATGAGTTTACTTTGGTTCCGCTACAATTGGGCAGCCTCGAACAGCTACAATGCCAACTTCCCTCTCTGTGTATGTGTGTGATTTGAGTTTTTCAATTTGTCAAAATTTATGATAATTTGTTTGGTTTGCTTCGTTTGGTCTGTGTAATTGTTGTTGAATAATATGGCTGCAAATATCGCAATTGGAATTATTATGAACTATGTAATTTGCATGATATTTTCGTAGTTTTTTTTTAATAAATTTCCTCACTTGGTATTTTTTGTTTTATTTTGTGGTATTTCATTGATTTATGCTATAAATGCGAATGAGTTTGCTTAGAAACTCCACACAGTGAACATTATGCAGAATGACGGAAATGAAAGCGGCGTGTTTCCGTTTGCAATTTCATGTGTGTGTTGTGTGTGTGTGTGTGTGTGTGTGTGTGTGTGTGTGTGTGTGTGTGTGTGTGTGTGTGTGTGTGTGTGTGAAACAGATGCTGTATGAATGTGTGTGTGTGTTAGTTTACTATTTTCTGCTTCCTTTTGTTGTAGTATTTTTTTGTTTGTTTGGTTATATTTAATGATGCGCGCTACATTTTGACCTAATTCAACTATGTATGTGTGTGTGAGAGTGTGTGTGTGTGTGTGTGTGTGTAATTCTCGGCATTTGGAGTCTTCTTTATTTTTCTGGTATTCTCTTGCTGTTAGTATTTATGCGTATTTGTTGTAGTTGGTATTCTTTTTGTTTTTTACTAAACTGTCGCTGATATTTATTGATATTTTTTGTTCTTTACATTTAATTTTGGTATAATCTTTCATCTTCTTGCATACAAAATTGTTTTTTGTTGTTCTTTGTTGTTTTTTTTTTTTGCATTTTAATTTTCATATATTTTTGTTTTTTTTTTTTGGTATTTTTATTATTTTTTTAGCGGGTAATACAAATGCTTAGATTAAGAAAAAAAGTTGTATCTTTATATATGTACTATATATGCATATACATATACACACATATGTATATATATATATATATTTAAGTATAAGTAAGTTTTTTATGTTTAGATTTTATATGCTGTACTTAGTTAACCTAGATTCGAATACATGAACACTTCAAGATATCATTTTTATTTTCTTTTTTTTTTGGTTTTAATAAGTGATTTAATTGAATTGAATTTAATCTAACTTTTGTTTTTGCCTGCTTTTCTTCTGCTCTCGTTCTCTCTACTTTTTTTTGTTCTTTTCTGTAGCTTAAATTCTTTTTTTATTATTTTTTTATATTCACTCAGTTTTGTTTCAGAATTCATTCGATTTGCTTTCTTTTATGGGTGAGAGACGAGGTTTAAGCTACTCTTCGTCGTTCTTCTTCTTCATCTTCTTCTGCTGTGAAACAGTTGCAGCTGTTGCTGTTGTTGCCGCTGATGTTTCGTGATGCTTTCGATGCTGTTTGCAGTTGCAGTTGCAGTTGCTGATGCAGTTGCTGATGCAAGTTATTGGGTTTTTAATACAGAAATGCAATTATATACGCGGGCGTCGTCTCGACTTCGTTGGTGTCTTTGTTGTGTTGCTGCATGACAAGCAAAGTGAGGAGCAGGTGTGTGTGAGTGTGTGCGATGTGATGGGCTCTGCTCTACTGGGCGTATGAGTAATGCCGCGCAAGTGTGTGTGAAGTTGTATCTGTTTTTCGTATGTGTGTATGTGTGTGTGTGTGTGAGCGAGTGTGAGTTTGTGTGAGTGTGAATAAGAGAGAGAGAAAGAGTGTTGTTGTTGTTGTTGTTGTTGATTTTCCTCGACTTTCCATTTCCTTTCGTGCTGTTGTTCTTCGAATCCTTTTTCTTCCTTTTGCATGCACACTTTGTCCTTGTCTCTGGGCAACATACTATTTCCATAACATTTGACTTGAATCCATGGGACACGCGGGCACTTGCAGGCGCCACGTGCGAGTGCTCGCGATGTCCTTGGGCCCCAGCTAGCTGCTAGCTGCGCCCAAACTCCTTTCCCTTCGGCTGCTGCTCATGATTGTTACTCATTCATATCCTGTTCTTCGTCTATCGGTTTTGACTTTAATATTCGTTGTTGTTGTTGTTGTTGTTTGTTGGTTGTTTGTTGTTTGTTTCGTATTCCTTGCCTTTGACTTGTAACTTCTGGTTCGGCTTAGTCCGCTTTCATTCGTTGTGTGCTTTGGTCTATTGTTGTAGCTTATGTTTATCCTAAACCTTGTCGTTGATCGTTAATCGTTGATCGTTGATCGTTCATCATTATAGTTATCGGTATCTGTATCGTTATTATCGTTATCGTGAGGCGACTCTGTGCTTTACTCTCTTGTTGATTGAAAATGACTTCGATGTGCTAGCATTGACGATAGTTTTTTTGGTTGTATTTGTAAGATACGTTTTATTTTTTTTTCAGTTTTGTGTTGAACTTATGAAGCGGTTGCTGCTGCTGTTGCTGTTGTGGTACTAAATAGTTGAATGTTGTTGTTGTTGTTGTTGTAGTTTTCATATTGAGACGACATATTGCATTTTGTATTGTTTCTAATACTCCCAATATCATGCATCCTGTATTTCACCTTTCAATCCAGGCACCCTGTGGTGTTGGTTATGTCCTAAGCGATTTGCTAAATCCTGTACAACATCACGAAATATGACTGTATCTATATTTTCACCTAATAAATACAACAAAAACCAATCGCCCATCTTGGAACGACGAACGATTATTTCAATTGCGTCTCGACGCACTAACCTGGAGTGACAGAGAAAGAGAGAGAGAGAGAGCAGTGTTAGAAAACGACGTTCAGTATAGTTCAGTTGATCATATGGAGCTTACCTAAATCGCATTCGAAATAAATATACCCTCATTCGAGGCGAGAATATAATAACCACCCTGTATATTAGCGTTAATAATGTGAGTAACGTTAATAATATAAACCAAAACCAAAGGAAAATGTAAATTTTCTCATTAACAACATTTAATGGTAAAATGCAAATGGCGTCGTGTTTTTCCACCTAGTCCAGAAAACAGAGAAGAGAAAACATAATTATATCCATATCTATTATTCGAGATCGATTGCACTCACCTCCCCACTTGAACCATATTTAAAAAATGTACATTTGGTCATTCTGGGAAATATGTAAATCATCGGATCCATGCGATCTTCCTGATCGGTCTCCATATAATCTATCACATCCAAGCCAAATGTCATAAATTCACCATCGAAAAATCGATTCATAAGAAACATTTGACCTGCGAAGCGAAATAAATATTAATTCATGCGTGAATATATATATATATATATATATATATATACAAATATTTCAATTGTGAATGAAATTATGAATGCCCGAAATATACTAGAGGTTACGCCGCGGAGCGTGTTTATAGAACCAATTTACGAGTTCATTGCCTACCGCCGCGAGTGTGTGAACTCAGCTAAATCTGTTAACAGCCCAATTAATTATGTCAGTCAATTCATGCATATCAATTAGGCCTTGTTTCCGGCCTCTGCTCAAATTAATAATCACGATAATTAAACAGTACAAAAAGATTACAAATAAAAGTGGAATTGTGGATTGTGTTCTCGTCTGTCGATTAGTCACGAAGTCTGTATGAGCTCATGGCTGCCACTGTTGGGGCAGCAGGAATTACTGCAACTTCGTGGGTCGAAACAAATACTATTACAGCCAGATAAATATATCCAACATTAACTGTAACTAGCTACTGCAAATAAAGTTTGTTTTGAGGCGAATTCCCAAAAGACTCTGAACTTCACAACTGGGAATCAAAGTAAACTCGAATCTTCTGATTTTTTCTTCACAAATTAAACTAAATATCTGCCCAAAGTAATTGTTTTCTTAAAAAATATCAGTTTTGTGGCTTCCACAACAAATTTGGTCTCTATCGTAGCTATATATTTTATTTTCGTATTAACTTTTATTAATGAAAAAATATTTATTTAACAATTTTTTATTTTTTTTTTAATATTTTAAATTTTTTTAAATTTTTAAAACTATATTTTGTAATTAAATTTTTAAAAATAATTGAAAGCCAATTATTATTTTTAAACTTTTTTTTAATTAAACAAAACTTGTAAAAATAAAATAAGTAATAAACATTTTTTAAAACATTTGTTTAAATTAAAAATAAATTTTTCGAAAATAATTTATAAATAAAAATTTAAAAAAATAGTTAAATAAAAAATTAATTCATTAATTAATAAAGAGTATATGGCAATAGAATATACCCGACTGCAGGCGTGATTTTATTATTATTATTATTATTGATGATGAGGTTCATTGCAAAGACTTTGTATTCGTTTAGCTAATCGAAATGTGATTTATATTTGAAATATAATCCCAATACAAATGTATAAACCCGTTAGCTTAACTGAAATTTACTCAGAGCCTTAACTGGCTAATCAATATAGCACCCATGATCCAGTTGAGCTATGGCATTTAGTGTGAACTGTGTTGAAACCGAAATGGAATTTGCTTGAATGGGCCAAAGGCTTGCCCCATTTGCCTCACTTCATTAATCGCGTTTCTTGTAAACTCATCAGACGTCAACATTCAATTAGTCTGAACTTTGCTTGAATTTGTTAATACACAAATGTGCAAGTGTATATGTGTGTGTGTGTGTGTGTGCGTATGCTTGCACATACATAGATATATGGGCAAATTAGTGTATTCTATAATTGTTTATTTCTTTATTTCTTATGTATTCTGACAGTTAATTATTTTGCTAGATTTCCGATTGTAGCGCACGTGGCGCACGTTGTCCGGGCAAAGAAAGAAAACGACAATCGAAATGAAAATGAAAATGGAAATGGAAAATGAAAAATGAAAATCAAAATGAAAATGAAGACAAAAAGAAGCCTGCAATCCACAGCAGTGAGTAAAATTTGTTTATTTTGATGCGGCCTGCGGCTACGGTCAGTCGATAAAAATTCGTCATTGATTTTCCACGGAAAATGACTGAGTGAATTAGCAACATATAGATATGTACATATAGTATATATATATATATATATATATATATATATATATATATATACATATATATATATATGTATACAGATATATGTATATTGTATCTGTATCTTTGTTGCTGTATATACTAAAGACATTCTGTATGGTTAACCCCAAATTTGTTTATTGGATTATGCAAACTGGAGCATTTGCACCAGCTGCACCTCTGACGATAACGATAATGATGATCGCGATGATGATGATGGTGGTGGTGGTGCGTGTTACTCACCTATCACATTTATTAGGGCGAGCAGCTCACACACGTAGTATCTGTACGCCCACCAATTGTGATATCTGCAATGGCACAAGATTCCGTTAGCTGATTGCAGGTGCTGGATCGCAGGTGTGTTTGCTGCACTTACCTTAAATTTTCCCATAAATAATCTAAAAGTAATTTCTTTTTTTGTTTTTTCTCGGCTTCGGAACAAATGCCTATATCTAAGTCCATGATGAGCGCATGAATTTTGCCACCCTCCCAAGACTTCCACAGCCATCTTGGTGTGTAAAATAAGATTGCCTGCAACCAGAGAGAGAGAGAGAGAGAGAGAGAGAGAGAGAGAGAGAGAGAGGGAGAGAGAGGGAGGGAGAGAGAGAGAGAAAGATATGAGATATGATCAAGATATATTTAGTTCTGTAAAGGTGAGCTGTGCCGCCCTAGCGCCGTGGCGCGGTGTAGGCGTCTGTCGTAAAAGCGCTTAAATCTGACAAGTGACAATCGCCAGCTGTTTGGCCAGGCATAGGCCATGGCTAAGGCGGCCGAGAGAGGCGCGTAATTCCAGTTAGCAATGCCAAAGGTATTATATGATCAGAATCGCCTTTGCGTGACCTTCTCTGAGCATGTTGTTATTATTTGCTGACTTACTTACAGACAGCCCAGACATGAGGGATATATATCTTCTACACTATATATGTGTATCTGTATAGGTATTTATAGACATGTCATCAAAACAATTAGCTGTGATCCATTAGCAAAAGTAGAAAAAACAACAGCCGAGAGACAGGGCGACAGAGCGAGCAGTTGATGAAGCAACCGCAGAATCTTGCCCAATTAAATGGATCTGCTGTTGGCTCGCCGACTCGCTGGCTGACTGACTGGCTGACTGGCTGGTATTTATGCGCGCTCGGATGACATATTAATAATAACTTGTATCGTAAATCTGCGGCTAAATTGTGCAAATGTTTGCTTTGGCCCAGCCCAGCCCAGCCCGGCCTGGCCTAGGCCAGCGCAGCATGTGGGCAGGTGGTAATCCCCGAGCCGTCAGCGGACAATGGCTTAGTGGCCAGCTGCGGGGTGAGAGTTCAGTTTGTTTAGTGGCCATAAAATGGCGACTGTCTGCCATTGCCCTGCGTCACGCTCGGCTCTTTTTTAATTCGTCTCATGTTGATGTTGGCAAACGCTAGCTAAAATAAGTATCAGCAGCGAGCGGGCCATCGGGCGATCGGGCGATCGGGCGATCGGCGACAGGCGTGGCGGTCACGGCATGCTCTTGGCACCACCAGTCGCGGCAGCTAGCGGCCAGCGGTCGGCGGTTGGCGTTTTGCATCTGTTGCAACAATGCGACTCAAATATTGAATTTGACGTCGCTTTCATGCGCCGCTGGCCCAACATCTGCTAAACAAATGAACGGCTGATGGGCACACAGCTTGCAACGCCCTGCCGGAAGTCAAATGATGCGTTTGATTTGCTCTTTCGCCGGCTCCCTCGCCCTTTCATTGCGGCCCCAATTGGGGCGTGCTGCCATTATTTGTTTTCCTATCGCCATCTCGCTTGGGGCGACGAAATGCAACAGCAATAATCGGAGCCGCATTTGAAATCCCTTTTCACCAGAAGCCAGCACCAGCCGCAGCAGCTTGTGCCAATGGCTGTGGGTGCGTGTGTATGAAAAGCAATTTGGCAAGCGTTTTGCATGCCAAGAATGCGGAACAGTGGGGCAAATCATTTGTTTTGTAGTTGAATTTAAATATGTATAATACATAATATATAGTATATAATATTAAATATTTTATGTATTATATTATTTATTTATTTTTATTATATATTTTATTTAAATTTTAAATTTTATATGTATATTTTTTTTAAAATTTACTTATTGAATGATTTATATATTAAAGTATTGCTGGATGACTTATTTATTTATACATATACTCGCATCTTCATCATATATATATCTACTACAGAAACCACAAGTCCCACTTGCTCTAGACTCACTCTTCTTTCGATATAAAGACTAATCTAAATCATTTAGTTTCTAGTCTTCAATAGTTTTATCTGTGGTATTATTAATTCCAAATAAAATACAATTCGTCCCACTGTGCGCGATGCATTGCGGATTAGGGGGAAGTTTGCACTTTCAATTAGGCAAAATTTGTACGTGAGCCAACGTCTTGTGGCCAAGCACAGTCCATATCTGGGTATGCATGGCTCCAGTGCGTGGGCGGGCTCTAGCCCGCTCGGGAGACTGGGGGCAAGCAGCGAGTGCGCCAGTTGTGCCTGATCCCGGTTCCGTGCTGGCTGCCCACTCCCGCGCGCGTGCATAAAAATAAATACACATAAGTCAAATATAAACACATGTCCAATGCTCCAACTCTGGCGGGGAGTCCGCCACGTCACGTTGCCAAGCCAAACCCAGCGGCAACCCATTCCCTGCCCTGTCTCGCTCGCTCGCTCGCTCGGCCCATGCGGGCCAGATTTTTGTTTCTGTGCGCTGGCAGTTGGCCAGAATTATTATTTGTTCACTTTTATGTTTGTCTGTGCCTTTTCAATAAATATCCAGATAGGCAAAGAAAAGAAAAGAAAAGCAAAAGCAAAAGCGAAGGCAAAAGAAAGCAGATTCGATTTTTGACATATTTGAGGGGAGCGCTTGATCGATATGAGCCGATCGGCTACGGCATCAATATCTGATCCGAAATGAAAGAGAACGATCATTAAAATTGAATTGGTAAATGGCAACGAGAGTGGCAGAGGCTGCCAGACTCTGCCAGAGGGGTGGCTTGGGGCAGGGGCACCTCTCGCCTGCTGCAAGGCAAATTTTGCTTTTAAAGTTTATAGCTGCATTGTCCAAGTTAATGGCCTGGCCATTAGCGTGGGCGATCCAATTGCTGATCTTCAGATAAACGCGAGCGCCCGATGGGGGTCCTGAGATCACAACATTACATTACAATATTACAACATACGTACGTCCATGCACACTTTTCGAATATTTGAAGTTGATTTCAGGTGTTCCATAAAGTTATATATATATGTATATATATATATATATATATATATATGTTATATATATATATATATATATATATATATATATATATATATATATATATATATATATATATATATATATATATATATATATATATATATATATATATATATATATATATATTATATATCGGCTCATCTGACTATGTAGTTGTTGGCTACAGATTTATGGCTTTGCTTGTTTTCTCGTGGCATTTATGATCGTTGACTTTTATTATTTATGCACAGTACATATGCACACGATTCCATACACACACACACACACACATTTAGCATGTATATATATGTATTTATTTATATATGCCTATATATTGTCTGATCGTTTGGGCTGCAAACTGCATTCGATTTCAGGTCGCATCCGTCGTCTTTATTAATAAATCCACAAATTAAGCAGAATGGAAAATGTGTAAATTATAGAAACGCCGTTCACGCGTCATTAAGCGGGGAGAATACCATAATAAATGTATTTATAGTTATTTGGGTGACTATGACGGCGTCGTCTATAATCGCCGCTGTGACACTAACCGAGAAACCGTAGCGCTCTGCCCAGCACAGACACAGACACCTCCCCACCCCCCCCCCCCCAAGCTCCCTTCCACTCTTAACCCCTCGCGACGGCGACTGCGACAAAAAAGTGGTAAAAATATACATTTAATATTTGGTACATTGTTAGCGGGAAGATATATTATTGTGTAATCGTTCGACGGCCCCGCGCCTCGCCTCGCCTCGCCACTCCTCGCCGCGCCCGACGCCCGCCTCGGCTTGCCACTTGAGACATATGGCCGAACAACGTCATAAAATGCAAGGAGAACAACAATGCGGCACAAGTTTCGGGTCCATTATATACTATGTGTCAAAATGAGTTGCTCGATGCTCGTTGAAATATGAAATATTTCAATGAATTGGATCATCTAAATTTAAGACAATTACCCCTAACAATCATTCCCATTCCTTTGCCTGCCTTGTGCACCATAATAGTGTAGTAAACTATGAGCCCAAACCATGCCAATTCAGTTCGGATAAGTTTGAGTTCGAGTTCGAGTCGATTTTCATAGCAGGGTGTATTGGTTGAAGGCGTTCCTAAGCCCATAAAGTCTGTAGATTCTTAATCACTATCGACAATTGTGTCGATTCTTATCGATAACTTTGTTTATTTGATAGACAAGGCTGGTATTCGATAACGATCTTCAGTTTTTTGACCACATCTCGTAAGAGTTTATAGCTAGCTTATCACACAGTTATTATAGAGTATACACAATTCTTAATTTAGTATAGTATAGATTTAGTATAGAGAATACACAACTCTCAACTTAATACTAAATCTAAAAACTCGACTCCATATAAAATTATCTAAAGTTTATTCTTCATTCATATACGAATTTGCTTAAGCTGTTGGTATAGGTATGACCAAGTCGGGCATTGCCTACTTTAATATATGGAAATTCGTATTTTAATTAATTCTTTCTTTTACTTTTTAGTATAGATAGTTAACATAATACTGCATCAATTAGCTGTTTAGCTATGCTAAAAAGTATAAGAAAGAATTAATGAAAAATATCAAATGGATATGGGAATATTATAGTAAGGGCAGAAAGCTATGTTTGGTTTGCTAAGTTCTCAAAACTGTTAGTTAATTATTCGAAAAATTGTATACTGTTTATACGGTTGAGAAGATTTCAGTTGATATTGCTTTTCTACACTGTGAGAGTCTCTGAATTTATTCACGCCCTTACACATGCGTATCCATGAATGCCACAATCTCAGAAAGTAAAATAGTTGAGAGGAGTTCAACACACATCGATAATTCTTTAGCATAAATATATTAAGTTTACTTTAAATCTTCTTTAGCTATTGACACTCGTATGTTAAAGGCTAAAACCGAAATTAAACTGCAGTTCTGTGTCAAGTACAGGGTATTCCTTAGTCAAGCTCTCTCTATTGGACTTATTTTATTTTCTGTCTGAAGTTGAAGGTATTTTTCAGCCAAGCACTCCCGATTAGACGACTGTGACTTAGGGTATCTCTCAGTCAAGCATTCCCAACTAAAGCGTTCTTATTTTCATGTTTTTATGGCAATCAAAGAATTCTGATAATCTTGAAAGTGTGCAAGCAGGAAAGTGTTACTCAGAAAAGGACTTCTGAATATTTGGCGGAACAATTTGAAATTTGGTAAGCGCTTCGATCAACAAATAAACAAACAAACAGACAAACAGACAGACCGTGAGACGAACAGACAGACAGACAGACATGTGTATCCACATACGTCACAACAGAGCCAAGTCAACTGCTGCTGCTGCTGGCCTTGGGCAAGCGTAAGTGAAATGTTCGCAACAGCAACAAATCGGGTAATACGGATATGTTTAAACATTTTCATTTCATTGGCCATGCATACGCATACAAGTTTCTAGCGTTTCAAAGCCATACAGCAACAGCAACAACAACAACAATCACAGGAATGAAGAAAAAAAAACTAAGTAGAACAAATATTTGGAAATTTCAATTTTGTATTGAGTATAAAAAACGCACGCACTCATAGATATGTAGATAAATATAAATAAGTATGCAAGCATATCACTACGTACGGCACTTCAGCCCACTCCCCAACCTGGACTCCACGAATACACGCAGCCTCAATGAGTCAATATATCAAGTTTTTATGAGCGCTGCTTGACAAGATTCGCATTCGGGTGTCAGAGAACGAAGGAGTTGAAGAAAAGAGTCAACTTGAAGCCAAGTCGGAGGGGTATTCCCGTGCTGAACTTTTGTTTATCGATTCGATATGATTATAGATAATATATGTTTATATATGTTAGATAAAAGAGATCGCAGTTTACATTCATCAAAAATCAAGCAATTGAAATTCAGAATGGAAATTTGGATTTTATTTGACACGTCGAAGGTTGAATACCCTTGTAGATAGAGAATGTTTTCGAGATACATATATTATGTATTATATTAAAATAGAAAACTTTATACACTTATGGAATGATATATTGATATATATATCTACCTTCAAGAGAAAGCAAAAGATTTGATTTTTGAGTATATGCCACAAAGAGATATTGAGGACATTCCACATTTAGCTGAGGAAAGCTTAGCAGCATATTGTACGCGTACATCCCTGCGTGACTCACCTGAAAAAATAGGCAAAAGCATACCCATTGATAGTATTTATAGTGCTTCTTATCGGCTGGATCGCCATCGGAATTGCCAATACCGGGGTACGGCACCGAAACGCCTTGTTTTTTCAAAAATAAACTCTTCAGCGTATACGTCGACTGTATCCAGCAATATGTGTTGAGAACATCCTCTGGAATATCTTTAGTGTGTACACAATCAATTGGATTACCCACATATTGGCGTGTGGTTATAATTAGCGAGAATGACATCAGAATCATCACAGTTATTGAGTAGTGCAGGCGGAATACTATCGAATCGGTTTTAACGTGACTGACCTTTACAAGGTTTTTCAATCCACGAAATATATCTAACATGGTTTGTTAAACAGAGCGGTGCGCGGAGTGTTTTACCAAAGCTCAATTGGTATATGGCTTTAACTGATCCTCTCTCTCTCTCTCTCTCTCTCACTCTGCCTTGCCTATATATATAAATATATATATATATATGTGTGTGTGTATCGATGGGATCGTTTAAGATCTTATTTCAGGGTCAGACTCGTCTCTGACTCTGAGTTGAGTTCTTTGGTTATCGGTTATCGATTAATTGTCCTATCGATAGGTGCTCGTGGAGCTATCGCTTTCGGGATTAGAGTTCTTTCTCTTGCGCGGCCAGCCCATCATTGGCAGCTGAGCAGTAGGCCGGGCACGCAGATCGACCATTTGTCGATATGATAAACTGTTCACGCTGGATCTGGAGCTGGTTCTCGTTCTGGTTCTGGTTCTGGTTCTGGCTCTGATTCCTTTGGCTAGCTTGTTTGGGCACACAGTTTTTAGAATTTGTCATTTTTGATCGCGTTCAATTGAAGAATTTGTTTTTTTCCTTCTGTTTTTTCTGGTTTTGTTTTTGGGATTTACTTTCGTCTATCTATTGTTTTGGGTCGACTTTTTGGAGTTGTTGTCACTGAATCACTGGAAACTCTTACTAAGAAAACGACGAAAAATATTGAAAGTCGGCGCGACGGACACACATTTTGTTTGTTTTGTGGATAAAACGTGCGAAATTTGTTTAATATTTTCACAGTATTCAGTTCGCGGCAGTTTGTTTATTGAAAGAAGCAATTGGAAGCATTTCTACTCTCTATGGTCAATGTGGAAATATTTATTTGAACGGCAACCATTGAAATTTCGTAACGAAACAAAACAAATAAAAAACGCGCCGAGCACATAAATAAAATGTGGCATTAAATGGGCTTCCAGCTCACTAGTGTTGGGGATCGCATAAATTTCAATATACATATATAAATATATAGAATATATAAATATATGTATATATATATATATATATATATATATATATATATATATATATATATATATATAGACATACGAGATATCTGTCTATGTGTAGTGGACGTGAACATAGCTATGCATGTTAATAAATTTATGCTCCACGCAGCTGGGGCACAAACCTATGAACAGTAAAATTCAAAATTGCAATGTTTATAAACAAATTGCCGTCGAGTCGAGTCGACGAGTCGACTAGAGTCGAGCCGTGGGCATAATAAAATACAGCCGAAAAGTACGTCTAGCAAATTGCTTATACGCACACGTGGCCCAATAAACCAGGCAAAGTCAATGGTGAAGCCTTCACGATAATTAACGCGCCATCAAGTGATGAAGAGATGATCAATGTCGACGATACACTATGGACTATAGACTATAGACTATAGACGGACTGCCGACTCCATTCCATTCCAATCCAGCATGGGGCGAAAAGGTGTTGCTGGCTAAGCAGCACATAAATTTGGCTACGATGATCGTAAATTGGTCGGGCTCAAGGCCCACGATTTCGTAAGCTGACAGAAACTCGCAAAACTTTTACTCAAGTATTTGTTCGATTCCTCAGTTTTAGTTTCTGTTTCTTTTGCTTTTCGTGTTTTGTTTGTGCTGGGTTTGTTTTGGTCTGGTTCACGCTGTTGTTTATCAAACGGCAGCGGCCACTACTGCACTTGACATTTCAAGAAAAATATTTTGGGACGAGGGCATTTGGAAGTATGCCAAGCATGCTTCATCCTAATGCCCCGAAATTCCAAAATTTCCAAATTTCCAAATTTGTTTATTGTTGCTACGCATGCCTAATTAAGTTAAACGGGTCCCCAATCCACGCCAATCCTCCCCATTCCTCTGTCAATCTTGTGCCACTTTTCTCGGTTTTCCCCCTGAAGCGAAGGGGAAGCATTAACAATGCCCAGCTATATTTAAATATAAGCAATCTATAATTATGATTTTCCGACTTTTTTCTGAGATAAAATATGAACAACAACCACAAGAATGGGAATACGGATCGGCATTGGCTAATGACTAATTGGGTTTTCCTCGACGCCTGACAAATCTGCGCAATGAGTTATGAGCAAGAGACAAGCGTTGGCTCATCACCATTAGCGTCAGCAATTCAATCGAAATCTCTCATCAAATTTACCTGCATTCGAAGCATTCGTTTCATCTAGTTCAGCTTCGTTACAACTACAACTACAACTCAAACTGAATATTTCTGCACATTGCGAAATGCTCGTGATTTATCACGAGGATTTTCCCTTTAGGCTGCAATTGTCACGAATTCCATAAGAAATGGGCACAAAAATATTTATTTCGTACGAAATATGAAAGCTAAATGCGCGCGGACAGTTTGAGGTTGATAAGCTTAAGTTCTTAGGGCAGTCCATAAAATCACAGATGTTTCAACGAGTTTATGTGGATGGGGATGTGGCTGTGGCTGTGGAGGTGGCAGTGAGCTTACCAGCTCTGTGCGGTTCAAGGTGTTTCTCCTACCAACCAGTTGACGTCCCTGGCTAAAATAATCCCAATTATTACCATAAATTCAATTGTCAACTGCATGAAATGGAATATTTTGAATGATTCAATTGATGTTCTAAAAGTATTTTTCTTCAGCTATTTATTATTTGAATATTTCTTTTTTTTTTATACCCTGAACCCATTGAAAATGGGAAAATCAGGGTATAATGTTTTTGTTGAAATGTATGTAACAGGGAGAAGGAGGCGTGGCAGACCCCATAAAGTATATATATTCTTGATCAGGGAGAGTAGCCGAGTCGATTTAGCCCTGTCCGTCTGTCCGTCCGTCCGTCCGTCCGTCCGTCCGTCCGTCCGTCTGTCCGTATGTATGAACGCGTCGTTCTCAGAACCTATAAGAGCTAGAGACTTGAAATTTTTTATGTAGGTTCCTGTATAGCACGAAAAGATCGAGTTTGTTAAAAAAAATCGATAACTGTCTTAATTTTAATGTTATCGATTAAAAACGAAATCGATGCTCTGTTATTTAATTATATATAATTCATCTTTATAGCTAGAGTCTTCAAATTTTGCATTTAGTGTTATGTGAGCAGTGCACAATTTCGGTTTTTGCTAAATTTTGGATGCCACGCCCCCTTCGCCTCAAATTTATAGGTCCCGTATTTCAAATACTACAGACTTGTGCTTTGGCACATATATACATATGGATAACATGATCACGCTTAATAAGTTTGATCAAAATCGTTACTCTAGAAAAAAAGAAATTAAACATTTAATTTCCCATAGCATTGCCATGCAAAGCAGCCAAAGAACAGCTGACGCACCGACTGGTGTGTGTGTGCGTTCGGCTGTGTATGTGTGTATATGCTTTGCTTGCAATGGACGTACATATGCATGTGTACATAAAAGAAATAAATAATGCTTGGAATAGCGGTTCTTCGCAGGGTTCAGGGGATCTCTTAGTCGAGCGGTCTCGACTAGAGTTTTCTTACTTGTTTTAAATTGAAATTAATTTTTAAAGCAATTTAATATATTTATTATTATAAATAGCTTAATTTAATATATTTATTATTATAAATTGCTTTTATATTTTTTCTTTTTTTGGAATTTATTTATTTTCTTTACAATTTTATTATAATATACATTTTGTTTACATACTTTTTTTTTTATTTTTTAGTGCAATAAAATTTCTGAAGTGAACCAAAATAAAGCAAAATACTAATAAATTTTCATATATAATATATTAAATATTTCATTGAATATTAATATATGTAAATATATACTTTTAAAAGTATTAATTAATTTTTTGACTAATTTATAATATAAATATTATCAAATATATAATTTTATATTTTTTAATGATTTACTTTTATGATTATATTTATATGTATATTTTTATATTTTTGGGCAAATTTATAGAATTCTATTTTCTACTTATTTATTTTGGATGTATATATTTATATTTTGCATTTATAACTTATATTTTAAAGCTAATTTTAAAAATTATTTAATAAATTTATTTATTTTAATATTAATATTTTTAGCAAGTTTACAGTATGAAATTTTATATTTTTATCAATATTTATTTTGTATATTTATTATTTATTTTATTCAAAAAATTTTAAATATCATATTTTCTATTTATTTATTTAAAATTTACATTTTCTATTATTTTTATTATTAATTTAGTTATATATTTATTTTAATATTTATAGTTTCTATTTAGTTATTTTTATATTTATGTTTTATATATATTATTTATATCTCTATCTATATCTGCTATCTAAGGCAAAGCATCAATTCATATTGGCTCTGCCAACTACTTGTTACTTGTGTATATATTTGTATTTTGGAACATAATCGATCTATGATGCTTGGATCCCTCCACATCGATGACGATCCATAATTAACTCATCTCGGCATTGTTTGTATCAGTTTATGAAAACTTGTGGCGCTGTAGGGCGCAAGTTCCCACATTTCCCGGCCCGAATGTTGACTTTCAGTATTAAAACACTTTCAGCGTTCTTTACAAACAAGGCTTTTGAACCTAATATATCATTCTAAACTAAGTGTGAATGATATAAAGCAACAACAACAGCAACAGCATAGATCCCAACATAGGCCAGCATAGAGAGCGTCGCTGCTGGCGTCAACTGACGTTGCCGTATGAGTTATAAAAACGAAACGAATAGAAAAATGTGTGTGTTTCGACGAGGCACAGAGATTCGCTCAGCTAATGGCTGGGCGAACGTAGAGCCGTGGGCGCCTCTGGCAACTGAGCAACACTGGAGAGCCGCGGCTGTTGTCTCTCTCTCTTGGCTGGGGCAGCCAGAAACTATTGGCATAAATAAAAACAAGCATGTAGGTGGTTGCAGCCGAGTGCAACTGACGGCGCAATACTCTGTTTGAAACATGGAAATTTTCAATTGAAGGCAGATTGGAAGATAAGATTTAAATATTAAGATTTAAATATAAATTACAGATTAGTAGCACAGATTATACCTATGATCTTCCGAGATATCAAGCAAATCAAGAATATAGCTGAAAACTACACCAAAGAGGTATACAGAGGGGGAGAGAGAGATAGAGGGCGATAGATAGGATCAAGAATCTGGCTGAAAACTACAACAAAGAGATCTTTGATCAGAGAGACTGGGAGAGAGAGAGAGAGAGAGAGAGAGAGAGAAAGAGAGAGAGAGAGAAAGATATAAAGAAACGGGAATAGAGTATGAATCAGATAATCGACATAGATTATATCTATGATATTTCGATCAAGAATATAGCTGAAAACTACAATAGATAGATAGCAAGAATAGGGACAGAGACAGCTGAGAGGAAGAGATACAGATCAGCAATATCTAAGCTCTTGCGAGCACATTGTTGAAAGCTCACAGAAAGAGAGGAACAGCGAGTCAAAGAGATATTGACTAAAGTAAATAATATTGAGACAATCAAACTACCTATAACAACTCATATACACTCATACTCATACTAAATTCTATATTTTTTTATGTTTTTAAAATAAGAAACTTATAATCAAAGCTCTCAAATAAAAGTTGACCTGAGTATTTGAGGAAAAAACTCGCGAACGATGGAATCATTGGCTTAAAACCAAACTTCATAAAAACTCCAAAAATATTAATTAATAATGTATACATCCACACATTTTTCAAAGCTCTTCCACCGAGAGTTTTCCCGCCTTATGTTTTCGATAGGCTTTAAATCCAGAGATCGAGCAGGCCCTGATATGGTGGTGATTTGCTTCCCTTGAAACCAGGTTCGATTAGCCCCTGACGTTAAAAACACAAACTAAACATTAAATAAATAAAAGTATGTTAAAAAATTGTTAAGTGTAAATTCCTCGCTGATCTTCTTCGAGGACGAAATTATTTCAATTAAATTTCGCAGAAAATTGCGCCAAAAGTGAAATTTATTTACTAAAGCGACAAAACTAACTTTGCATCTTTTGCGTATGCTAAAAATACAAAATGACGATATAGAAGGTAAAAATAAAAAACAAGAAATGCAACTGCCTTCAATTGAATTTCGATGGGATATTAATATATTTATATATTCATATATTCAAATGGTACTTTAAATTCCCAGTAGTCAGAGAAAAGCAGAAAGAAAAGAACTTTAGTTGACATGAAGAACAAACGAAATATTGCACATTGCCAATATATATACTCTGTCTTGCTTTGTACAGAGCGTGGGGGAAAGCATGTGAGTCTTCTCGGACTTGTGGGTTGCAAATGTGAATGTGAACGCGAAACTGTTGCCAGCGCATAGCCTCGCCTCGCCATAAACACATGGCCGGGTCCGTTTTGGCCAGTTCGTTTATTTACTTTGTAGAGTTAATTATGATGGACCAGTGGGCAGGCAGCGCGGTCGCAATTGCCCAATCACTTGGCCAGCAGACAAAACAAGCTTTGCGAGACTTTGTGAAAATATCAAAGCAGATCGTCACGAGGATCAATTAACAATCTATTGAATAAGATATGAGTATATGTAGGTGTATATATACATTGCTCAGATTATATGTACTCATGCGATCGCATTCGTCGTTCGCGTCGCGGGCGCGGGCACAAGGCCTGCGAACGGCTGCATCACGCGCGGAAGGAGCAGGACTCTCTTCACATGTTTTCGATCGCACGCACAGCCGAGACAATGTCGTTGTACAACACTGGTAAGCAACGGGCAGCACTTGAGGAACAAAAAACAACGCACACACGAAAAGAACTTGTAAAAAAAAAGTAGAGAACGAAACAAAACAGGAAACTGTTCGACGTTCGATACTCGAGACGCGATACTCGATGCACGATACACGATACACGATACACGATACTCGATACTCGCTGCTCGACTCGCGTTGTTGTTGAACTTTTGGCAGTTGGTTCGAGATCACAGCTGAGGAGGAAACAAAAACGAGCGCGCGTTCGCCTCGCCAACCTAAAAGACACTGCGGAAATGGCCACAATGCTGGCCTGCCTGCCTGGTCTGGCCTGGCCTGGCCACGCCGTGCCGTGCCTTGCCGGGCCCGGCCAGGTCTATGCTGCCCAAAACTCTCTCCGACAGATCTCTGTTCACAATTTCCTCTGCTGCTGATGCTGCTGCTGGCAGCGTGTGTGCCAGCGTGCCAGCTCTGCTTCTATCTATTCTATCTCTTTGCCGTCCTCTCTCTCTCTCTCTCTCTCTCTCTCTCTCGCTCTCTCTTTGTCCCGTTCGGCCCATGTGCGGCCATCTCGTTCGCGAGCCACGCACACTTCCGGCTTGTTGATGTCTCTGTCTGAATATGTTTTTGTGTGTTGCATTTGGTGGTCGGCTGTTTGTTGTGTCTCTCCTCTCCCTCTCTCTCTCTCTCTCTGTTGCGCTCTTTTTCTCACTTTCTCTCTCTATGTTGCCTGCTGTGTGAGTGAGTAAATGTTGGCGGCTGTAAACAACAATGAACTGACGACGACGTTCGATACGCTCCATGCTCCACGCTCCACGCTCATCATTGTTGCAACAATTTCTGACCAAGCAACAGAGAAACACACACACACACACCAACACACACTCACACACTCATACTGTGGACAGTTTCATAATTTGTTCAGTTTCCCATTGCAATTGGCAAGCGAACGCCAATAGCCACACTGGTTGTTCCATGCCAATTGGCAGCAATTTGAGTGTTTAATTTTAATGAGAAATAATTTGTATTGTTAAGCACAGGATGCACTTATCATAAGCCAACAAATCTTTCCACACTTGCCAGCAGTTCGAATTTCAATATCAAACTCAAATATATATAATATAAATATAGAGAAAATAGAAATAGAGAGAAGGCAGGTGCAATAGGGGATCTCTGATGTGAGTAATCTTCCAATAAAATTCCCAATAAATATAAATTAACATATTTTAGGGTTAGAAGAAGGCGTTTCAGACGAGAGATAAATAAAATTTACTTTAAATTCTTAAAAATACAAAAGTTTTAAAATTTCTATATATATCACTATATTCTGTCTGTAGAATGTATTAAAAATACAAATTAAAATTAACAAGAATATTAAAAATAATAAACTATAAAATTCATAATGAACATAAATTCAAATTTATTAAATAAAATTTATTTATTAGCTTATACTTATCTATTTTTTTATAATGTTTCAGATGAGAAAACTCAGCAGCTTCAAGAGATAAGTAAAATTCTTAATAAAGGCAAATTTAAACTCACGAAATAATAGTCTAAGATATGAAACTTTACATATTTAACCGACCTATCATAGCGTTAAACCCACTGTGCGGTAGAGAAACTATGAAATTTATCATAAATAAAAATTAAAATTCATGAAATTATAAAATAAATTAAAATAAATATGTTTCATATAATAAAATTCGCCATAAATATTGATAAGAGTTCATTAAAAATATAGTAAAATAATATAAATTTTAATTTTAATTTAATTACATATAATAAAATAAAATAAAATTTATTACAACAAAATAAAATAAATTTATTAAATTATTTATTTTATTTATTTATTTTAATATCTCAGATAAGGACTCTATAGATACAGGAGAAAGCTACCAAATTAATTTAAATCCATTAAAAAATGTAAAAATATATGACTTCATATATTTCACTCTGTAATCATAGCATTCGAGCCAGTGTGCGGCGGGGCAACTATTTAGATGATGCTCATATTTATTTCGCGCACTTACGAGTCGTCCGCAACTATCAACAGCAGCCGTCCGTCCTCCCAGACGAAGGACACAAGTGAAATGAATGCAAATAGAAAAGGAGTCGCAGCGCATCTAGTCGAGTCGAGTCGAGTCGAGTTGGGTCTTGAATCGCGTCGCGTCGAGATGGGGTTGAGGCTGCTGGAGTACGTGACGCAACGTGTGCCTTTTGCATTGTTGTCCAGCTGTTTGTCTAGCTGTCTCCTTGTTGCTTGTGCGATTTCTGCTCATTATTGTTGCAATCAGCCAGACAAAGGCAAACGTCACAACGTCACACACGCATACAGACAGCATGTGAGGCATATCAATAAGACCCGCCCCGGATGAAGACTGATAGCTGGAGTTATGAAAATATTAAATTGTCTGACGGCCATTGGCGATTTGATTACGCCGCCATTTGTCGCAGCATCGTCCCAATGACGGACAGCTGCCGCCCATAATATGTCCAGAGCGGCAACTGGGCTGCGGCGTGTCCATTAAAATTCAATTGGTTTCGGGCCGACGTGAGCTGGCTGCTCGAGAGACAAAGGCATAGATTCTCTTTTTCCTTATATTCTCAGACTATTTTTTTTTGTTTTGTTTTTGTTTTTTTTTTTTTTTGCATAATTCGGCCATTAAGACAAAAGTTGTTCATTGCCAGCCAGCGTCTCCCTCTGAGTGCAGTTGAAGGCGGCGCAGAGTCTATACCAGATAAGCTGCGCCTCATTAATGCGCCCGAAAAACATTAGCCAAATGCGAGTGTGAAGAAAATGCATAACACTTTGATATCTGGGCTGGGCGCCAACTTTTGCATTATTCCGAATGCATGAGCGCGTCCAGCCCAGCCAGTCGACCAGCTCTAATCCAAAAAAAAATTGTATCAGCGTTGAGATGTGAGAAAGATTTAAGGGAAATCCAAAATTTGTAGCTAAAGCTTGAAGTCTAAAGAGCTGAGAAGTATTTCTGATTGACTCCTGCAATGATTTGCACGTTTACTGTACGGTCAAGATCTGATTCTGTGCTTGGGCAATAAGTAGAGTCCTATAGGCTCTGCTGCTGGAAAGGACAAGTAATCTGTATATCCTAAGCAACAGTGAAGCTGGCAAAGAAGTCTTCTGTGGATCACTCTTTGCAATCGGAAGCCTTTGACTCTTGCCTTTGACTTCTTATTTCTGCTGATCACCTCGATTCATTTGCATTCAATGCGTGAGCAGATTGCTCTCCCACTCTAACTTTAAGGTAGAGGTCAGCCGTAGTCACATCTAAGGCCAGCTGCAGCTCGCTCCCACCCTTTGTCCGACTGTCCATCAGAGTCAAGGAGAGGTAATATATGATTTGCTAAATAGGATGTTATAATTTAACGACATGCTTTTGGGTATTCCCCAGCGAGCTTTCGGCTCTTCGATAAAACAGCAAGAATTTTCGGGCCACACACAAACGGCTCGTAAATTAAATGGTTCGTTTTTATTTTGGTTTGTTGTTTTCGTTTTTTGGCTTCGGCTTTTCCATCTCAGTTTTATGGGTGATGCCAGCCAGCGTCTCCAAGCGAAGCGTTCAGGCTGCTCAGATAAATTAATACAAATATCGTGCAGATCGTGCATCAAATTTCCATCAAATTAACGCGCTGCAGCAGCGAAATGCAGCCGGAGTAATTGGCTGAGCCGCCTTGGCGGATGTCTTGGCCGCGCAGCCGGCCGCACGTACGTCCGCTGGCCCCCTTTTCGATGGCCGTGTGGGTGGGGGTAGAGTTGAAACGGGGTCAAGCGGTTGCATTCCCCGTTTGGCTGGCTTTCTCTCTCTCTCTCACTCTCTTTTTACCGAAAATAGCACAGACACACGAATATAATAATACAACTGAAGCAGGCGACAGGCGTGAGGCGTGAGGCGCGAGACGTGAGCAGACGTGGGTGGGAGGCGAGTGAGCAGCCCAAACAGTTGGAGAAACAAAAAAAAGGAGAGAGAATTGATAAGTTTGCGGCGGCTGCTCCAAAAATAGTTGCGCACTCATTTCATCCGGCTGCGGCGTGGCCATGCTGCGACTGGAGTTCGTGTTTGTGGCTATGCTGGAGCCTATGGCCGATAGTCGATAGTCCATCGGCTATGGTCTGCGGCCTCTGGCCAATGGGGAATAGTTAAGCGCAACGTCTAGCTGCATATAGCTTGTGCCGCATTAATCCATTATCGGACTCGCTGCTCCAAACAAAAGGCGACTCAACGCTCCATTGAACGCACCAGACGTGCCTCCACATGCATCCAGCTATGGATATGGCTATGACTATGGCTAGCTCGCCCTCCCTTGGCCAGGCAACGCCAGACAGCCGCATGCAGCGTCTGGCGCATGTTTGCGCCTGGGGCAGGTCAGGGCAGATCCTTCTCCAAATGCAAATGCAGCTCATAGCGAAGAAGTTCTGCTGGGAGGCAAGACACAGCTCAGAGCATTGAATTGAGTTTGCCTTCACTGGGGTTCTTCTTAAGCCTAAGCTTAAGAATCGATATCAGATTCTAAGTTTTTTTCGATTGATGGATTACGATATTGAAGTAGTATCTTTGGGTACATCATATATAGCAAATGGGATGCCTTTCAAACTTAATTTGATGAGCCCAACAGACCCTCAGTGTCAGATTCAAAGGGAAACTTGACTTTAAAACTTCAAGCTTACATCTCATTTTAAATCATACTACCTGATCTATCTATTTATTGTTCTAGTTCTCGTGCATCTACCTAGTTCTACTTCATATATATCCCTCTAACAACTCTAACCATAAATTGATTTCGAACAAGAAACTTGCTGTTGCAGTATTTTTTGCTGTTAATTTCAAGTGTATTTTTAGTTTGTTTTGAAAGCTTTCGATTCCCAACTTTAATTGAGTTAAAAATAAACGCTCCAGAAATACTTCCATAACACTTAATGTCATTAACAAGTAGCTCGACTGGCGTGAAGGTATGGAATTGATGAGCAGGAGCTTTGGCTGGGGTTCCACTTATGCTCAAAGAACCAAAGACCCATATTGATTGAGTAATGGAAATATTATGCACAATAAACAATAAACTTCAACTACCTGTGCTATAGGAGATTCTATCTACCCATAGCAAGACACACGATAAAAGTCTTATATAGTATATATAAAGTACTTATTTCGTATAGTCAAGTATATTCATTCTATACAAAATCAATTGGTTTCTTTCACTTTCAGATTCCTAATGCCATAGAATGACTTAAGTCAATCATATAATTTGCAATACTGGAAAATATATACATATTTTCCGAACCATAAAAATATTATTTTTAATACTGAAAAATATATTTCTAGTTTTTTCTCTGTACAAAATAATTTGTAACTATTCAGAGCCATAAAAATTAATAATATATTTATATATTATAATATATATTATATATTATAGTATATATTATAATATATATATTATAATATATTTGTATAATATATTTTTATATATTTTTGTCTTAATTGTTGCAATTGGCAGAACTGGGTTTATGTGTATCTCGGCTGGCAGCTATAAAGTTGGTTAGCTTTAAGCTCTGAAGCACAGACTTGTTCTAGCTAAAGCCCAACACTTTGGGTAGAGCTGAAGAGCTTTTCAGCACGATTCTGTACCAAAGCACAACACGCTTTCAAGTATATTCATTCAGTAGTAGAAAAAGCTTTTACTTATGGTATAAGTCACGAGTGAAAATGGCAGCAAACGCGGAAAAGCTTTTGAAGCTCTCCTTTACAGAACTTTTGTGTGTAACGGTTCTTATTAATAAGAATTTTCGATTTAGAACTTACCTGAAAAAATAGTGTAAACGCTACCCATTGATAATATTTTGTGTGCTTTATTGTTAGAGGGCCACGCCCCTGTGAATTGTGAATTCCAGGAAAAGGCACCTCGGAACCTTGCTTCTTCATGAACGCATCCACAACTGTATACGTTGAGTGTATCCAACAATATGTGTTGAGAACATCTTCCGGAATGTCTCTGCAAGGATATAGGTAATAAATATATATATGTATGTATACAGTGAGGAAGAGAGAGAGGGGGTAATGAGTGGGTCTCTTACCTTGTGTGTACACAGTCTATGGGGTTTCCTACGTACTGCCGCGTTGTCACAGCAATCGAGAATGTGATCAGTAAAATAACCGTTGCGTTTGTGTGCAGGCGAAAAACAGGTGAATCGATTTTGACATGAGACACCTATGTATGGATATCGGTTATCGACAATCGATCGATGTGTGTTGCAAGAGAGAGAACATTATTATTAAGCGAATTGGCAGCGGGGGGCGTTTGGGGGGCGGGAATATAAATTGAAAAGTTGTTGTTGTTTAATGCAGAACGGTTATACAAATTTAGCTAAGTATATCTGTATCATAATTAGTTGGTTTTCTTTTCTCTTCTTCTTTTCTTTTTCTTTTTTGTTTTGAAGTGTGCTTTATAAGTATAAGTATAAGTAGTTTATGTACATTAGACTTATATGGCAGGGTTAAAGATTTTCTTTCTTCTTCTTTATCTTCTTCTTCTTTGAATTCTTCTCTTTCTGTTATTATTTTGACAAAAACTTGATTTGATTCTTTCGTCTTACAATTAGTGTAACTGGCTTACAAATTAATAAAGCGAGAGATAGAGACAGAGAGAGAGAGAGAGAGAGAGAGAGAGAGAGAAAGAGAGAGAGAGTGGAAATTATCTGCCATATGTACAGGCTTTTAATTGCTTTGCTGATCTCAGCTGCCGAGGGGGGCGACTACCAAGGACGCGACCACGCTGAATAGTCCTGCGAGCCAATGACAGTTAAGATCTTTCTGGTATGCTGTTCAGTTTGATCGCGTCGTCGATTAATCGATATGAAATAAATACAATTTGCAATTTCGAGTTGGCGAATCGGATTCGGATTGGAAATTTAATTATCATATAAGTATAGTAAGGTGTCACAGCAATATGGTAGTTTGAATAGACCTGACTTTTCGTTTGATATATATATTATAGGATAAATGATAAACGAAATACACAGATATATACAAATCAAAAGAGGAACGATAAATCAATTTTAGTGTGGAGTGTTAAACGAATTGCGAAGTATGCTTGACTAGCAATTGAATATTGAAAATTGCTGGGAATGCAAATTTAAGTCGAGGCTTTCACGTTCATGATGCGGCGCCCAGCCAACTGAAGTGTGAGTGAAAGTGATGGAGAGAGATAGATAAAGAGAGAGCGAGATGGATAGAGAGAGAGAGAGAGGTAGAGATGGTGATTTGATAGTCGATAAACGATTGACGCACTTCAGTTCTGGGCCGCCCTTTTGATGTGCTGAATGCCAATTGGGATTTTCGGGTGATTTCAAGTCGAATTTTGAATTGGGCTTTTGGAATTTTTTAACGGTATTTGAATTTAGCTGTTCGTAACGATGACCACTCAATCGATATTTTATTTTCGTATATATACTATATATATATATATATATATATATATATATATATATATATATAATGGTTTCACTTTTGACTTTCGGCTGACTATGAGAAGTTTACAAAAATCAACAAAAGAACAACAGAAAAGAAGTCTCGTGAAACGGTCTCGTAATACCCATGAAATTTCGATAATGGCTTCTCAATTTCTGCAAATTGAATGCACAGATTTGTAGTTGGTGGTTAGTTTTTTTTTTTTAGTGGTTGGGTGGTTTGGTGGTTTTGTTAGTTGCTTTTGTGAAGAAGTTGAAATGTGATCGTCAGAGTATTTAGTACAGAGCAAATCTGGCGCTTAGCTATATTATAGCTGTGGTGAGTTGTGAGCTGAGCTGTGGTGAATTTATGGTATTCAACTTGCTTGGAAACGTGATCAAAATTCTATAACCCGGTGAGTTGGTGAACGGTGAGCGAATACTTGCGATTATGAGTGTGATCGTTATTGTGGTAAGTTTGTCTTGTGATCGTGGTGAGTTCGTGGTAGTGGTGGCAGTGGTGATAGTGGTGGTGGTGGTGGTGGTGGTAGTTTGTGGAACAGTGAGCAATAAAAATTGTGTGCTACAGCTGGAAGCTGTGCATGTAATTGTAAGAAAATTGCGAGACGAAGAGTGTATACAGAGAGATAGAGAGAGTGAGTGAGAGAGAGAGTATGTGTGAGAAAGTGAGAGAGAGAGAGAGTGAGAGAGTGAACGTGATAGTGTCGTTGTACACAAAACTGAACAGTTGGAAAAGAAAGTTAAGGAAAACATATACATATTAGAGTTATTATAAGATTGTAGAAGATGGCGTGAACAACTAGATGTATTTGAATTGAATTGAATTGAATTGAATGGAGAAAAATGTACGAACAAATTTGAATTAAGGTGTAAATCGGGTACGTTAAATCTAAGTATATTCAACACAGTACAAGTAAGAGTAAGACAAACAGACATATACATATATTTGTAAGTATATATAGAGGTATATACGGTTATATGCGATCGAACGAATTCACATTCGTTGTCGAGGACTTAGCATTAAGACAGCAGTCAGCCGGCCAATATATTGATACATTGACATACGATAGACATCTCTCAGATATCGCATATCGCATATTGGCCGGCTGGCGACTTCAACAGAGGTACATATACGTCAAATGATTAAAAATAATACTAAGCGTTTTCAGTGTGAAACAGTTAACAACTGGGTTGGCTTCGATTGTTTGGTTCTCTTGGTTGTTCTCTTGGTTAGTTCGATTGACTGCGAGCCTACAACCACCATAAATATTTACAAATTTCATTTCATCTTCTTTTCCTTCGTTTTATTGTAAATATTGTGGTTATACTTGTGTTTCATAAACGGAATTTTGGATAGCTTAAGTGTTACTCTAATAGATGTCAGCATTTTATATGGGATTCATATTTTGTTTTCTGTTTTTTTTTTTTTTAGTTTAGTTTTTGGTTTTATATATAAATATATATAAAGGTAATACACATACAAATACAGAGATAGAGAGAGAGAGAGAGTGAGTGAGTGAGTGAGTGAGAGAGAGAGAGAGAGTGGCGTAAAATTATCATTTATAATTGCTTTATATTAGCTTGGTCAGTTAGCGGCATTTCTGTTGTTTGGATTAATTTGGGCTTTGACTTGGCTTTGAGTTGGCTTGGGTGAGAGTCTGTGGTTGCGTGATTGATAGTTAAATTTACTGTGACAGTTGGTGATTGAGTGTGTGGATGAAGTTGAGTTGAGTTAATTTCTCTTGTTCAATATATTGTACATATATGTACATATATTGAGAGAGATTTTGTTTAGTTGAATTTTAGTTTCTGGATTTTCATAGTTTTTCTTTTTAGTCGGATGAGTATATATACTATATAGTTTGAGTAGTGTTCGAGAGTTGGTGAAAGACAAAGGAAGGAAGGAACAAAAAGAACATAATTGAGTTGCTGCTTGTTGTTGTTGTTGTTGTTGTAGTTGTTCTTTGTTGTGATCTAAACGAGTACGTGGTGAGCGTCGCATCCGCGCCAGTGTTGGACAATACTGAATGCCTGGCCATTCCGCAGTGAAAGTGAGAAAGAGTGGCGAGAGGTGAGTGGTGAGTCGTGGTGAACGTGGTGAGCGTGGTGAGTGGTCAAGTGGGCAAGTGGGCAAGTGGGCGAGTGGGCGAGTATAGTATATAGTTGTAGTATCAGGTGATCAAGATCAGCTAACGAGTGAGCGCACGCAGCGATTTGTGGTGTGGTTAGCGTGGTTTGTGTGAGTGAAATTGAAAGCACTAAAATAAGTAAGTCTCTTAGCATGTGTGTGTGTGTGAGTGAGTAAGTGTGTGTGTGTGTGTGCTGGCGTAGTATTTGTTCTACTTGTTGAGAGAGAGAGAGAGAGAGAGAGTAGGTCGCTAGCTGGCCACTGTTTGGTGTTGGCTGGTGTCCAGAGGTGAGATTGCATATTTAACATTTTGTTTTTGTTTTTGTTTTTGTTTTTGTTTATTTGTGTTTGGCTTTGCTTGTTGTTGTTTTCTTTCTTTTTGTTCTCTTTTGTTTTTGGTTTTGCATTTAATTGGGTGATTCGGTTTTCATTGTTTTTGTTGCTTTGTTTGTGTAAAGTGATTTTGGTTTTTGGTGAGAGCCAGAGTTTATATTTTCGTCACAAATTGTTCAACAATTTCTTATATTTTTTTGTGTGTTCTTTTTTTTTATATTATTTTTGCGGGTGAGGATTATGTTCAAATTTGATTTTATTTTATAAATGTTTTCATTTTTGTTTTGTTTTTGTAATTAATCTTTTTGTTTAAGTTTGAAATTTATGTGAAACGTTTTTATTGTTTTGGTTTCAGTTTTTCTATGTCATTGTAAGCACATTCGAGGGCGAGAGCGAACAATAGCGATGAGTTTGAAAGTGTTTCTCTTTGATCAACAAAAAGAAGGCGTTAATCACAAATGTAGTGAACATAAGAGAGAAAGAGACGTGAGAGAGATAGAGAGAGCGAGAAATAGTCGAAAACAATAAAGGAAAAGAGGAAGAAATAAAAAATTCGCTACTTAACTCAACGAAATAAAGCGGGCTAAGCAACGCAAGGCCAACCCGCACATACATAAATATAGCGAAGTGGATTCTGTGTATTCACAGTCCCCAGGTCCAAATTGCCTTATCCTTATACCCCCACTGTGTGTGTGTGTGCGTGTGTGTGTGTGTTATAAGCATCGTGTGAGCATGAACTGAAGTGAAGTGACTTACGCTTACGGGCTGATTAACAAAATGGCATTTCCCCAACTGGCTGCAATGGCTATGCGACTGACTGACTTCTGCCCAGTAACCATAACAATGTATTTGATGCCTCGCCATCCAGTAAAAGTCGGAATTTGTTGCTGCTGGGACTACGGGGCAATAACAGCGAGTGAGAGACAGAGAGAGGGAGAGGGAGAGGGAGAGCCAGCTTGGAGCTCTAGCTTTTGCTATTAGAACAACATTGGCAATACATTCGGGCAATAAAAATAAGTTTTGTTACAAAATACAGCTCACTGGCTTAGCCAGCTTTGCGCTCTGTGCTCGAGTGCTCTACGAGTGCCTAAGGCAGCTCACACATGATGTTGCCATTGCCTCTGCTCCTGCCGCTGCTGCCTCTGCTGCTTTATTATTATTCTGTTCGCTGGGCGCACAGTGTCTGCCACTTATGCTTCATTAGGATGCGTCTAAGAACTCTTACAGTAATTCAATAATAAATTAGAGTCAAGCGCGAGGCGTCAAGCCCAAAGTGCCAAAGAGTATGTAACAAGCAACGAGTAGCGAGTGCCTGCGGCCATAAACAAACAGCGCCAACAGCGACAATGGCTCAAAGTTTATCTTTTAGGCAAATAAGTAAGTGACGAGAGATGAGTGTGGAGTGGATAGCGAGTAGCCAAAGTCCATTGAGTGGTGAGTGACGAGAGGCGAGTGATGAGTGCCAAAGAAACCTAAAGAAAATCTAATTACTGCTAAAGTTTGCTTGCCCACAGCCTCATAAGACTATACTCTGTTTGTTGCCATAACTAAAGATGAGTCTGTGTCGAGTGCTCGCTGATTGGCAATTCATTTAAAACTCGCTTGAGTAGCGAGTAGCGAGAGGCTGGCGACGAGTGGCGAGTGCCACAGAGAGCCAAATAAAAAGCCTGCTTCGGCTGAAGCCCTGAATCATTCGTCTCTTGACTGAACTTACGAGTGCCAACATAAGCTATATTGGCTATAGAACTCTATAAAAAATAAGTCCTATCAAAAATCTGCCCAGAGTGACGACTGACGAATGACAAGTAGCGGGTGTATGTGTCTGAATATCTGGATATGTAAATGTGTATCTGTGTGTTTGTGTATATTTGATAGATAAATAGAGACTGAAAATTTCGAGCAACAAACTTGAATGAGCAGAAGTAAGTAGTAGGTCGCAAGCACTTGCTTCTTTTGCTTAAACGATTAACGAATATTTATCGAGTTGTTAGTCGAGTGTTTGGGCAAAAACAATTTACAAATATTCACATATATATATATATATATATATATATATATATATATATATATATATATATATATGTTGCTGTTGTGTTGCCGTGACTGCTAAAGGTAATCCGAAATTGACATGAAATAAACGATAAATACTTTCTTTTATGTATTTTGTATATTTATAAAATATATTTCAAAATGTTATCTTTCTGTTCATTGCCTTGGCTCCCCAAAGCATTAAGGCTTGAAAGATACTTGCCCATACACGATATACGATATACGATATGCGATATACGATATACGATTTAAGCAATGCATGCGTTAAGTCAAATATTAAAGTGCACTTAAAGCAGAGAAATGGAAAGCACAGAATAAAGCAAAAAGTATTGATAAAAGTATATATAGAAATATATTTATGTTTATGCTACAATTGATGGGTGATGAGACTTACGTGAGAGATTTATATAAATATATATAAATACGACATATATCATAAAGTTATTCGTGCATTTGAGGTGAGTGTTTTTTGGTATTTACTTTTGACAATTGATGAGTTTACAGTGGGTGCATTAGTGTACGTGTGTGTGTGACGAGACAATGCTACGGATACGAAAGCAGTTCATGCTGCTTGGAGTCCTTGCAGAAAATGCAAACTGAAGCAAGGACAATGCCAGTTAGAGCTGCAGGACATTTGAAATCGAAATGAAACAAAAGAAAACAAACGAACGTGGATCTGAGCTCCATTGTGATTAGCTAGGGTTAACTATATATATATATAGATACATAGACAGTTAAGGATCAAAGAAATACGAGACACAAGTTACAGGTGTAGGTGTGTGCGAGTGTGTGTGTGTGTGTGTGTGTGTGTGATATATAGTAAAAGGTTGCCCGTTGCAAGTTGTTTACTTGTGAGTGGATTGTCAGAGTGTGTGAGTGTGGATATATATGTATAATACAGTTATTGTTAGTATTAAGTATATAGAATAGGAGCTGTTAAGCATATATAAATATATATATAAATATATATGTATAGGTAGTATATAGTATATATAGTATAGTTTAGTATATATGTTATTGGTACTGGTTTAAGTGTGTTAGTTCATGTATTTTGCATTATTTTATGTTTGTTTCTGGATTTTTTGCTTTTATTTTTTGTTTTTTGGTTTTTTGGCATACATTGGAATTTCGTTCTTTTGTTGTCTTTCTTTTGACTTATCGAAATTTCAAAATAATAAACAATACACATCTCAAAACATCTAAAAAGTGGCTGTCAACAACGGCTCAGGTGGTACTGAGCGCAGTTGATTAGCATTGACAAAAATTCTGCTGATTCTACGATATTACGATATGAGGATTGGGGGTATGAATTGCTCGATTGCCAACATATATGCTGCCTGTCCGTTTGCTTTGATTCAGTTGATATATATATATAAATTTTCATATATATATAAATTGTTTTTTTTCTTTTATATTTTATATTTTTAGTTAACCAAATTTAATACAACAATTTTACACACACACACACACACACACACACACAAAAACATTGAAATTAGCATTGTGAGTAGTAGAAGAAGAAGGTGGAGAGGGTTTTTTTTTTGTAAGGGTTGAGGCAAGGAGGAATCTTGTGGATGGTTGCCTGTTGAGCTTGGTGTTTGTTTCGGTTTCGGTTGGCTGCTCTGGTTCATCATCAAAAAACAAAGCGTTTCCATTGCAAAAATGCCAGCCGCAGGCCGAGGCGGGCGGCGGCATGCAAAAATAACACAGTTGCATACTTTCGGGCGTGTCGACGCCTGAACTGCTGGGATGTGTCATTGGAGTGTATATCTTAAGTATTTTATGCTTTTTTAAAGATTTTATTTGGTTTTTATAAATATATATATTGTTTGTTTTTGGGTTCAGCTTCAGTTTGGCATTTCTTTTGATAAAAATTCTTCACATATTTTGCTTAAAATTTCATATTTTTGTTTTTTTTTTTTTGTTTTTTGTTTTTGCTTTCGATCAAAATTGCACATTTTCAACAACATCAACAACGACAACTACTTTTTGGTATTATGAATAATAATAATAGTTTATTATAACTGTTGTTCGCTTATACACACATATATATATACATATATAGAAAGAGATAGAGAGAGAGAGAAATATATATATGTGTATATAGACAAAGAACATTTTGGATTAGATATGTATATATATATATATAACATACGTATGCATATATATGTGTATATATGTATAGATATGTATGTATGCATATGTTGAGTAACAAGTACAAGTACAAGATACGATATATAAATACGATATATGCATATGATAGTGATGAGGCATGATGGCTGCAGAGACGCGCGCGCACACAGCTATCGATCGGTGGTCGATAGTTATCGCATCGCCCTCGGCCATAGGACACAGGTCCTACGGCCAACGGCTGCGCATCGGAGCATGGGAAATCAAAGTGAAACAAAGAGAGAAGAGAAAACGCAAATCAGCATCAAATCACAATTCGCAAATCACAAATCGAACCAATCCGAACTTAAAAATATGTACATAGAACAAATCAAATTCGATTTAGATAGTTACAAGGCACAATATTTGGTTACAGATTACGATAGGAATAGCTAATAAGATACGGTTATTTAGTGTTTAGTATTTGGTATATATATGTACGAGTCTATACGAGTTAATGTTCAATGTTAAGTCTATGTTAATGTAATGTAAAGGTAATGTTAATGTAAATGTTAATGTTATTGTTAATGTTCATGTTAGGTAGCAACGCATACGAATACACATACATATACATCAGCTCATACACATACACATACACATACACATTCATATATAGATATATATACATAATATATACATGTACATATTACATATTACAAACATACATACATAGCTGACACAGACACATATATAGACATACATATGTGTGTGTGGGTGTTTAGCTTAAAATATCGTTAGTTAATACATACCACGATCTGGAAGGAAGTCTTATAAGGCATACACAATCGAATATCGTAGTTAGGTATGCATGTTTGTATGTATGTACATATATGTATACATAGATATATGTTTATATTATTTGTTCGCATTAGCTTAGGTTAGTTTCAGATACTTGAGATAAAGATAAAGATACGTACGTGTAGTTACATATACCATACATACATGTGCCTTGTGTTCTTTTGACTGGTTATTGTATGCGTTACGGTTACGTTTACGGTTACGGTTACGGTTACGGATTACGATATCGAATATGAATACGAATACGAATACGGATAAGTTATTATCTGCCATGTGGTACACTTTTGGGCTACTTTAAGCGCCGATAATAAGGAAAATCAAGCCAAATCAAAATAATAAACTAATTTATCGAATATGTATATATGTTATATAGTTTGTATATAAGAATAGGTACAACAGGCTTCAATTCTTCCACTCGAATTTGAATGCTGTTTAGACTCGTGCAGTTTGCTCTTAACTACGTTGGGACAATGAAATCAGGTGAAAAGAAAATCAAAATTGGGTTCAAATTGCAGAGAGCCCTGCGATCTCTGGACTTATTCGACTAATTCTTCATTTCGACGTCCTCTCAACGAACTGCTGGTTGTTGTGTGCTAGTGGGGTTACGTGGAGCTTTGGCGGGGGAAGGGTGGATCAGTGTGAAGCTTTTTTGAAGTCGAAATCGAAATCATAAAACAAAAGTCCAAAAAGACTAAAGAAAAACATTTTAATGCTTGCAGGAAAATAAATGGTTAGAGAGCGAGAGCGATAGATAGATAGATAAATAGATATATAGAGAGAGATAGAGATAGGCAGACTTAGAGAGAGAGAGAGAGAGAGAGTGGGGGGGGGGGGGGGGGCAATGTTCCCGTTTAGAGTTTGCTAAATTTCAAGTTGCTTTTATGTGTTTTGTCAGAGTTCGATTTGTATTTTAATTTCTTTGTTTTCGGTATTTTTTTTTTTTTGGCAAATTATTTAAACAGAACAACATATACGCGGCAATAGAGCTATTTAGGGGCTAAAATGCTGTTGATGAATCGATGTTTGGATTTGCAGGAACTACTTATCGCAGCTTTTGGTTTAGATTCTCTTTTTTTGTATTATAAGGTAAATTGTAAACTGTACTTTTTCACTTAGTTGATACGCATAAATAGTCATCGTTATTGATATGTGTGGAAAATTATATAGTATATATATATATATATAGAGAGAGAAATATGTGTAACAGAAATTAAATAAAAAGAAATTCAGCTGAGACGGCTTTGGGGCCATCGGTCGTATAATATATATGCATATATTCTCATTATATCATCAGATTGTTCAGTTATTATAATATCATTCATGACAAAGCATTCGCAACACTTTACTATACTTTTACATGGCTGTGTGGCTCTGTGTGTCTGTTGGTGTGTGTGTGTGGGTATGGGTATGTGTATATCGTACATATATGCAATAGAGTTACATATACAGCAATATAGGTACTGAGAGAGAGAGAGACAGAAATAGAGAGAGAGAGAGAGAGAGAGAAACATTTGGTGTGGCTTACTCTCATTACTTATAATTAGTTTGTATTAAATTTGATTATTTTTATAAAATATATATATATATTATTTTTATTTTTCATATATATTTTTTTTTATATTTTTCAGACATTTTTATATAACTTTATATATATGTATATATATTATTATATATATATATTTTTTTCTTTTTTTTATTATTATTTTCAAATATTTTTTATCATTACTTAATTATTATATTATACTTTCTTAGTTAACTTATTGTTTACTCTCTGTTGTATTTTTTGTTCAATTTTTTTTTATTTATGTTTTTCGTAGACAGCAGCATATGTTTTTTTTTATTTTTATGTTATTGTGGCAGGCGAGCAATCAGGTACCGTTGAATTCTCACGTAAAACGTTGTTTTTGATAAAATATCGATTATCGATTACGCTTCAATTGCAATCAATTTGCATCCCCTAAATTGGATTCGTTATATTTTCTGTTTTTTTTTTCTTTTCATTTCTTTGTTTGGGTTGATCGCGCTCATGTTTTCCGACTCAAAACACAAGAAACTAAATGACAGAGACAGATAGAGAGATAGAGAGAGAGAGAGAGAGAGAGAGAAGCGACAAAGCAAAATGAAACGGAAGAACTCAATGCATAAATGTAACACAAATATTAGCCGCTAGATGGCGCTGGTGCGGTTAATCGAAAGCTAAAGCATTAAACGAATGAAACAATAAAGTCTTTGGTAAAAATTTGCATCTAATAATTATCTGAACTATAATATATGCAATTTGTAATTATGAAAGAAAACGCATTTGAAGAGAGAGAGAGAGTGTGATTAACAGATAGAAAAAGATGGGAAATAGAGAGAGAGAGAGAGACAGTTATGAACTTTGGAATAGCTGGGGTAGTTGAGAATGGAGTTTGAGGACTTTTCTTTAGAGTTTCTTTTCTTTTTTGTTTTTGGTTTTGTTTTGGTTTTGGTTTTCTGTTTTTGGATAGTTAATGACTAGAATTGTTTTGTTTGTAATTACCATTTTCTATCACTTTGCGTTTGGGGGGATGGCACCGCGGGCACCAACCAACCCTCTGAGTGCACGCGGTGGCCGGTGGTGGGCGTGGCACGCACACACACGCACGACTCACGCACGCAAATCAGATCAGTCGTAGCCTGAGCGTATCTTAAAGCCAGTTGACAGTGGGCAGCAACAGTGAATGTTAATTGCGATGCTGTTACTGTTACTGTGACTGCTACTGTTACTGTTACTGTCACTGTTACTGTCACTGTTACTGTTACCGTCGTTGATGTGCTTGCTGAAGACTTTTGAATTGCTGCTGGCTGTTGGTTGTTTCTGTTTATTGTTGACGACACGCTTGAGTTTGTTTGCTTTCGTTTTGATTATGCTGTTGAACGTTTGATGGCTTATTTGATTATTTTGTCTCGATGATATATCGCTTATCGGTAATCGATTTCGATTTCGATTTCGATTTTTGATTTACAAGTTTGATTCAGTTGCACAAGCTAAGGCCACCGTGTTATAGTTGCCCTGTTTATCGATTATTTTTTGTTTTGTCTTGCTTTGTCACGTCACGCTGCTTTCATTGCTGTTCTTTAGTTTATAATTGTTATACAGTAAGTACATGGCCTATATACACACGTACGTACGAGTTATCACATGGTTAGCATTATCTTTGTCGCTTGATCATTGCTGCTGCTACTGCTGTTCGCTGCACTCTCAACTGTCCTCAGTCGTTGTCCTTGCGGCTACGGCTGTCTGCAGCATCACTAGATTCTGTGGCAACAGTGTCTCAGTCTGGCTCTGGCTCTGGCTCTGGCGCTGGCTCCGCTTTGGCTTGCTGGCCAGTCGATGCCTTGAACTCGCAGCTGGGCCGTCAGCTTCTTCCTCAGCCAGCGTCTCTCTGGTTGCTGTCGTTGCTGCCTTTAAGCTTGCTGCTTGCTCAGCGTCGCGCATCACTGTCGCGCTGGCCTCATTCGTATCGTTCACCAGGCTGAGGGTCGTCTCGTAGCCGCCGCTGCTGTTGCTGTAGTCGATCTTCAGGTCATATGTTTTCGTATTTTGTTTTCGTATTTTTGTTGTTGTTCGTTTGTTTGTTTCATTTGAGAAATAATACAAAGTAGTTTTGGTTTAAAACGTTTGCCATTCAATGCGGACTAGATTATATCCGTCCGACGGGGCGTATACGTAATGTACGCACATAGCTGTATGTGTGTGTGTGTGTGTAGAGTAACATCGACATAAACTAAAGTAAGCCTAACAACATGGCACAATACAAACATAGATACACGCACTCACACACGCATACACACGCACGCACGCACATATACACAGACAACAGTACATACACAGAGAGATAACTGAGGAAATTAACACATTTACTAAATTTTTAGACTACGAAAATACAAATTTCGATCTTTTGGCAATTGTTAAAAATGAAAATACACTGAGAAAAAAAAGTGAGAAAATAATACATCGTCAGCTAAGCATTGTCAATCAAAATACATCCAATTACGGTAATGAGGAGCAACGGAAAAAAGAAAAACTCTTAAGAGAAGAACGAAAATGTAGACAAATGATTTTCGCTGTCTATTTGTATTAGCTGTTGTTGTTGTTGTTTGTTGTTGTTGTTAAATAGACGTAAGGACATATGTTTGCATATGTTTATGTATTACATAAGAGGCAGGACATATACATATACATATGTGATGTATATATGTATGTGCACTCATATAAACATAAAGACGAAAGAGAGAGAGAGGAGATAGAGAGAGATATATTTATATATATATATATAGAGAGAGAGAGAAAGGTATGGGCATGGTTGCCTGAGTCTGAATCTGAATCTGAATCTGAATGGAATGGCAAATGGACAATGGTTATTAAATGGACTATGGTTATGGACAATGGACAATGGACAATGGGCAAATGGACAATGGGCAAATGGGCAAATGGGTAAGTGGGCAATGGGCAATGGGCAATGGGCAAGTGGTTGCTCTATGAAAATGGTCAGCCCGCTGTCGGGCCGCACGCGTCCTTAGCAATTGTTGTTGTGGTTGTTGTTCGTTCTTTGATTTTTTGTTTCTTTATATATTTTATATATATAATTTTTATGTCTGTCTTTTGTTGCATTTTGTCGTTTTAAATTCTTTTGTGTATTATATATATCTACATAAGTACATATATGTGTATATATAGATATATATATATATATATATATATATATATATATATATATATATATATATATATATATATGATTTTTGTTTATTGTTCAAATATTTGATTAATTTTTGATGTTTTTTTTTTGGGTTTATTTTGAACTCTAATGTTTGTTAGACGCACGCTCACTCGCTCGCTATTTACAATCACAATTCGTTTGGCAATGAAATTCGTTTTGGATGATGATAAGAGAGGCCCTACGTAAGATCGTCTATACGCCGCGTATGATGCTGTGATGAGAGTCAACAATGGGCGTGCCTAAGGCACGGGTTGCAGTTCGTCATGGTATGAGAGACATGCAAGTAGTAGTCGCTCGCTCGCCTTGTTTTTCTTGATCTTTTTTGCTTTTCAGCTGTTTTTTTTTTCTTTTTTAATGCTGTTATTCAGTTATTGGTTTATATGGATTATACCTATGTTTTTGTTAGGGGTATGTATATGTAACGATTGCCTAACATAATTGATTGGTGCTCTGTGCTTTCCGTCGTTGTCTTTTTGGATCGTTGTTCATGTTGGCTCAGAGTTGCAGATGATGTTATAGAGACGCATATTTATATATATAAATATGTGTATTTTTCAGATTTGATCATAATGCGAGTTATTTGATGGTTTTGTTTAGTTTTGTTTGTTTAACAATTACATGGATGGTAGACAAGAGACATGAAGTTCTCAGAGAGATAGAGAGAGAGAGAGGTGTAACATATGTTAGATAACATTGACGTCACATTGACGTAACCAATATTTATGTTTTTATATAAAGTTATATATTTTGTTCGTTTTGTTTGTTTTTTCTTTCGTATTTTTGTTTTGTTTTCGTTTTTTTTTTTTTTATGTTTACAAAGGTAGTAGTAGAAGTAGTAATAAGTAAGATAGTAGTAGATAGAAGTTACATATATTTATTTTTATTTTTTTTACTTTTTTTTTTTGGTTTTTTCTCGAATGGTATCGAATCAACATAGTTTTTTTTCAGTGATATGTATGGTAACATAACATAAGAAAAATAGAGGTAAACAAGAACCAAAACGTTTTGCCGGAATAAAAATAGAGCAAGTTGATATGGATTAGTACATTTGTTAAAATGGAAATAGTTGACACTCACCGATGATCTACTCACTTGCATAAACGCATAGACACCACGTAAAAACTCCATGTTATTTTGTTGCTCTTGGGAACCCTTCTTTGTCGTTCGTTGCGCCCGACTTATGTACTGCTTGACGGTGTCGGCGACCAGATGCGGCTTTAGCTTGCGCGATAGAACGCTGCAAAGGGGAACAGACAGAAGGGGAAAATGTTATTTGTGATCGTTTAGCGGATAGAGTGTCGAGTGTAGCCCGGCATTGCGCGGCGGGAACGTGACTAGCGTTGAGCATGCACCGAAGTAGTCTTCGAAAGAGTTTGATTAATGCAGAGAAGCTTAAGACTTAATATAAAGTTTTAATTGTTGATTTTCTTTAAATTAAATCAAGCATTGGGAGAAGGTCTGGCAACCCTTGGTAGCTCTTAAACATATCATCATGCTGAAGGCTCAGGAATTCAGCGACTGCTGAGTCGAGTAATCCAAAGTCGATCAATAGAGCGTCAATCAAAACCGAGCATGTATAATATATAATATATAATACAGAGAAAGAGAGAGAGAGAGAGAGAGAGAGAGAGAGAGAGATAGAGAGAGCTAGAGAGAGAGAGAGATGGCGCCACATCAGCGCCAGCTATTTACGTGCATGCCAATTCGCGCCGTCGCGGCTGCCTCGAGGCCTCTCAAAAATGTAAACCGAATCACGGGCTAACTGCGCGGTCTGGCTAATTGTCACTTGACGTGCTGCCTAAACGGAAACACTTTTGTGTACTTAGTCAAATGCCTTTGTGCTAATTGGCCGCACTCAGCAGGCCCCCACACAAGCCCCAGCCCCAGCCCCAGACCCAGTTCCATCCGCAGTCAGAGCCAGAGCAAGCAGTGCAGCGCCATCGCCTTGAACACTCACGGCATTTGCGGGCTATGTTTGTTCTCGTTCTCAAGTTCATGAAATATGCGCAAAGGCCACACACACACACACACACACACGCACACACACGCACACATACAGCGAGTGATATGCAAAAGCATCGGCAGGAGGTGAGCGGAAAGTCTAAGGATATACTTATGCACATACATATATCTCTATGTATATATATATACATATAAACTGTGGAAATCGATGTTGTTGTTGGTGCTGCTGAGTGTTCTTGGGAATTGGTGGCTAATTGAAATGCCGCGCTGACGCCTTCACGCATTTGTGAGTGCGACAATTGGCAAATTGACGCCGTAGATTACGCTTATCGTTTAATTGCTCTAAGCAACAGGAGTCACACAGACACCATCAAGTCACTCACTCGTAAACACACACGCACACACGCACACGGACACGCACGCACACATAGTTAAGAGCTCAGCAGCTCGAAGCGCATAATTTGAGTTTTATGCGCTAAGCTTTTAAGCCGTGTCTGCAAAGCCAAACAGAGCAGAAAAGTGCAGAGCAGTCAGCACTCAGTGAGTAGATTTATTCATGAAATTCATGCCAGCCAGCAGTCAAGTGATATAAGCAAATGCGCAAGCACGACAAGGATATACCCTGTAGAAAATTAGAAATCCATTGGAAGAAAAGTCTTACTCTAATTGGGTAACTCTAATTAGGCATGCTCAGAGAGGCAGTTTACCACTTCATCATGCCAACTGAACTAGTTACATGAATATCTTAGGTTGGTTTCCTTCACTTAAATCAAAAGCCCTCATAAAGCAGTGGCGAGTGCGTCATCTAGTCGCCTAAGCCCAGTTGGCCTGGTCAGTTTGTCAAGCTTGTAGCTGGCGGTGACTCTAAGTACACATTGAATCAGGAGCGTGGCATTAGTCAGATTTTATATGCGCTCGACATTGTAATAGCCTTCCAAGAGAGTTGAGAAGAGAACAGAAGAAAGGAAGGGCTTTAAGCAGACCACTTTGCTCCTAGCACTAAGTATTTATGGTTAGTATAGGCAGAGACAGATGTCGATAAGTTGGCAGATGTTTCTCAGATGCCAATTAGAAAATTGACTTCAAGTTAGAAATATATATTATCAACTTAATAGGCTTTTACAGGTCTATGGCAAGTTGTTTTCATTGCACTTATAGCTACGGCAGACTTCAACTGGTAAGCTTTGATCTGCAGACTTTATCTGGCAGACATTGGTCTGAGAGTCTTCGATATGACCAGTTTTGATATGACAGACTTTATCTGCCAGACTTTGATCTGGCAACTCTTAATCATATACTTGAAGGCAATGCTGATTTATCTGTTAAGCAAAAATGAAATAAAACCACGCTCACTGAAGGACCTTCTACCCATACCTTTAAGCTACTCATGAGTGATCGACTAGTAGATACCTGGTAAATGCTGAGCAGCTGAAGTTACTTAAATTATAGCTTACATATGAAAATATATATTTATATAGATTGATTGATATGAGCTAATATAAGTAGAAGTTCATAGAGTTTGCTCTGCCGACTTCAGCATTTATCCATTTTCGAAGAACTTAAGCTATAGGCATATCTGCATATCGAAGCCAAACCTTAAAGCTATTCAAAATGTTTTCAAACACAATCCAATTTCCTATTGCCTTTTTAATGAGCAGCTTCTGTGTTGGTTCTGGCTGCGCTCTCGACCGAGTTCGATTTCGATTTCGAAATAAAATTAATTTAAAAATAAAACGTGGAGTTGTAGGCCAACAGCTGTGCAATGGCTATAACAACGACGACAACCACGAATTACAACCACAACAATATCAAGTGCAAATACATTGGAGTACAGGCGTAAAGAGGAGCAAACACATTTATCTTGATTTTCACGCTGTCAGCGACAACTCAAAAAGGCGACAGTTTGTAAAAAGGTAACAACAACAACAACAACAACTAAAACAAAACTCGCGCTCGCCCACCGAAAAGAAGTCAATTTCAAGATTTATATTTTTCTTTCCTGCAGTTAAACATTGCCTCCCCTCCCACCCTAAAAAAAAAAATACAAAACAAATCGAGAAAAATAAAAGAAAACTTGTGAGTGCGGTTGGGACGCAATAATAAATTAAAAGCACACGACGCGCAAAAGGTCAAGTGATTAAAAAGGAAAACGAACAAAAAAAAAAACAAACTTGGTCTGCCGCAAATGGGGGCCTGACCTGACCCCAGCAGAATTGCTGAAATAACCAAAAACAGAAACAGAAAAAAAAAAAAAAAAATTGAAATAAAAATAAATTCAAAGAATGCCAACAAATGTCCATAAGGCTTTCGGTTATTTATTTTCTTTGTTTTTTCTTTTTTTTTGTGTGTTTCGTTTGCTGTGGATATTTGCATTTCCAGTTCACTCATTTCGCTTCCGCTTTACAGCTGGGCGCAGTTCTCTTTCAAGTTTCGTTTAATTTGGTTTGGCAGCTTGAGTGGTCGGACTCAATGCAGTCCGCTGCAACCTTTGGAGAAACTCTTTAAGCTGCCCTCCAGCTGCCACCGGGGCGTTATAAAGTTGCAATTATATTTGCCATGGCAGCGCCCAAAGCGCCTTAAAGCCCTCCCTCCACCTCAACCGGGTGACCAAATCAGGTGAGCTGAATACTTTTCTTTGCACTTTATGCGACGACGGAAGGTTCATGGAATTTATTTATATATATATATATATATATATATATATATATATATATATATATATATGTATCTGAGAGTGCGTGTCTTGGGTAGATTGCGTAGCGGAACATTAAGTATGCTGGAAAGCTTCTATCTACCCTGAGAGAGTTTGATATTATTCCCGTCTTATTTCTGTATTAATATTGGATTACTTTTTAAATATTTTTTATAATTTTCCTTATGCAATTAAGTCTGTTTTATGAATATATATTTAATATTTAATAAAATTATTTAATATTTAAATAAAATTTTGAATATAAAATAAAGTAATATTTTCATAAAATTTAAAAAAAAATATTTAAATAAAGTAATAAATATAAAATAGAAAAATTTTAATAAAATGGTAAATATAAAATAAAAGAATATTCAAATATAATTATTTATATACAATAAAAACATTAAAGATATTTTTAAATATTTCAGTAAAATTATAAAAAATATAATTGATGGATTGCTAAGTAAATGAAATTAAATTCAATTATACAAAATATATACTTGTATGATCCAAGGACATATGCCAAATATGTGTCCTGTGATGTGGATATTAAGATCACTTGTGTTATTATCGATTATTTATAACAAATTTTAGAGTCGGGCAACACAGAAGAAGAAAGTCTTATCTCGATAGCGAGCAGTTAATAGCTTCCTCTTCTCCTTATTTTTATTAGATATTTTCTTTAATTTGTAGTTATTCAAACACTCGCCTAGCTCAAGGCAACAGCTCAATTCATCACACGTTGGACACAATAGAAAAAATCACACTTCGAAATTCAAGCTGACATGAGGCAAGTTCGAATCGACCCTGGCTGGGCGCCCGTTTGCAGTGTGCTGCGTCCACGAGTTGGTTGCGACCACTGATAATTGTGCAGAGGATGAAAGCTGGACAATGTTCGGATCAAATGAGTTCCTCAGTGAGAGACACACACACAGGGCATGCACGAAAGCATGCAATGAGCATGCCCATGCACAACAGTAGCTGTTGTCTCTGTAGTGGCCAGCTACACTTTTCAATTGTCGATTGACAACAAAATAGAAAATATATAAAAAAAGAAGGAAAATCGAGCAGGCAAAAGGGGAAATGGCAAAGGAAAGTGAAGACTAGGCTAAGGCCAAATGGTTGAGCGATGAAATTGCTCTGAAATTGCGATATAATTTTTGTATGACATTTGAGATAAGTCTGCGCATAATAAGCGCAATTAGAAGCAAGACTATTAGCAGTTGTAAGAGACAGACAGAGAGAGTGAGAGAGAGAGAGAGAGAGAGAGAGAGAGAGAGGCAGAGCAAGGGAGTGCAGCTGAAAAGCATTGCCATTGACTTGTGGGACGTGCCCCATTGTAAACATTGTTAACTACTGCCAACTGGAAGCGAATAGTTGCACATTAATAGCTTCTAGATACGACATGAAAATACCCTGTAAACGCTTTGACAAAAAACTCATGTACAGTAAATATAGCTTATCTTATTAGCCTCTTAGTAAGTCAAGTGATAATCTTTGACTTGATGCAGAGGCTACTTAAGAATAATAAATATATTCAAATAAACTTAAAAGTTATTGAAAAAGAATAAAAAGACTTAAAATAAATTCAAAATAATTATTAAATTGCATACAAATTAAATAAAATAAATAAATTATATAAAATAAGAAAAAACAAAATAAAAAATGGTATATAAATTATTTTATAATACATTCATTCTCAAGCTTGAATAGAAACCTGTTTTATCTCAATAATTTGATTCGAATAGATCTGCGGAGAGTTCATTTAGAATTTTCCTCCTTGAGTCATTGAGATATATTATTAGCTCAGTTCTTGGCACTCGAGCTTAGCTCTCAATAAAGGCAATATAAATTAATATACATTTTCTCAATTTCATTTGGAATATGAAGAAGTTTTTATGTACTTTTTATTTCCCGTCAGCACCAAACGGAAACACTGCTTCTCCCTCTGCTTTTGCTGTCATTTTCTCTATCTCTATAGGCTCTGAGCATGTTTCTGTTTGCGCTGCTCTCGGCACTCGGTGTTTGATTTTGGCACGAGTCGAGCTCTTGCTATTTCTGAAAGTGCAATTAAACCTGTTTATACCTATCATTGTCCCACTGCCCAGTGACCCTGGCTCCGACCACGCCCCCGCCCCAGGGGCATGCTTCGCTGGTTATTTGTAATGAGTGGAACAACTGCTTGGCGAAAGTTTCGCAATTGTTGACTTTTTGGCTGTCTTCTCATATATATTTCTGCTACAAAAGCATATATTTAAATACCCATGAAGCTTTAAGCGCTCACACACACACCCACACACACACACACGAGCACTGACTACTAACTACACTTCACCTACAACGATTTTTATTGTCTTATGCTGGATTTGTGCGCAAAGTCCCAAATGAGGACAACGCACTCCTTACTTCCCACTCCTCAGTTACACTCAATTCTCTTTAAGTGCTGCACAGCACACACACACACACACACACATACACGTGGAACATAAGAGAATGCGCGTTAGGGAAGTAGAGAGTGCGAGAATGAAACAGGCAACCATATGCGAGGGCTACTTTAATTGTTGTCTCAAATTTAAAGCTTACTTCAAGCTAAGTTATTATGGAATAAAAGTTTATATTATAAATTATAGAATGATATTTTATAAAAAAAAAAAAAGAAATATCTTCAGACAAATCTAAAACAATATTCTTAATATCATAATAATACATATGTGTATGTATTTAGATACATAGTTTCTTATCTTGTTTGAGATACTTGAGAAACAAATGGAATAAAGTAGATTTTGTTGTCCGCTCTAGACAATTTCTTTGACCAATGTTAATCTGACCATAAATTAGGTCTTAAGTTGTAATATTTAAATTTAAATTCTTATATGCAGTCTTATTAGTGCCTGTTAAATTTTATTAAAAGGCACAAAATTTGAATGCTTGAGACTGTTACATATCTTAAGATCTTCTATTTTTAAAATATTTAATATATTTTTTTTTAATTTTATTTATTATTTTCTTTCTTATTCATATATAATATATTTAATATATATTTTAAATATATATTTTTTTTATTTATTTTATTTTCGTCAAATACAAATTTGAAATAAACATTAATCTATATATTAATATATGAATATTTACATCAGTTCTTTGCTCAGCTTTACCCGTGAGTGAAACATTTGAGCTAACAAGTTCATAGGCTGACACACAGATGGCGCTACTCATAGTTTTAAATGCCTTTTTAAATATATATATAAATATATATATATATACTATATATATATATATATATATATATATATATATATATATATATATATATATATATATATATATATATATATATATATACTATATATATACTATATATATATATATATATATATATATATATATTTATATATATATATTTAAATACACAACTAGCCAAAATAAACCCCATTTGACCTTGAGTGACTCCCATTTAAATACTTCTTTATTTGTAACAACTTTTTGTGCTGCCCTTTTTGCGCCGAGGTTCGTGCCACATTCCACATGGGCGACACATGAAAGTTATTACACTTATTATATGAAGAAAATAATTTTATGTGCGTGTGTGCGCGAGTGTGTGTGTGTGTGTGTGTGTGTGTGTGTGTGTGTGTGTGTGTGTGTGTGTGTGTGTGTTTGTGTGTGTGCGAGTCTTCGACGCATTGCGTCCTGTCGTTGGCAGCAGAGAGAAAGCAGAAAAAAAGGAAAAATTAAAAGCAAAGTCTTCATCTGAGTGTGGCTTGCAGCAGGGTGATAAGAGCTCGCATGGGCGTTTGGTCGTCTCGGCGTGTGGGCGTGGCACTTGTGTGTCTGTCTGTGTGTGTGTGTTTGTGCACGTGTAAATTATATGCCACACTTTATTATATAATAACGAGTAATAATGATTACACACAGAGACAGAGACAGAGACAGAGAGAGAGAGAGGGAGAGGGAGAGAGGGAAAGAGAGAGAGAGAGAGAGAGTGACTAGCTCTCGCATAGAAATTTCATTAATTTGGTTCGTTAATGAAAACTACTTCAAGTTATGCGCCAGCTTTACTGGCTGTTGATGTTGTGCTTCTCGCCGCCTCGGCGTATTCATGCGACAACAAAAGGCAATGAAAAAATATTTTAAATGCGATTTTATCATGTCGGGCTAAGCGGCCGACCCAAATAGCATAAAAAACATAAACCCAAAAGAGGAAAAATATCACAGAAACAAAGTCGCTAGCGGAGGAGGAGGAGGAGAAGCAGAAGAAGAAGAAGAAAAGGAAGAAGAAGATGGAAGAAAAAAAAAACACAAATAGAAATGATATTTATATAGAGAGACACGTCGCAGCATCCCGTTCGCAGTGCCTCAGACCTCAGACTCATTCTTATGGCTCTGGCACCGCCCCCTCCCGCCCGCCGCTCCACCGCCCACCGCCCGCTGCGCTGGGATGTTGGCATTGTGCAAATGCTGCCCCATTTGTCAGCTGACACAAATTTGCATAAGCGCCGCACAAGCAAGCGGTTGGATGACTTATGGTTGGCAGTGCCCAGCCCAGCCCAGCTCGGCCCAGCCTCCCCTTGCCCATCCCCATCATTCCAACTACCTTTCCGCCTTGCCACATGCCGCAAACTTGGCCTCCTTGTCACCGCCTAATCTCACGATCCAAAAATTTTGCTCGTTGAAATTAGCTGTTAAATGCGACTAGCAGCGGCAGCGACGGAAATGACATAGAAATGAAACAGAGTAGAGAAACAATAGCAACTGCGAGTAGTAATACGAGCATAGAGGCTCTGAGGGGTGGTGGTGGTGGTGGTGGTGGTGATGGGCTCGATTCAGCCACAGTTGCCCCAAAGGCAGGCCAAATCCGCTGCTCTGCTCTGGCGGCCAGCTAACCGCAAAGGTGCCACAGCAAGTTGCACAATGACAAAAAGTCTTGAGTCATGTGCGACACGAGAGATGCATTGGTCTTGCAGAGGGAATAACACGGACTTGTGTGGGATATATAAGACATACATATATCTATCTCAATGTTACGTGGATCGGATATGTGATCAAATGTGAGCTGTTGGAGGCACATATATATTATTTATAAATATATTCATAGTTCAAAGCGATCATCTACTATATATACATAACTATGAAGTGGACCACAGCTGGCCGGTCTGTCAAATAAAATATTTCAGTATTTTTCTGCACCTGCCAATACTTCATCTTGCTCAATATCTATTCGTAAATAAATGAATAATTTTAAGAAATCAATAAAGTCGCAAAACTGAATCTAAGTTCCACAACTTCTACTCTCCCTCATTCTTATATTCTTCTCCTCCTCAACTTAATTCCTCAACTTCGACTTTCAGCGCTCATCAAGCAGCAAGGAAATCTTCAAGATCTCCCGCCCAGCGCTTGGCTCGCCTCTCGATTAGCCGTCGCTGACACTGAAAAGTATTGCAAAGCGGCATTTCGAGTGTTAAATTGTTTCACAAATCACGTGACACTCGACGAGTGGGCCGAGGGTGGGCGATTGTGGCGCTTGAGGCTCGGGTCCGGCGTTGATAAACAAAGGAGAAAATAAACTTTAATGGCTCAAGCGAGGCAGCGGCGAAAGGAAAGAAATATTTATACAAAAATATGAAACGAACGAGAGAGCCATGAAATAAAATAACATAAAGCATATAAGCAAGATAGCTAAAAGGAAAAGGACCGTAATACACACAGCCACACACACACACACACACACTCACAGCAAACACTTAAAGCATGAAGGAAAATTTTGAGAAAATAATCATCAAGATGAAGCTGGGGCTGGTCGCTGACGCTGCCGTTGCCGCTGCTTGGGTCGCGCATTCAGCTGCTTGTCGTCATTGTCGACGTCATTATAAGCATAATCTTTAATAAACGAGCGGGCGCCCGGGAGCACAGCGGTCCCCATGCTCGGACCCACGTTCAACGGTCCAGCCGCCGCGGGCAACTCTCAAGCGGCCGCAAATGAACGATGAGTGGGCAGCGGACAGGGCGTGGCTAAAAATACAAGGAGCGTGGAGTGGAGCGAGCACTGGACGCTGCTTTCAGAAGTGAAGAAACTTTTAAATTCATTTAGACATAAGCAGCAGCTCTTTAAACTTCTCTCGCACGGCTCCTGGGCAGCTCCCGGCGCCGCCAGTCGCCGTCTTCTACTGACTGCATTTAGTGCTTTTGCCAACTCTTAAGGGGTTTCCAGCCTGTTTGCTTTGGCTCAGCGGCGGAGCGAAGCGTTCGTTATGTGTCTACCCAGCTCAGCTGCAAGTTCTTCGGCCCCGTTTGTCGGCCAAAGGAAACGTAATGTACACTAAATGGATATTTAATTACACTTTGCCCGGCGCGCCTGAGTGGGAGCCAGACCTGCACCTGCACCTGCACCTGGCCTGGCCTGGCCTGGCCTGGCCGGGACCAGGTGGCGCGGCCCCGTTAAGTGGGCCTGGCCAGCGCCTCAAATACTTATGAACTATGCTACGAAGATTTACTATTTCAAGCAGCTCACACACGAATTGAGTTTCAAAGAGGATTTTATTGATTAACAAGCAACGAGAATTTTGCGTGCGTCTAATTCCCTCCGGCACACACGACGTATGCGTAATTTTTAAATTTATTTCCATTCATGCGGCAGCTGGGCTCAGCCAATGACTCGAAGCAATTACGAATGCATTCAAATGCATCCATGGAGACCTGAGATGCTCAAACGGAATTTGTTTGCACAACGTTGCGTATACGCAACGTTGCCAGAATATCCAACATTGAATATTAATTTAATTGACACCAGGTGAGCCAGTGTGTGAGAGAGAGAGAGAGAGATATAGAGATAGAGAGAGAGAGAGAGAGAGTATGTTTGAGCATGCAAGTTTGTGGCTTAAGCTTTTGCTCAGATATCAATGCCGCAATTTGCATTCAATTTTAATCGAATTTAATGAAACACCGAGTGGGAGATAATCAATCAATCAAAAGCCCATATAGCTCACAAATTGTTAAAGTCATTTAGTTTGGTAACGGCTGGGGCATTCACTGCAATTGAAATTTTAATGAAATTTTGAGAGCCTCCGTCGAGATGGCAGCATGTATGCAATTAAATTGCAGACAAGAGACAAGCGTGTGCGTGTGCGTGTGCGTGTGCGTGTGTTCGTCTTAGCGATTGGCATCGATTTAAAGCCAATTTGCGTGCTAACAAGGGCCCCGCCCCAGCTGGCAGGCAGCTGTTCCTTGGACTATGGAAATGAAGTGCAAGGCTCGCAGACTTTGGTTTATGCAAAGGCAAAGCTCTGTCTCTCTCTCTCTCTCCCTCCCTCTCTCTTTGTCTATCTGTATTGTCATTCCGGCAGTCAGTTAGCAGTAAGGACTCACTTGGCAGCAGCAGCAGCAGCAGCAGCAGCCACTTTTATGCATAGACAGTATTATTTATATATGTAGATGTGTACATGCCCGCAGACACAATGCTCGCACGTACACGGGCAGAGTCAGTTAGACAGGCAGAGAGTCAGTCATAGACATGCAAATCGAGCCACTGCGCGTTGTCTTCATTGAAAGTTTAGATTCTTTTCTTATTAATATTTCAAAAGTTCGCAACGAGCCAGCAAATTGAAGCAGCCAAGACGCAGCCCGACGCAGCCTGACGCATTGCGGCTCACATCACATACAAAATATGCAGCAGGCAGTCATATTAAAGCAGCGACAACCTCAATTATTCAAGCCTTAAATATTACCCAAATTTCATAGAGAAAGAGAGAGTAAGAGATAGAGAGTTGGCTCGGGCTGCAGCCAAAAGTTGAAGGTGTCGGCTCGCTGCAACTTTCGAGAGCTGCCCAGGCACACTTCAATGCACAACTTCAGCCATAACATCTTTACCTATACAGTTAGATTTTTATTTTGGTATTTGCTGGCATCAAGTTTGAGCGTAGTCCTTGTGCGTGCACTTGTCAGCCTCCATTTACCATTTTCCATTTTTCATTTTCTATTTTCCATTTTTCGCTCTGAGCTCTGTCGACAACTGCAGTGCATTGTGCCCAACTGACAGCAATACATATACATATACATATATTTATATACACACATGTGTGTGTGTATTTACATGCTTACATTTCGTACAAGCATAAGAAAATATTTGCACTCGCATAGTTTTTTTTTCTGTTTCTTTCCGTGCCTTTTCTCATATGCGCTCCTCCTCAGCTCGGCGTGTGTACTTTTGTCTGGTTTTCTTTCCGTTTTGGGCGCTGGCTTTCTTAATTTTTCTATCCGTTTGTTCCCCTTTGATGGCTGGCAAAGCGTAGAGTTCTGTGTGCCAGCTACATGCGTTTGCTTTGCAACTTATTTACCCACACACACACACCCGCACACACACACATCTGTCTGGTGGAGTGAAGACAAGATTTGCATGCTTTAAGTTCAGTGCGCCTCTTTAAGGCGCTTTAATTGTGGCCAGCAGCTAAAATTCACAGTTTTAGGAATTCTGCACAAATGTTTCATCAATTTTGATTGTTTTTCCCTCTCTCTCTGTATGTGTGTCGGGATTTTCCTTTTTGATTCAAGTCGATTTTCGGCGCTTTGTCAAATTTGCGTTGCTGATTGGCATTTAGCGATAAGCGGAATGGCAACGGCACTCGATAAGGCGCGCCGGAGCCGTTGGCGGCGCGAACGTTCGCTGCTGGCTGCTGCTGGGAGGTCCTTTTATGAACTATGCTAAACATTTGCCCGCTTAGAGCCTGCAGCCAAGTTGTTCGCTTCTATTTACATTGCATGCATATTTAAGCCCATTTCATTTGCGTTTCAATTTGTTAGGCAAACAGTAAAAGAAATGCTGCAAGCTGCAGGCTAGAGCCATATACTCAAAACACACTCACACACACGCACGCATATGCACTTGAATAACAACTTTATGCTATCCAACTCTATGTGTGCAGCTAATTATATTAATTATGAAAGCATAAAACTGCGAAGAGTTGATTTTTTTTAGTAGAAAACTTATTCCTAAAGTGGATTTGATTTTAGAGTTAGACTTTTGTATATCAAAATATTCTTGCCACTTAACTGTGATAGTTGATTATGCTTAGCTTAATATTCTTGAACGTTTTTAAAAAATAGATTTTAAATTAATTAAATTAAGTTGCCCAGAAAGGAGGCGCGGCATAAAATGGACAACTGTTAATATGCATTAAAATATTTATGTATAATAAATATCTTTCTTGTATATAACGGATTCTTAGATATATACATATTATATTATATTATATAACAACAATTTAGCATTATACATATATTATCATTATTTTTTATATGGGAAATCAGGGTATAATGTTTTTGTTGAAATGTATGTAACAGGGAGAAGGAGGCGTGGCAGACCCCATAAAGTGTACATATTCTTGATCAGGGAGACAAGCCGAGTCGATTTAGCCCTGTCCGTCTAGAAGAAAGTTATTAAACATTTAATTTCCCATAACATTGCCATGCAAATAGCAGCCAGAGAACAGCTGACGCACCGACTGGCGTTTGTGTGTTCGTGCGCCTGTGTATGTGTGTATGTGTATGTGTTGCTAATGAACATACATATACATAAGTATTATAAAAGAAACGGAGAATGCACGGAATAGCGGTTCTTCAGGGTTCAGGGTATAACCTAGTCGAGCGGTCTCGACTAGGGTTTTCTTACTTGTTTTAAATTGATTTATTTCAAATCAATGCTGTTAACTCCCTAATAAATGTTTATATCGCCACTCATATTAATTAATATTCAGATTTAGACTTAGAAGTAGAAGTAGTAGCAATGAAGGCATTTAGTCATTTCAATATTATACACGCATATCAAAGAAAAGGAAACTTTTAATATTTACAGCAACGCCTAGAAGTAGGCAACAGAAAATGAATATAAGAAACTCTCCATAAAAAGCATCAGTAACAGACAGCCTATAAAGTGCCCACATAAGCCAGATGGTGAAGAGGTGCAAATTCAAATTAAAAAACTTGATTGGATGCTAAGGAGCGAGAGTAAGCAAAAGGATTATTTATACCGCGATTGTGGCACCAGTGTTCACATACGCTATATCACTATGGGGAATTTGACAGAACAAAGCTCTGGGAAGATGGACCGGAGCAGAATGCTTCGTAAGGAACGAAACACTTCATACCGATCTCAAAATGCCGACAATAGCAGAGCTCATTGGCCGACACAGCTCAAGGTATGGGGACGGACTGGAAGCGCACCCAATCTAGCTCGCATCTAAACTGGCCAATAACCGAAGCAGGAGGAGACTAAAGATCGTCGTGGAATTTAAATTTTGTAAAATTGTATTTAATATATGTGTAGATTAATTAGAGTAGTGCATACAGGCACACCTGTCCAAAAATAAGTTAAGGTAAATTAAGTGATAAATGCGCTCTGACAGCAACCGACAAATAAATTAAATATATATAAAGAAAGACAGCCTATGCGTCATACTGAAATACTGAATATAAATAAATAAAATACATAAAAATGCAGTTCACTCAAGTAACGTTGCCTAACGTCTCATTAGATACGAATTAAACTATCAATCATCAATTGTAAGAAGTTGTAAGAGAAGTTGGTTCGCAGATGGATTCATATGTCTTAAGAATCTCATTTGATGAAACTGTAGTGTATGGCTCAGCATAGTCAACTCTTTCGCTTTGCTCTACATATTCAAATGAATTTTCTTGAAAATGTGCAAAAATTTCGTTTATTAGAAAAGGTAGTTTGCCCCCGCTCAGAGATAGTTGCTGCAAGAAAAAAAGTTTTCGTGCAAAATGTAGTGTCTGTATCCGGTTCAGCGAAGGGCATGCGTTTGCCTCTCTCTATGTCTATGTGTGTGTGGGTGTTTGCTTGTGTTGGTTTGCATTGGGTAAGCCATTCGTGTAGTCGGCTTGGACATTTTGAAAATTTATTACATTGCACCGACAAGTTTCGCGTGTTTCGTTTCGTGTGCGCCTACACTCCACTTAACAGCTGAACGGCGAGCGCTGCACGAGTCGCGAATGCCGCAACGGCAATGGGAACGGGAACGGCAACCACCGCTCAATCAGTCAAACCCGCCCACCCGCTGTGCACACAGCGCAGCTACGCGAAGCGTTCAATCCGCTTTTTGGCCACTCGCCAAGTGCAACTTTTGCACCTAAGAAAATGTGCAGCGCACCGCGGGCCACAATTTTTAATAAGTTCACCCCCAAAAAGTTGGCATCCACATTGGCGTTGCCATCGACAGAGGCAGCGGCAACGGCAGCGGCATCGGCGTTGGCGTTGACAAGGCAAAATGCCAAATGCCGCGACTTAAAACGAAAACATCAACATTGGTGGCCATTCCCTGTCCTGGCCCGACTTCGCATCCGTATCTGCACAGCAAGAGAGCCACAGAGACCGGTGGGAGAGTGTAACAGAGAGAGAGAGAGAGACGGGGAGTGTGGATTGTCCCTTGCAACTTTTTCTGCCCTTCCTTTTGATTTCACACGCTGCTATGCAATTTTGCCTATGCTTCGGGAGCATTGACCGGCCACAAAATGCAGCAGCAGCACCCGCAGTCGAAACACACAGCAGCGACAGGCTCGACAAGCCCGACAGACCCAGCCCAGCCCAGTCCCCGCCCACTCGAATGCCGCCGTGGCCCAGCGTTGCGTAATATACAAAAATCACAGGAGACTAAAAGTCGAAAAGCCAAAGAGCCAAAGAGCCCAAAGAGAGGGCCACTTTAAAAGTAGATGTCTGATAAAGCATATATATATATATATATATATATATATATATATATATATATATATATATATATATATATATATATATATATATATATATATATATATATATATATATATATATATATATATATAAATATATATAAATATTATATATATATATATATATATATATATATAATTTAAGGCACTTTCAGCAAAACTTTCAGCTGAAATCAAAATGCGTGAAATATGCTGAATAAATTAGCAGTGATATCAGAGCTGGCAACGGTGCGTATGATTTATATATATGCCGCCAATGGATTAATAGACAAATCTCTTAATTGTTGTAATAGTTAATGCCATAAAGTAATAAGCTCAAGTAGCAGTATGAATGAGTCATCAAATGTCATTTTAACCAGATAAAATAATTAAATTAACTTTAAATTGGGAAATTACAAATTTGTTCAATTTGAGAATTAAGCTCTTGAAATTTAAAATATATTCGAATTTAAAATATAATTATAAAAACATTAAATTCTTGAAATTCATGTAAATACAAACTTAAATAAATTTCATATTTTAATTTATAATATGTTAATGAATGCTCAAAGGTAATTAATCGACTTAATTGCTTTTTATTATTTAAAAAATAAAAAAATAACTGATTTAAATTATTTAAAGCTTTTTTCTATTTAATTAATTAAATACGTTAAATAATATTTTAGATAAGATAAATGTATATATATGTAAATGTAATGCTGTATAGCACAAATATTTAAATAAGTTGATCTCATTATATATAGATAAAATTTAAATATGTGAAAAATATATAATGAAATATTTATTCAACAATTTTCATTTAAAATTTATCTGTCAATAAATTCCTTGAATTCATTTAATTCAATCATCTAATTAAATATTTTGTATGTTTAGTGTATTTAAATATTTTTATACATAATATTCACAAGTAAATATTTAAGATTCCCAAGTGAATCTTTTTTTTAAAGTCAGTATTTATCAGAATGAAATGAATTTCGAGCCAAAAATTAATTGAAATCAATGCACAGCGAGCGCTGCTTGCCCAGTTCGAGTGAAGACGAATAATTTATTTATTGAAAGTCTTAGCGAAGTATTTTTTAAAGCTTGAACTTTGAGTTTCTGGTATTTATTTATATAATATTCGCGGTGAACAGCATTGAGAGTTTCATTTATTCGCGGTTTACGTTGATTAAGTCAAAGTAAATACGAAAGCCACGGTCCTTGCTCTGGCTGCCGTGGCGCAGCACAGCCACCCACCCAGGCAACCCCCACCCCCACCCAGCACCTTTGGCACCGGTTCAGGGAGTCGGAACCGTTTTCAATTGCTTTTCATGTGCGTTGAGACGCAAAAGTCAAAGCTCCGGGTTCAATGAATGTTGAGAGTTGCCGTGAACTTTAATGCGCGCTTGAAGCTTGCCAAGGCGCGTTTTCGGCTGAGGTGGCTGGGGGTGACTGGGGGGGCTGGGGGTGGGTCAAGAGCCAGCCGGCTAGATTAGTGAATGAGTGATAAATCTTTATCACTTATTCAACAAACAGCGCCCAGTGGCAGCTAAATTGATTAATTGCGCAAATAAACGCGCGGCGGTAGTCGACGACTCAAGACGACTCCAGTCGAGACGGAGACTGGGACGCGTCTCGTCCTCACTTGTCTCAATTCGTCTGCACTCAGAGCATTTGCCGCGGGCCCTTTAAGCCAACAACGTGGCCACAAATCAAAGTAGCCCCGCGGACTAAACGCTGACAACGCTCGTCACGTTCCGCTCAACGGAAATAATTTATCAAAGTGGGTTTATATTAAATAATGACTAGATGACACCCATAACGATGCCTACATAATTAGTACACACCGAAGTGCTGGACGACCGGGGAGGGAGGGATCACTTGGGTATTCCAAGTGCAAATTAAAAAGCGACAGAAATAGATTATTGATGGGTCGACGCTCTTTTCACTGGGGCAGCCCAAATTAAATAAATGCGGGCAGATTGCGAATATTAAGGAATTACATTTCATATTCTTGTACGGCCCGTGTTGGCCGGTAAATATTTACATTGGCCTAAACCAATTACGAGCGCACGCCCAAAAAAAGAAAAAAAAGCGAGAGAAAGACCAGAATAAAAACCATTTAGTTGGCCAGGCTCAAAGGGAAATTATGTGCACAACAGGCAAAGCGCTTTTCATTTTATTTTATTTTTATTTTATTTTTAATTTTTTTGTTTTTTTTTTGTTTTTGTCTTCTTCTTGTTTTTTGTTAATTAACTCAGCTAAAAGTGCGCTAAACAAATTGCAAGGGATATCTTTTTGTTTTTCTTCGTCTACTCATCTCATCTCATCTCTCCCTCTCACTCTTTTTTTTTGCGGCTCTTAAAAAGTTATGAACGCTTAGCGGAAAAATTTTAAGACCTTCCAAGATAATTAACCAAAGCATAAGCCCATTTTCCAAGCATTTGAGTAGGCCAACAACAAAAAGAAACGTCTCATACATGAACTGTGTGCTAAGCAGGGCTTGTCCTAAACGATGTCAACTGGGGCTGCAGAGGGAGAGAGAGACAGAGAGAGAAGGGCAATGCTTGGCTAACTGATATCCTGTAAAGGATACACGATTATATACGAGTATGACTGCAATTTGGCTTTGAGTCAATTCCGCTTGAGTCTTAAATATATATTTTGTACTAATCAGCATTGAGTATTGGAATAGCTGAAGTGAGCATGACTTGCAGATACCCTGTACTAAGATATCCTATCGCACTTTATGAATTATGAATTGACTTCAAGCTCAGCTGATTTGAGTCTGAGAAATGCATTTTGTAGAGCATCATGAGAATTGAATATCCGACTTAATGATACCCTGTACTGCAATTTATTAGAAATAGTTACATTCGAGCTGAGCTCCTAAAATATATATAAGCAAATAAAGCAAATTTAATTTGAGCCTCTATGAATAGAGGCACAAGATATATCTGACTTGAAGATACCCTTTACTATAAACTATTTTTAGAAAATTATGAGTAACGCTCCAAAGCAGAGCCTCAACAAACATTTTGACTCCACTTATATATAGAAATATATATAAAGGGTGTATTCAATTCGAAGAGCCCAATTCTCAATGGGTTTTCCTCTCGTTTTTCTGGAAGCATTTTGGTTATAGGCTTTAAGTGCTGGCAGATTACTGAAACCGATGTTCATAAGCAATTGCTGTGCCCGAATCAACACACGCACACACGCACACGCAGACACATAAAAGGTTATATACTTCCTTGATCAGGCGTTGCCGGATCAATCGTCCGTGAAGCGTCTAAAGTCAATATACAAAAAAATTGTGCGAGGCTGAGCGATTCAGTCTGTTTAGTAGGTGCTATAATACAATCAGCTGAATCAGACAGACGACGAAACGTGGCCACATTAAACAGGTGAGTGTTGACACGCCCACTCGCACACACATACACACACGCACGCACGCACTCACACACACACGCACACACAGAGAAAGTATATATTCGTGCAGAAAACGCGAGTCGGTCGCATTATGCAAAACTTTTTAAAAGTCAGGCAGAAAAATGTTTTTTAAACGCTAAATTACTTTTGAATGGCAGCTGGGCGGGCAGCACTGGGGATGTGGGCGTGGCCGCAACGTCACAATTTCATTTGTGCTTCCTCATCCAACAGCCACACCCCCCACCGACCCACCTAGTCAATGTGTGCGTGTGAGCGTGCGTGAGTGTGTGTGGGCACATTTTTAGCGTTACGTCTGAAGAGCGGAAATACTTATCCCAACACTTGAGCATCACGTGCTGCCGACGCAACGTCGACTGCGCTATGTGCTGCCAGCAAAAAAAAAAATGAGAAAAAAATGCAAAACTTCGTCAAGCTGCAGACGAAATGCTCTATCTCTCAAGGGTAAGTGTATAAAAGTTTACATAATATTCAATAAGCTGAACAGCATTCGAGTGCTCTCTGAATTTGTAGAGGCTCTAAAAGTGGTCTTATTACTGTATTATTTATTATATTACTGTTTTATAATGTTATTTTAGATATTAGTCTTTTTTCTCATGTATTATACTATTATTAGTTATTAGTATCATATAATGCTATGAGCTATACTAGCATATTACAATAATTTATAAAAATAGTTGCATTATTTTATTAAATAAATTATTGTATTATTTATTTACTATATTTATATTATTAAATAAATTATTATATTGGTATTTTATAATATTTTTATTTATACTAGTATTTTCGAATAATGTTTTTATAAATTATATAGTATTAATAGATACTTTTTATTTAATTATTATTATTTATTTATCTTTTTTAATTTTTATATTTAGTATTATCTTGTTTAATTATTAAAATCTTTATTTATCATGTAGTATTATTTGTCATATTATTATACATTCGACTTTCTCTGTTTGTCTAGAAAATTCTGTAGCGCTCTACAAATTTGATTTTAGATTTTTAAGCCTTTACAGAAAGTGATCTCAGTTTCTTTTATGGCAGACGTCTCTCTCAAACGGCTAGCAAAAAGGCGGAGACTCCTCGTGGGCGCTGCCAAAGTTGCATAACTGTGCCACGCTATGTCTTAGCCGCAAGCGTCTAAGGTCGCAGTGCTGTGTGGGAGGGGGCGGGCTGGCGGGCTGGCAGGCTGGCAGGCGTGGCAGAGCCGTGTAGGTGTTTTGAATGTTTAGCTCAAGTGGCTTTTTAAAACATATTCTATGCTAATTAAGGGCCTGCGCTCGGGGCAGGTGGCGGTGTCAGTGGGGCGCGTGGGGCGTGTGTGTGGGGGGCCATGCCTTAAATGAGTTGACGTCGTGGACGTCGTCGTTGTTTGCCTTTGATAAGCAGAGATTGTTAGCAGCCAATGTCATCAATGGTGGCTGTGGGTGGTGCTTGGTGGTGCTGGGTGGCCTCCACTGCCTGTGCCGTTGCGTAATCCTTAAAGTTGAATTTCTCTGTTCACAAGCTGTCATCGAGAGCGCCAGCCAGGCCAATTTAATTAACGAATTAACAAAGCCAGAAGTTTTTGCGGTTTTTAAGTGATTTCGGTTTCGGCATCGGCGTCCCCATCAGGGCCTAGACTGCGGCGCCCAATTATTTTGCGGCCTTGTTGTGCATAATTGAATTATTGCCATATGCAAAGCCAAAATAAAGGGATAAAACCGAGCTCCAGCCCAGCAGACCCCTAACCCCCCGCCCCAGACTCTGCAGTGTGACCCAAACAGCCCCAAAAATCAACCCTAAACGACAACGGACAGACGACTACGACGACGACGACGAGGCGACAAAGTTTTCTCTTGCGGCTTTTTATATTTTGGCGGCTTTTGCTTGTTAAATAAATCAAAGTCGGCAAAGCTCAAATAAAAACAAGAAAATAAAACTAAGTCCCGGCAAAAGGCAGAGACAAAAGGCGCAAAGCCCAAAAGGCGGCAATAAATTGAATTATAAATTTAATTGAGAATTGGCTTTGCGTCGGCCTCCCCCTCCCGCCCCACTCGACGCATTAATGTTAACGAGTTTTACAAATGTTACCGCGCCACAGCAGCCGCCATCAATATGCCGATTCGGCTTTGAGTCGATTTGATAACTTGAGTTATTATTTTAGACACACTGCTTTAAGTATATGGAAATCATATAGATATATTTCTTATTAATTTATATTTCTGTTTGTTTTTAACTATATATTTAGTCACGATTTATATTATAGTATTTATATTGATAGTTAAGCTCAGGAGGGGGATTGCTGCCAAATCCAACTACAAACAGGTACAGGTATTGCAGAGCCGAGTACTGCGACAGATAAACAACTCTCCCTGTTATATGCGCGGCCAATAGAAACCTCAAGCTGTCTACTGTTGAATAGCAGATGGGTAGACACGCCAGCAGATACTCGGAAAGATTGTAACGGCACCGAAGCCTAGTCGCAAGAGGTCTAACCCCTAAGACGACTTAAACGGCAAGGCTTTGACATAACGATGGGAATGCAGTAAACGACTGAGGTTTGGCACTAATATTATATGCATACATGTGTTGTAAAGGTACTAAAGTCGATTGTACAGGTCCTCCACTTAAATAATAAACAGAAAAACAAAACTATTTTTCTCGTATTTAGAGATTTCACTTTATCCACAATTTTTCATTGCCTACTTTTGTGCGCACCGCAAATAGCCTAACAGAGCTGGCCATTAGAGTTGCTGTTAAATTGTATGTGGCTGCTGAAGAATGCTAATTGCTGACTTAAAGACTCGACTTTCTTCTGTACATCAGCAATTGACTGTTGGGCTGTTGGCTATGAGCTGTTAGCTGTGGTCCCAGCAGTGTAGCCAAAATGTCACGTAAATTCTTATTATTCATATATCAATTTATTTATTTTTTACATATTATTTATAGCTGATTATTATTACGAATTGGCATGGGGCTAAGCCAGTCATATTCATATTATCGAAAGTCAAAGAACTCACTTTTTCTTATAAATAGTTTGAAAAATATTAAATATAATCTTGGGTCGTCTTTTATCAAGACCTTTTGCTGTAAGTTGATAAAAATAATCATTGATGTAAGATTTGTATAATAGATTTCAGATATTACTAAACATTCATTATAGTGTCTGTACTGTACATAGAATAGATCTTCATGCAGCTTTACAATGTTAAGTTACTTACACACACATGCCGAACAGACTATGTCAAGCCTTCGATAGGATGATGAATGAATATATATAAATACATATTTGAGGGAGCGCGGGGGCTGCGCTTGGTTAAGGTGAGAGGGGGGGGATCGGGTGATCGGGTGATCGGGTGATCGCAATTGACGTACCGTTTCGGCTGGACAATCTTTCGTTCGTTGTTGCGTATGGAGGCGTTTGGACCGTATCGGCCGAGCAGAGCGCTCTGGGATTGAGAGATGCCGCCGGCGGCACTGGCACTGGCCGCTGTGATAGCCGCGATGCCGCTGCGCAGGGAGGTGCCTAACTCACGGTGATGGAAGGCGCCAATGGCTGATTGCGATTGCACGGCATAGTCGAGGCCGGGTAGCTCCAGCGAAGCAATCGGATGGATGCGGGTCAGCGAGAGCGTGCTCTCCAGCACCGTGCTGAGCAGCGGTGCGCTGCGCAGAGATCTCAGACTGCCGCGCCTCGTTAACGTATCGGGCTTATACATTTAGCCAATACGCTCCCACTCCCGCCCTGGGGAGCCGGGGCAGCCGTGGTAGCCAAGTCGCCAGCCCAAGCCCACCAGCTCGACAGCCTTTTTCACACTCACGCCTGCTGCTTAATTGGTCAAGTGCCGGCGAGTGTGCACGCAGTTAACCCCAGCCCAGTCCAGCCCAGCCCAGCCCGGCTAGGTCCCAAATGGCTGCTTGGCTCGTATAATTGTTATAAACGGTTTGGGTTTGTTATCGGCACTCTTTTGCGGCACGGCGACGTTTTATAAGCAATTACGTTGCCAAGTGTGTAAAACTTGTCGGTCACGCGACCGACAGACCGACAGACCGACAGACTGACGGACAGACTGGTCCTTCACCTGCCGTCCCAGCTCCTACTGCACACCTTCACGAGCGATTCGTGGCTGGTGACTCGTGACCGGCTGCGTTTTGTTTGCGCAAATGTTTGTACAAATTACTTATCGCCTGACAAACGTCCGACGTCTCGCCGCTCACTGCTGGTTGGACTCCTGTTTTGCATATGATTTGCATGAGATTTGCTTTGTCAGATTGCGCTCGAGCAACCGGACAACACAGTCGGCGCGGGAGCACAGGGGTGGCAGTGGTGGTGCCGGTGGCAGTGGCAGTGGTGGTGCTGGTGCTGGTGGTAGTGTCGAGCTACGCTATTTACAAATGTACAAAATGCGCTCTAAGAGTGCTATGAGCGACTGACTGCTCGAGACGAGCGGCTGTAATCAATACGCTGCAATGAATGTTGCTTCGAGTGCCCAGGCGCCTCCCACCAGACACTGCAGTGCTGGGGCAGAGCCTCTCTCTTGAGCATTGCTTGTTAGTCTACGAGACTACGTAATGAACTGAGAGTGTGCGTGAGGTTTACACTATTTACCACAATATACACTGCGTCTGACTTTGAATAGGCCGTCAGCCCACTAAATATTAATATATATATATTTACAGACTAGGAGATGCAATAAAGAGTGGATGGGAGAGACCGGGGGGACGACAGACACATAGACGTAGAGCAGTTGGTTGCACAGAAATGTTATCGATAAATCCTGACTTGGAGCAGAGAGAGCTTTGCTTTACTGAGAGTTACTCAGAGTTTATTCATAATATATAAATGATATTTGCCTTGGCTAACGGCTAGAGCTAACCTCCCTTCATGACTTCCCTGATTGTATTTAAAATATTTTTAGTTTATTAGTTTAAATAAATAGATTAATCGTGTCTTGGTTCAGCTAGAGTTTCGCTTTTCTGACAGCTTTTCAAATTTGATTCAATTCATCTCTTAGATTCATTTTGAATAATGCTTTGGCTATGCTATCTCTTGACTTTCTCAATTATATTTCAATTATTTTAAGGTAGTCTGGCCAAATTTATATTTACCCTTATTTATTATTATTTTAAAATAGTCTAACTAAATTAATATTTTTCCTATTTGATTCTTTTTCGACATTGCGGCACATATCAGAGGAATATTACTTTTAATTTTAAGAAAACGACAATTAAATCGAAAATCAAATTGTAAAAAAATTGTATTTATAAATATATAATATATATATGTACTTAATATTATTTAATTTAATGAAATAAATAAAAAAATATTCTGCCGATTTTTAGAATATTATTTCAAACAAATTTAAATTGTTCTTTAAATAAATAAAATTCGAATTCAGATGAATGGAATTTGCTTGAATTATTTTTAGCTCAAACAGAAACATAAGTTATGAATAAAAGTTTTTGTTTGCTTTGCATTACTGAAAAAATAAATAAAAAACAAAAATAATTCTCTTCATTCAAAAAATAATAAATACTTATTCTGACTCAAAAGAAAAACTGGAAAAACTGACATTGAGTCACTTGAATTGGCTAAATATGAGATTAGAAAAATATTCGTTGTTTCCTAAGTTATATCCCCTCGCACATATCAGGAATACCTCTAATATTTCATATATACAGTCAAGACTATAACTATAAGAAATATCTAAGATAAAGATGAATTCATATTTAAATAGATATTTATTAAAATTTTATGATATCTCAATATTGATTCCTTTTACTATTTTATTTTTTTTTTTATTTTCTATTTAGCCTAAATGAGGTTTGCTAGATCTCGAAGCAATCGATAAATGTGATTATCGATAGCTTTGAGAGACGCGCTAACCTATTATGTTATGAGAGAATGCATATTTTACAAGAATTGAATCAGCTCAAAGATGCAGGGACAAATATAATCAGAGATAGATAGATAGATAAATAGATAAAGGTAGAGATAGAAAGAGAGAGAGAGAGATAGAGAGAGTTGTGCAGAGAGTTAGTTTATGTTTATAATTAGTAAATTGAATGAGCATGCAAGTTTGATTGTTGTTCTAAACTCACTTGTGTCAAATCTAAACAAACGATGATGACGTTGTTGATTAATTATGATGACAATGAGGGCATTGGCAGTGTTGAGGCGGTTCTTGTTATAGACTTATTGTTGCTGCTGCCGCTGCAGTGGCTGTTGCTGTTGCTGTTGCTGGCTGTGGCAGTGCTGCGAGCTACTGGCGCTTCCACTGGGGCAACAAAACCGCAGCTAACGCCGCCCTCTCCGTGCCCGACTCCTCAATCCAATCCAATTTTGGTTTTGTTCCTCTGGCCCGGCACTCGGATAAGTTCAATTAGCACTGCACTTCACACACACATACGTGCGTGCGTGCGCGCGTGTGTGTGTGTGTCTATATATATATTTATATATATGTTATATATCTATAAGTTGTAATGGCTTTTCGATTTATTTACAGTCTGTTGTTGTTGTATGAATGCCAAGATGGTTGGGAGGCAATCGGTCGATCGTAGTAACTAGCGTCTGACTAACTGATTGAGTGGGTGACGAGTGCACTGATTGATAAATTTATATATATATATATATTAATACATACATAAATAATATATATATATATATATATATATATATATATATATATATATATATATATATATATATATATATACATATATATATATATATATATATATATATATATATATATATATATATATATATAGATATATATATATGTATATGGATATATAGATATACTGATTAGCTGACTGACTGACAGGTTTTAGCTAGCTGGTTGTATGACTGATTGAACCTACTATGAAGCTGGACGAATCAAATGGGTAGCCACTGGCTGTGCTGATGCTCGCAATCGAAGCTGTTGCTGATGCTGCCATCGCTGCCAGCACTGTCTCTGGCTTTGGCGTCTTGCCACCGAGTCCAATCCATGTTTACCCGTGCTGCTGCGTTCAGCTCACACATCCGACACGCACACGCGCCCGCGCCGGGCCACTCTCTGCAGCTGTGTGCGTGCCTCGCCGACGAACCAAACAAAAAACAAAAAAAAATTCACTCGCCGCGCGTTCAGTGTGCTATCGTTATCGATAACCAACCCCAGCCTCGTCGATATCACTGCAAATAAACAGAGCAAAAGTTCGCATTTAAATACGGAATTAAAGCGCCTTAAACTTATCAAGCAAATAGATTTTTCTTTTGATTCCCGAGAATCAAAGTTTCCCCCTCCCTCCCCTTCCCCTTAAAACATAAGTTGTTTATATTGATTTGGATTTCCTGTTTGTTTTGAGTTTCGTTTTTAGGGTTCGGCTAGCGCCCGACTCGGCTGCTGGTCACTTTTGCTCTGCTGCTGATTGATGGATTCCCTTGTTTGCCCAGCGAACAGGAGCAGAGAAGCAGAGGGGAAAAAGAGCACACACAGCGGGAGACGAACAGATTTCGTAATCGTAATATATCATGCTCGTAATTCCCTAGTTTCCAGGGGGCCGTGACAGTTTTAAGCGCTTCCCTGAGCCGAGGTCAGAGATGAAAGCCTATCAAAATACATTTTATTATTATTATTATGATTATTGAGCGGAAATCGGAGCAGAAGAAAGAGAGACAGAGAGGGAGAGCAGAGAATAGTAGGGGTATTCCTTCTTCAAGAAATTAAATTTCCCTTCTCAACTTTTAAACTTGAAGGCAGCACTGATTCAGTTGAGGCAAATACTTTTCAGCTCTTAGCTAGAGGGTATATGTGCGAGGCAAAGGCTGCTACGTGCCAACACGCCAGCGCCCACGCACACACGCACACCCACCCACATACAGTGAAAGGATGCCCATTGAGAAAGGAAAAAAATGAAGTGAAATTTACTTTGACATATTTTTGTGCTTAGCAAAGCAAATACTTTCATTATTTTTGCTGTTGGCATTAAGTTTCTTGCATTGTTGTTGTTGTTGCTGTTCCAGCCGCTGGCCATGTGCTACGTAATCACGCACACACACACAAACACACACACGCACACATGCCATGCTGAGCCACTTGCCTCTGAGCTGCATTTGAGTGGCTCAAAACATTTGTGGTCACGCCCACAAAACAGAACACAAAGCGAACTGAGCTGAAGGTGGGAGGCTGCATATACTAAGCTCTATATATATGTATATGTATATACATATATATAGATATGAAGATGGCCAACGTGGACAGCAGCGGTATTTTGTACACTTTTCGGACAGCAGGCAGCAGGGGGAAGGGCTAGGGGGCTAAGGGGTCAGTATATACATAAGCACAATATACGGGAGCGGTATTTCGATGAACGCCACTGGACCAGCAGCCAAGGCAGGAGGCTGGGGGCAAGACGGGGTGGAGCGCTGTCACGTTAGTTGTGGAATTTGTAATTTTTGCTCAAAACAATTTTATATGGCAGCAGCGCTTGGTAGACTGAAACTGATTGTAGATACGACACGCTCCTTTGACTCAGCGACCCAGCGACCAAGCAAGTCCGCCCGTCCATCCGTCCGACTCACTTTCTTTGTTATCTGTATATATAATACATATATATGTATATATATGTGTGTGTGTGTGTGTTTGTGTATTGTGTTGTGTCGCGTCTTCTTTTTGCTGGAGTTCATGACACAATTTCAACAGCGATACGCTTAAATAGACTTTTATTTATGTTACGCCCCCAACCAGAGCCAGAACCAGAGCAAAGATACGCCCACATGGCCACAGTTCGGGGTAATCAATTTCTCTTGTGCGAACTTTAACAAAAATGAATAGCAACAGAGATACATAACATCTTGATATTTGGTTTGATTTTTGGTCGTAGGTGTTCAATAAAATAAGTAATCAAATAATGCAAATAATGCAAATAAAATAAAATAAAATAAAATAAAATAAAATAAATAAAAAAGAGTAACATAAAAAAAATCAAATAGATAAAATTAAATTAAATATACTAAAAAATACAAGGAATAAAATAAAATATAATTTAACAAATTAAAATAAAATTAAATCAATGAAATATATAAGAAAAACATAAATTTCATTTATTTTATTTTAATATTAATATTAGTTTTAGTATTATATGGGCGCGTCTATATGCTTTATATTTTATAATATTTTTTTATACTTAATTAACTATAATTTTATTTAAGTATTTAAATACTATTTTCAGCAGCCCTCGCAGCAGGCGACAGCCTTAGCTGCAGTAGTCTCCATTCATACTTCAACTATGCCTATTATCTGCCCATTGTAAGCATTGTCTGAGAGCTGAAATCAATGCAGCTGAGCTTCATGAACAACACAATCAGAGCGCAACAGAGGGACTCAGAGGGTGGCTGCCTCAGAGGCTCCCTTTGCAGTCGCGTAGCAACTGCAGCCGCTTACCTGAGGCTTACCTTTGATAGTCGTCTTATGCGTGAGCGCTATTATGGCCCGAACATAAAAAGGATAAACTATAAAATGATCGGAGGCGTAGTCTGACCCTTCAACGCAATTGTGCGCTTTATAGCTCAATAATATGCACAGAGGGAATTCAAGTCTTTTGACTGAGGATGCAGGCAGACAAGGGCGAGAAGGTGTACGAAGTATATGAGGTACAGAAGATATATAAGGAAAGTTGAGTATATAAGATACACAAGGTATATAAGGCAGAGAAGGTATGTAAAGCTTGGAGGCTTTATAAGCCATGTAAAAGGCAGCACATTTCACAGAACGTTCGCTGACGCTTAAGAAGGCAGTTGACTTGGATGATAAAGCAGTTTGTTGGAATAGTATTTTACACCCTTACGTTGGCCTAGGTATCTAAAGGTATCAATGACAGCAAACCAAACTACTTTGCCATCCAAGCTAACTGCTTTATTATGCCCAATCAAACTAGTTGATAGAAAATAATTGTTTCAGTTCTATGTTAAGCTCTAGAAATAATCTCTGCTGCTCGTTATGGAGTAGTCCGATCAACTATTTTTCAGAGCTCGCAAATAACAGTTGAGCATTTTGCGCGGTCTTCGAATAACAGTTTTCACTGAGTATTTGACGAAAATGTTCGCGAGCGACCGAAAAACCCCGGTCTTCGCTCAGTTCGCTCGCGCTCGGACTACAACCGTTTTTTTCGTTTCTCATTTGTTGCGGTCAGACCGCGAGCGAACGCTTGAGTAAAATTAAGAAAAAGGTCTTTGAGCGACTAATGCATGTTCATGTGCGATGCAAACGTACTTTGTGTATGGTATTATTCAAAGTACGCAAAATATTCTTGCGTCGCAAGTTCGTATCTTACATTTACTAAATATTTTAATTTTTTAATGATATCAAGCTTAAACTGCCACATTTAAATGCGCTTGCACAGGTAGTTCTAACCAGCAACTTATTTTTAACCCTGCATTTCATATTAAATGAACTGCGAAGTTCAATAAGCGCAGACAATTTAAATATATAATTAGGTATTTAACTTAACAATAGGCAGTATAAGTTTAGTACTAGTTAAATAACATCTTAATACCAAAAAAATAATTTTTTTCCAACAAGGCAAATTAATGAAAGAGTGCCAAAAGACCTTTTGCATTGACTTTTTCGGTCATTTGCTCACTTGCTGAGGTTCAGCTCGCGAACAAAAAATTTTCCGCTCGCGAACAGATGCTCAGCAATAACGATCGACGCAAAAAACCCAAAAAACAACCCTCATGCGAAGACCGATTCAGACATGAAAAAATCGCTCTTGCTCAGAGCAAGAGCGGAATATTTTCTATTTTTCGCTCCTGCTCTGACTTTGAGCGTGACGAAAAAACGCTCAACTGTTATTTGCAAGCTCTGCTATTTTTGTATATATACATATATCAGCTGTAGCAGAAATGAATTATCTGCTATCTCAGATAAATTCCAGATATCCTAATATATGTATATCTGCTTAGACTCTCCCATTTATCGATTCCCTTCACTTCACTTTTAAAGGCATTTAAAGGCTGTTTAAAGGGCTTTACTTATATTCATCTCCTTCAAATTGAAACGATGCCGCTTTGGGGTGCAAATTCCAAAGTTAATTGTTCGCCGCTTCGAACTCATTTCTCTATTGCGCTCCTTGGGTTGGGAGTGGGGCAGTCGCGATTTGTCAAGTCAAGCGGCATCATTAGAGAAACATCGCCATCAATATACGGTTACATGACTTCCGGCTTGAGCTTATGCTCTTCAGCGGCCTCCACTCCATCTCCCTCTCCCTCTCCCTCTTCCTGCTCTAACTAGTTGTACTTTATTATGCTTCAACTTCCAACTTCCAAGTTCCAAGTTGCCTGTTATTGCTCTTGCTGTTGTTATTATTGTTATTGGCATTGTTGTTGTCGTTCTTGTTGTTGTTGTAGTTGCTTTCATTGGGACGATATAAAAGGCTACCGAAAGAAACTCTTGGCCGCTCGTAAATTTTGCGAAATAAAATGGCAATAAAACAAGCCATATTCTTATGCTCTTGTGTTTTTCGTACATTTGGCAATTATTTGATTACTTTAGCCCGGAAATTTATTAGCTAAACAAACATTGAAATTCATACACACACATACAGAGAGAGAGAGAGAGAGAGAGAGAGACAAGTTGTTGGCGAGTGTTGAAGCACGTTTCCTTGCGTATAGAAAGAGATGACACTACAGGAGGGACAGAGCGGGAGAGAGAGAGAGAGAGAGAGAGAGAGGGGAGAGATCTGCGCTCTGTAAATATTAAATTAATCAAGTTTCATTTTTCGGGTTTAATTATTCGTGTAGATGATGTTTGCGGCAAACACACACACACACACACACACACACACACACACACACACACACGTGCAGCTGGTCTATTTGCCAAATCTTTATCACTTCAATCTGCTCACATAGACACGGCACACAGCTCGGCGCCTAAAATTATGCAATACTATGTATGTGCCACTGAATAATTACACAGCTGTGCAGCGTCAACAGCTATCAGCGGCGCTTAGAAATTATTGTTTGTTCAACACGAACGAGCGCGTCGCACCGTAAGCTGTCAACTGGATTGCACCTTTCGCATGGCCTAAAGCAGGTGAGAAGACGGCTCAAATTCAACTTAACTAGAGAAAGAGAGAGGACACAGGGAGAGAGAAAGACAACGAATAGGAGTAAGCATGGCAGATAAAGGAGAGATGAGGAAGGTGAGGGAAAGCGCGAAAGATTGAGTGAGAGAGAGTGGGAGAGAGCAATATAAAGAGAAGGAGAGAGATAGATCAAGCGAAAGTGAGATCGAGAGAGACAGCAAGAGAAAGTATGAATCAGAGAGAGTGAGAGTAAGACAAAAAGAAAAGAAATGGCAGAGAGGCAGAGAGAGAGAGAGAGAGAGAGAGAGAGAGAGAGACAGAGAGGGAGAGAGAGAGAGAGAGAGAGAGAGAGAGAGAGAGAGAGAGAGAGAGAGTGAGATAGAGAGAGGAAGAGACAGAACAAGAGAATGGGAACGAAAAAGGGGAAAGAGAGACAGAAAGTGAGCAGTTGGTTGGTTGGAAAGAGGAATATGGAGAAAGCGTGCGAGTGAAAGAAGCTCTTCGTTTTGAGACTATCACCATAAAATTATAGTAGATAAGAAAACTAATATCCTCTTAAGGCAGGAGGCTTCATCAGACACTCCTCGACCTCAGCTCAATAAGCTGATCATTGAGAGAGAGAGAGAGAGAGAGAGAGAGAGAGAGAGTGAGGAAGTCTCATCAGCTCTGGCTACAAATATAGATAAGAGAGAGACTGGGCAGAAGAGGCCTGTCTCATTGCCTGTCAGGCGCACCTGCCTGCCTGCACACTTGAAGAGCATCCGACATATTTGAGAAGACTTGAGTTTAAACATCCCAAGCCTCATGTGCCATTCGACATTAGTAATCTATTCGAAGCACCTAAATCTGGCTCGGTGGCCCAGGATAATCGTGGGGAAAAGGGCAAATATTCGGTTTGTCAGCTGCTTTGGTCGGCACTTTTGGGGCTAAGCCTGTCACGGTATGTGGCCTGGCTGGGGCATGCGGAGGAGCTAAGCCCAATAATTGGGTATGTCAATATGCTAAAAATGCGGCGGTTGGGCAATAGTCGGCCGGAGCGAGTCAAAGAAACGTGGATAATGCGATTTCAATGGCCATATGCGTTTAACATATTAAAATACACTTTGTTGTATTAGAGAGCCTAAGCCGGGAGGACACGGCCGGGAATGCCGGAAAAATCGTTGGCATTGTCAATCCTTTTCGCACGGCGGCCCGTCGCAGGCGCTGGGCGGAGGCAGATTAGGCTCAGGCGAATCATCAACACATCATCAAGGACAGATGCGGATAAAAGCCAAGCCAAACCAAGCAGGAGGAGACAGAAGGAGACGGAGTCCAAGAATATCTCCCCAGGAATATCTGGCAAATGGGCTGCTAAGACACAGCCACGCCGAATTGAATCAATAAAATTCAAATTAGTTTTGGGTAATCATTGTTGAGGACTCAGCTCACGCTCCACTGTGCGTGTGTGTATGTGAAGAGGGGTTCAATCATTTATCCATTTCAGAGCTGGGCCAAGGCAAAAAGGATCCAAATTGATACCAGGCCCAGCCCTGGCAGCAAACTTTGGCCTAATCCAGTTGAGCAGCCAGTGAAAGGAAAACCCCAAACACAATGAGCAGACGGACGGACAGGCGGCGCCCCGACTTCGACTTTGCTTGTTGTCTAGGCAAATCAAATTAGAATCAAGTAATTTTGCCATGATTCCCAACGTTTGACCGCAAGCTCAATTAAATTACCAACTTCAGAAGGAAGACCCAGATAGAGGCAGCAGCAAGCCGACCTAGCAATACCCTGCAGCTGGACTTGTTCTGATTGAGCCATGGACTTCATCAGCTTTCGTATATGGCTTCTGTGTGCTAAATACTCTTTGATCATTTGTTGTCTGGCAATCGAGCTGTATTCCCCAATGGGTGCTCTGTTCGTGTGGCATATCAGTGAACCGCTGCCAATCCGTTTGCCGCGTCATTTCATCTCGCATCGTTCTGCTGCCGACGCTTTCTCGTTGGGGTTTTTGGCGATTTGCATTTCCCCAAGGAAACAGGCAACAGTAAACCTAACACTAAACACTTCTATCTCTATCTCTCTCTCTCTCTCTCTCTCTCTCTCTCTCTCGCTCTCTCACTTTCTATTTTTTACTCCCTTTTATCCTTTAGCTAGTTTGTGGGTCATGCTTGGCGGCTAAGGCGTTAAGTGTCTTGGATTTATTATTAGATTTGTCTTTGTTTATGTGCTTGTGCGAGCGAGTGTGTGTGTGTGTGTGTGTGTGCTGCCTCTCCAAAGGATGTGTTTTGACGCTGGCTGGCAAATCTCAACAACTGCACGGCTAGCAGCCTTAGTTAAAGCTCGATTCGCTCCGCTCAGCTCCGCCAGACTTTGTCTCGGGCGCAACTCCCCAGCCACTTCGCTCGCTCATCCCTTGTGCTAATGTTGTTTGTTAGTTTTTGGCTGCCATTAAAAGGCTTTGCTATGGGATTTGTGTACGTGTTGAAATTAACAAACTTTTCCCACACACACATTGAGACATTGTCTTGTCGCCTCCCATTGGCAGCTGTATAATAATCAATTTAGGTGAAAATTGGAAAAACAGCTTAAAGCCATAAAACGTTTCGTTTGCTTAGCATGCAGGCTCGTCCAGGACCTCTCTCTTCTCTCCTCTCTCTCTGTCTCTCCCTCTCTCTCTGCCTCTCTCCTGTGTCTTACGAAATCAACTTCAAATTTGTCGCCTGCGCTTAATGGCCAAAAGCCTGGACTAAGCCCAGTTAGCCAGTCGCCCAGCGTGCTTAACATTTAAAGCTAGCAAATTGTTTATTTGTATTTCTATATGTATGGATATATTTATTTATTTAAAAATGTTAAGCTTCGGCTTACGTTAACCAATTAAGATTATAAAGAGATTAGTTTGCTGTCCGCAGAAAAAAAAAACAACAATTAATTGACAGGAATTAGTGACATGCTCGGAATGATTTACGTTTGTTCGAGCCGAAGATAATCTTGAATGTGGAATGTAATTTGTGTTTTATACACATTTAGTTATGTTAATTTGTTATGTTAATATGTTAACGTAGAAATGTTAATCCTAATTTAACTATGTTATGATAATTTACTGAGCGTGAGTTTTGTTAACACAGTTATGTTAACATTTAATTATTTATTAATAATGTTCTTTGTGTTTTTAATTTAAATAAAAGTATTTATTTCACTTTAAGTTTTGTTAACATGATTATGTTAACATTTAATTATTTATAAATAATGTTCTTTGTGTTTTTAATTTAAATAAAAGTATTTATTTCACTTCATGTTCTTTTCTTCTCGACATGCACCTCAAAAGTGAGCTCGAGAGCTTTCTACTGCTGGAGAGAGCTTTTGAGTAGTTAACATACAGATCGAGCTTTTTCTCTCTCAATGTTAAAGTAGGCAGAGACTGGGAAGCAGCACTTAGACTACATAACTTCCCCATCGCTTAAATTAAAACTCTCCTGAGTTTTACAATTCATTTATATATATGTAAGGGTTAGGAATACAATTATGGTAGATTATGTTACATTTGAAGTCTGATATTTCTTCTTTCTTTTATGTTAGAACTATGGACATTACTTAAATTAAATTTTCTATATTTCGGTTCATTTTTGTGTCTTAGAGACTTATAGTTTTTTATATATCCTTCGTTTCTAGTTTCTTCAAAATTTTCTCTTGTTTGATTTAAGGATGTAATGTAATGTTTCTTATAATTTATAATGTTATTATGTATAATTTTTTTGTCACAATTTCCATGTTCAATATTCATTGGCGTATCTTGTATTGTTGAGTGATAGCTGTTATTATAATATTCTATAGCTTTACTAACTTTATCTTTGATTGATAGATCTTTGTTTTCAAGGTATATAATTCTTATTTTTTCTGTTAGAGTGTTATGGAATCTTTCGACGTCTGCATTGCCAGTGTGGCTGTTCGGTTTTACAAAATGAACTCCTATATTCTCATTTCTTAAATATTCTTTTATATTTACACTATTAAATTCATTATCAGTTATTAATTTTTCAAAGCTTCCTCTTTGGGATTTATACAAGCGCATTTTTCGATTATAGTTTGATTATTGCGATCCTCAAGGTAGAAGGCAGTAGCAAATTTTGAAAATCGGTCAATAAAAGTTAGGAAATTGCATTTTGAATTTGTGTAGATGTCCATATGAACAATTTTTCTTATATCAGTTGGTGTTTCCGTATATTTAAATTTTTCTTTTACCGGGTTTCTGTCATATTTACACCGATTACAAATTTCACAATTGTTGATATACTTTTGGATGTAATGTTGAAGTTTTGGAAAGTAAATAATCTTCTTTAAACTTTGGTAATTTTCATTTATACCTGAATGACCAGTGTAATATTTATGGAATCGTTCAATTTCTTTATACACATCTTCTTCGTTTTCAATGTCTTTTGCGTGAAATGAGCATTTTACAAATTTAACATTTTTATTGCCTTCGAAAATTTGGATGATTTTGTTTTGAAATTTATTGTATTGGTGGTCGTTATATTCACTGAATATTCCTACTTTGCCTTTTATGATATGATTCTTCAAAATTTCTTCCATTCCATTTTCAAGATCATTTAAATTTAAATAAATTTTCTTATTTCTATTCTTATATTCAAACTCCTTAGTTTTTTTATCTGTTAGAATGATTTGTATTTTAAATCTATTTACAACTGTTTCTAAGCAGCCTAAAATAGGTGTGTCCACAAAGTCTTCGGCTTGTGTATGTTGGGTACTAATATCATCAACATTGTTTTCTAAAGAGTTACAAGATTTAGTTATGTTTACGGCACAAATTTCGTCGTTGCTTATTCGGCTTAAAAAATCAGCTACCTGGTTATTCTTTCCTTTAATGTATGATACGTTTATATTAAATTCGCTAAGCTTCACAAGCCATCTATAAAGTGTTTCATTAAGTTCTTTTCCATTATATTTAATTAGCAGCCACTTAAGTGGTTGGTGGTCAGACAAAATGTCGAATTTGACTCCATAGAGATATGGGCGGAAATAAGCTGTTGCCCACACTATAGCTAGTAATTCCTTTTGTATAGAAGAATAGTTTTTCTCATGATCATTTAATGTACGACTTGCATAACAAATAGGTTGACCATCCTGTTGCAGAACAGCACCTAAAGCTATGTTGCTAGCGTCAGTAATAAGCTGAAATTTCTTTTTGAAATCCGGATACTTAAGTACCGGTGCTTCGGTTATGATTCTTTTTAATTTGTCAAATGCAATCATGAAGTTGGGTTCATTAACATCGATCTTAGCATCCTTTTTAAGGCATTTAATCAATGGATAAGCTACTTGAGAAAAATCTTTTATGAACTTTCTATAATACCCGGTGATTCCTAGAAAGGCTCTAATTTGTTTAACATTTCTCGGAATTTTAATCTGAAGAATGCTGTTAACTTTTGTTGGGTTAGGCCTAACTCCTTCGGGGGTTAAAACATGACCCAAAAACTGAGTTTCTTTTGAGAAGAAATTGCATTTGTTGATTTGAATCTTAAGGTTTGCTTCAGAAAGTTTTTTAAAGATTGTGTGAATATGGCCAACATGTTCTGAAAAACTAGTGGAAAAAATAAGAACGTCATCAAGATAGACGACACAAATTCTATTTATTTCTTCTTTTAAAACTGTGTTTATAAGACGTTGGAAAGTGGCAGGAGCATTTTTGAGCCCAAATGGCATTCGATTAAACTCGTAATGCCCGTGGGGGTAGAAAACGCTGTCTTTTCCCTATCTTGTTCCTGAACGAGAATTTGGTGAAAGCCTTTCGCTAGATCTATAGTAGAAAAATATTGCGCTCTTCCTAACTTGTCTAGTATACTTTCTATATTGGGGATAGGAAACTTATCGTCTACTGTGTTTTCATTCAATTTGCGGTAATCAATAACTATACGCCATTTTTTTCTCCACTGTTATCAGCTTTTTTGGGTACGAGCCATAAAGGGGCATTATATGGGGAATTGCTTTTTACGTATTATTCCCTGTTGTAGCATTTCTTCAATTTGCTTATATATTTCTTGCTCATGTATTTGAGGATATCTATAAATCTTACAATATAAGGGTTTATCCACTATTGTTTTTATCTGATGTTCAATAATGTTCGTATTGCTAAGACACTGACCTTCAAGAAATACTAATGTTTTAAATCTACTTAAAATTTTTGTTAGAGCATTGCTTTCTTCTTGATTTAAATCATTAAAAAGAATTTTCTGTGTTCTATTATCTATTTTGATTGATTCAATTTGATTTGCCTCATCAGAGTATGGTGAAGTATTTTCAAATTGAATAGTATTATTATTAATCGTAATTGTATTGTGGTAGAAGTCAATAAGAGCATTTAATGGTTTAAGAATGTTTTGACCTATAATAGCATCGAATGATTTGTTATCAAATGTTGTCAATTTCCAACTCATTGTTGCATCTTCTTTAAATTCAAGAGGCAAATCAGTTATAATTTCTTGCGTTATTAACGATTTTGAATTAAGAGATGAAAATGATATTGGGTGACACAAAGTTCTTCGAGGATATTGTAACAATTTATTCCTATCTAATATGGAAGTTGTTGAACCAGTATCAATCAAGGCAGTTATCATTTCATTGTTTAAAGTTAACTTAATCAAGGGAAGTGATTTTTCGAGGCAATTGTATGAAAATTTGCATGGCAAGAACAGTTCTTTTGCTCAGACTCAGATTCATGAGTGATGTTTTGATTTTGATTATCATTTTTAAATTGGCTACAATGAGCTCTATCTGCTTCGACATGATCAATTTCCATTTTTGACACATGACTTTGTTGATTTGTATAGTTCTGATTTGAATTTAAATTTTGTGTTCCTGATCGAAAGTTTCCTGAATTTGCTTTTACATTTTGGAAATTGCTGTTGTGTTTTGCACTGTTATCTTGATTATTATAATTTGGTACGTAGAATCGGTCTTTTTGATTATATGTATTATTATTTTGTGAAAATTTTGGTTTAAGATTTTGAGTTCTAATGAGGCCTTCGGTTTCTAATAAATCGAAAGCTTCTCTTAAATTTTTAACATTTCTATTAATTACGACTGAGGCTAAATTTACATCGATATTTTTCAAGAATGTTCTTAACATAGTATCTTCGACATTTTTGGGACTAAACTCAGGATGCTTTACATTATCATATTCATATTTTTCATTAATTTTACACATTATACTTCTTAAAGACTTAAAATATTCTGTGATATTGTTTTTGTTACTTAGCATAAACGCCTCTTGGTAAAGTTGATTATAAGACTCCTTTATGCCAAAATTCCGAATAAGAATCGTCTTGATGTCATTCCATGACGGCTCGGAATTCTCGATGGTTCTTACAACATGTAGAGCTTCGCCTTGAATTTTATTGAGGATGACACGGCGAAAGACGTAGACTCCTGCGGGAGATGTAGGAGGTAATAATGAAAATATCATATCCACTTCACGAATAAATGATGATAGAGCCCTTGAGTTGTCTCCTCTGTACTCGTGAATGTGGTGGGCATCCTTAAGAATATCCCCAAACGTTAAAGTAAAGTCGTTTGCCATCGCTATCAAAGAATTAATAGCTGTTGAGTTCTTTAGATCTTTTAATATGCTAACAGAATTAGTTCTGTTAGTTTTCGTCGCCAATCGATGCCGAATGTTCTTCTGAACTTGTCATCGAACCAATTGTGAACAGAATAAGTTCACTCCGAGATGCTGGTGTATGTGTGTGCAATTGCTGATTTAAACACACATTCACACATACATACAGAGATGAATACGGTTGCAAATGCTGGCACGTTTTTTTCGTGACTTTTCAGGTTATGTGTCTTTAGCACAAGAGTAGATATAGAATTGCGTACAAGCACAAATTCGTTTAAAACTGCACTTAAGTGAGTATTTTAATGTTTTTGGTTACTCCGTCGGCTGCGCCAGTTTTGTTAACACAGTTATGTTAACATTTAATTATTTATAAATAATGTTCTTTGTGTTTTTAATTTAAATAAAAGTATTTATTTCACTTCATGTTCTTTTCTTCTCGACATGCACCTCAAAAGTGAGCTCGAGAGCTTTCTACTGCTGGAGAGAGCTTTTGAGTAGTTAACATACAGATCGAGCTTTTTCTCTCTCAATGTTAAAGTAGGCAGAGACTGGGAAGCAGCACTTAGACTACATAACTCGTGTGGCGATCTGGCAGCATAGTTAAGATAGAAAGCTCGGAAACTGTCAACAATAGATAAATAATAAATATAATAGTTGTCATCTTTACATAAAAAATCATAAAGTAATTCAAGCTATGTAGATGGAATAATAATGAATATAGGGTAGATACCATAATGAAATGCTATGAAATATATTAAATAGACATGAAAAGAACTCTAATGCTTCCTTTCCCCAGATATATATATCAACGAAGAGTGCATCGCTTGATCAGCACAGCTCATGATGCCAATGGGGATCAATCAGAGCGTGGCTGATAAGAGAGTCCAAGGCAGGGTGTTCAGGAAAGGTACTCAGAGAAGGTGCTCAGAGAAGGACTCTAAGAGAATGTTTATACTCATCTTTCTGTCCCAGCATTTACTTTGCTCTCACTATATACTTTCCGTATAAAATGAAAGCAGAGTAAAGCTGAGTTTGCTTAGCGACTCTTTCGCTTCTTCTACTCGATCATCCGCATGATTTCGGCTGTCAGCGCGCATTGCGGACTTGGCAGCCTTTGATATTTGTTAAAAGGTATTTGAAGATTTGTAATAACAAAATGGCTTTAGCCAAGCCTCGCACCCCCTCCTCTCCCTTATACATATAAGCTCTGCTGTTGCCATTGTCTGTCCGTCTGGGTGTCTTCGTGTTTCGGCAACGGTTTATTTTTATAGTTATTACACTCGTTGCCTTAGTGCAATGCTGTTGTTGTTGTTGTTGTTGTTGTTGCTGTCGTGCGGTTGGTTGTGGCTGTCTTTATTGTGTCACGCTAGCGATTCAACTCTTGCCTCAGTGCGTGCATACCACCCCCCCTCCCACTCCCTCACTCCCACTCACTCTGCCTCTCCCGCTCCCTCTCGCTCTCTTTATACCTAGTCCCATGCCGTTCTTGGCCCCATCCGAAATCACCTTATTGTTCTCTCGGCTTAGTCACAGCCGCCTCCGTAGTGCCTTTCATTTTTTATTTCTCCTTACGCTCTATACCCAGCATCTATGGTAGAGACGAGCTTGATGAGTCTGTCATAGATCTAAGGACTACCATGATATCAAATCTTTATAATATTATACACATACTATAGATAAACAGTAGTTAAATTCTTTAAACTGAATTCGATTCTGACTTTAGTCAAATTCATTTCCCAGTAACATTCTGGCAAGTTACGGCATCTGCGAGTCGAGCATGCCCGCCTGATTTCCTGTTTCTTTTCCCTGGCTCTCTGGTATGCTCTGAGTGTCTGCCGTTGCCGCTGCTTTTATGTGCTCTCAGTTTTAAAAGGATTAAGCTGTCGTTAGATTTTTGTTGTTCTCGGCCCTCGGTCGCCCACCCACCCCCTCGCCGCCACGCCGCATCGGCACCTCACCACCTCACCGCTCAGCTGTCCAAGAGCTATGTTTGCTGTGCCTTAATGCCAACATGTCTGACTTGCTGGCAGAGCATCCTCGTCTCGACTTTCAGAATCGATTAGCCATAAAACGCTGCAGCCGGCTCAAGTGCCGCAAATGGTCGCCATCCACCAGCCAACAGCCGCCCGTCACCAGCAGTGGCTGCCGCAGGCGCAGCAACATTTAAGGCTGGCTGTATGGTAAATGGCAAATGAAAAGCCCTGCAGTCAAAAGAACACCAAGAAGCTAACAATCAATCGAGCGAGCGCTTTGCCTTTTTATTAAAGGGATTACGCTGAGCTCTGCTCGAATGTGTCAGGCATAACTGAGGATTTTCTATCATTTAACAGCGGCTCACGATAGTTATTTCCCATCCTACTCTGCAGGCGCTCACTGCATGAGATAGTCGAGGGAATAACATATGTATGTTACGATTATGAGGCAAACGTTTCACTTTCTTATTGATGTAGCTTCCTTTTGAGTTGCAGTTGCTTTGTCGGTGTGTAGGGGAAGGGAAGTAGGGAGAAGGCAGCACGTGTTGATGGAGAATAGAAGTTGAGCAAGAAGTATTTAGCTCAATTACTAGAGGCTGCCAATGCGAACTATAGCACTCACATATAGTATGAAAGCTCCCCTTAGAGTCTGAGCTTAATAAAACAATCGATTTTGAAGAAAGTTTTGATTTATTATTTCATTATCATTATTTTTAAGTTTCTTATTGATACATTTAAGCATTAAACATAAACAATTAAGTGCCTTTATTATTATATTTATTTTTAATAATATAATTTTTAATATTTAATTTTTATTATATTGTTTTAAAGTATTTTAATATTTTATCATTTCATTTTGATTTTTTTTAAGAATATAAAAAAATATTCATTAATTTAAATAAATAGTTTTTAAAATTATATAGTATTATTTTGTTCTTATTTTCCAAGCTTTCACGCTCAGCTCAAACGTTTTCAAAAAATATTCCATGGCCTCTACTAATCAGGAATAATGGCAGAGTAAATTTTCATTATTTTTTTTTTTAGCTCATTCAATACAAATAGAAAAATATATAAAATACTTTATATATAATTCCCAGCTCATTGCCTTGCAAAAATAATTCCAATTAAGAAATCTTCTTATTTGGGCAAAACAAATGAAATGAGCACAGAGTGCGAAGTCAGGCGAAATCTAGACGTGTCTGGAATGTCTGACCGCAAAGTCAGGAGCGAACAAGCCGCAGAGCCGCAGCTCGACGTGCCGCACCGCAGCAGGCCGCAACGTGCCGCACCTCGCCTAGCCGGGGCAGCCAGGCGAAAAGGGTTAGGCGCCCATCAAATTCTAGCCGATGTTGGCGATAAAAAATTTCTAAAAAATTTTAAGACCCGATGGAAGCAAGAAAAAAAGAAAAAGGAGCTGAAGAGAGCGCAAGGGCGGAGGGGGACTGCATGTGAAAGCATATTGTGTCGCTGCTCGTTTTGTGGCCTGTTCTTTAAGGCTTTTTTCGTTGATATCGCTGAAAGTTGTTGAAGGCCTCAGAGCATAGCTGAAGCGTTTAGTCGGCATTAGAATTCATTGTTTTGGCATGGCAATCGAACTGACTAACCACGGCGGCTGCTGCCCATGACATTATCTATTGTCAGTGTGCCTATGCATACACACAGGACATACACAAAGGACACTTCAGACTGGCAGCGAGGCAATTAGCCTGCTGCTCCTCTGGCCAGGCCAGGCCAATCTACCTCTAGCAACATGACTCGACTAAAACCAGGTTGAAGCATTAACCCGTTTTAGCCCCATGAGCATGTGAATGCGTGTAAGCGTGCGTGCATGTGTGTGCGTGCATGTGTGTGTGTGGGTGTGTGTGTGTGAATTATAAACTATTGTTTACACAAAGCGGAAGTCCTTGCCCGTGTGACTGTTACATGCTTCATTAAATTATGCTTTATTAGCCCGACGGGAGTTGAATTTGAAGAAGTGCCCGGCCGGCTATAAAACTCAGCGCTTTCCATATGCCACACACATGGATAGAGCAAGAGAGAAAGAGAGAGAAAGAGAGAGAAAGAGAGAGAAAGAGAGAGATATGGAGACATAGAGCTCGATTGGGGTTGTGTGTGTGTGTGTGTGGTCGAGCTTGGGGCTGGGGCTGTAACGAGAAATTTATGTTTTTTGTCAAGTGATAAAATTTTTCGCTTACTCTCGAAAGGGCTCGCACATAATTTGTGGCTATAAATTGAAAATTCAATTTCTTCAAGTCTTTTCATAGAGCGAGTGAGAGAGAGAGAGGGAGAGAGAGAGGGAGAGTAGGGGGGATCAGCTCACCTGACCAAGCAAATAACCCCTTTGACAGGGGTGTGTGCGTGTGGCAGTTTACGATTTGTTTGGGTTCGCCTTTTGGCGACCCTTTCACTTCGGACTTTGTTTTCTCCGGGCCGAGGCCCAGTTTGTTTAGGACATATGAAGCGGACGTGACGTGGCGGCCATTGTTGTGGCTGCTGCTGCGGGCTGATAATTGGCGCCAGTGAAATGCAAATTGATCATTTGAGCTGGCTCTTTAATTAGTCAAAGTGGCAGCTGCGAGCGAGCCAGGGGCTAAATAAACAACCTGACAGACAACAATGCCCGCTGAGACAGTGCGAGAGAGAGAGAGAGAGAGAGAGAGGCGCCCAAAAGGACTGCCTAGCCTCTCGCCCGATTAGCAATCTAAAGGCTAAAGGCCAGGCCATAGATAAACACGCGCCCGCATCAAACATAATACACAGCAGCCACTCGAACACTCGATTTGCATTTATGCAGCGGCATCAAAAGATTTTCTGCTGATGCCACAGAAACCTTGCAACCCTTGCAGGCCGACCGACCGACCGACCGACCGATCCGCCCACATAGCTCAAAGCCTAATAAAATAGATATACACTATTCACCTTGAGCAATTTTTTTTTTTGCCTTGCTACCCCTTTGGACTTTTTGTTAGCTTTCTATTTTCCGCAGTGATTGATTCGCTTTGATTTGCGCCATCCGAAGAGGCCGGAGCTCTTCAGTTGCCATCTGAGCCACCTTAAGGAGGGCCGCAGAGCAGGAGAAACAAAATTAAATTGCTGACGACTAGGAATATGCGCACACCTAAGTGGACATGGGCTTAACCTGCTTGGCCCCATCGTAGATCAGAGTTATCGGCTTGCGGCACTTGCCTGCCGCTGGCGCTGACTTTTTAATTAGCCCTGACACGGTTAACCTCTGTCTGAGTGCCAGCCGAGTGGCCAGGAAATATCAAATTTGTACGTTTCAAGTGGCCGTCGAGAGCCACAGGACAGTGACACTGCGCCGGTTGACAGCTGCCAGCTGCCAGCTGCCAGCGCCGGAGTCCTCAACTATCGCCATCGCGCTGCTGTTCGGGTCGAACTCAAAGAACTCAAGTATTCCATAGCCTAGATTTAGCTCAAACAAACTCAACGTCAACTTGATAACTATGCCACTTGGCTGACATCACAATTGGCCGGCGAAGACTTTGGAGACCCTCACTTCATCGGCTCCTTGGGCCGACACGTGCCGAATCGAGATTTTTGATTTAATTAGATTAGAAGCATCATATCAGGTTCACAACGAATGCCAATCTCAGCAAGTCGGAGGTGCCTGACTAGCAGATACCTGAGCCCAGATCGATGAGGTCCTGGCAACAGAAATTTCACTCAAGTCGAGAGCTTTTATAGGCTGAGAGATCGAAGCATTTATAGACAAGCGGATGGAAGGGCACATGAACGAACAGAAGAGGCGGACGGATGAGCAGATGAAAGTGCGGAAGGACGGGCTGGCGAACGGACGGACAGCCAGACGGACGGATAGACGACAGTGCAGACTGAAGGACGTCCGTACTGGCGAGCGGACGGACTTATAGGCAGCCGAACGGACGGATAGACGTCCGTACAGACGGACGGACGGATAGACCACCGTACAGACTGGAGGACTGATAGACGGCCACACTGACAGGCTAACAGACGGACGGATAGACGGCCGTACTGGCTATCGGACGGAGGGACAATCGAACGGACTTATGGGCAGCCGGACGGACGGATAGACGACCGTACAGACTGATAGACGTCCGTACAGACAGATAGACGTCCGAACAGATGGACTGATAGACGGCCAGACTGACAGCCGGACGGATAGACGACAGTACTGGCGAACGGACGGAGGGACAATCGGACGGACTTATGGGCAGCCGGCCGGACGGACGGATAGAGTGCCGGACAGGTGCAGAAACGCGCAGGGATATATTGACTGAGCTGATTATTGAAAGACGCACAGCAAATATTGCAACAGATACAGAATCAAAGAAACTTTTATTTCTGCTCTGAAATTATATCTCTTATCACTATAATTGTAATATTATATTACATATAAATTTTAAAAATAATTCTAATGAAGTCATAATATTAATTATATATAAAATTAGCATTTTATCTGGTTTCCCGTGCCTTAAGACTTTAGCTAGAGCTACAACCAAATTTTGCGCTCGAAAGTATGCTATATTTTTTGACTATCTTTAACTGGGGGAAGCTGAGCTGGTTCGAGTTCAATTCTATTACCAATAATTGAAACTTAAGCATGTCATTAGCTTTGCTTTAGTTTGCTGTGAGTTCATAAAACAAACACACACACACACACACACACACACTCCCACAGACACGCACATACACGAACACACACACACACTCCCGGGCAGTCGAAGCATGGGCATTAGCATGTATTTTTATCATTTATATGCATGGCAGGCGGCGCATGAAAGTCAGTTTTATGTGATGAGAGTGTTCGCAGGCAGAGAAGAGCCTGCAACGAATCGCTGATGCTCTGCCAGCGAGCGAATAGAGCAAACGTGCCGAGGGCAGTGATGTGGCCCGAGCTCTGGCTCTGCTCACATCGCGCTGGCGAGGCTTTAAAGCATTTACGAATTGCAGTCTTGGGCACTCGCTGGCAGTGGCTTACGACCCCAGCGACTGTGTTTGCGGTCTGCGGCCGTGTCCGTGTCGGTGTCGATGGCCGTATCCGTGCTGCCGTCCATTTCCGCGCAAACGTATTCCAGCTGGCGTGACGTAATAGATTTTACGCGACCATCAACATTCATAAAACATTCTTGCGCGTAACTCACATAATTTCGTAATCTCACATGTTCTTTCATTAAATAATTCATTTAATTTGATTTCAGTCTCGGTTGCGGCTGCACATACACAAGCGACTATATATACATATATATATATATATATATATATATATATATATATATATATATATATATATATATATATATATATTGATTAGATATGTAAGGCACATAAATATCCCATACACACATATATATATATGGGCAGCTGGCGGCCATAGGAATTGTCCAATGGCTTTTATGCGCGCCGTCGAAATTTATTTGCAGCGTGCATTTAATGAAAATATATCCGGCATTATTCGAATTGATCTAATAAAGCCAGCCAGCCGCCTAATCTTGGCCACAAAGCCCAGCGCGAAGGCTTTTTTATGTAAATATGGATTATATCTGCAGCATTTGATGGCTGCTTCAGCAAATGTGAAACGGATAACTCCAGCGGCTTCAATGAGGGGGAAGAGTGGGCGTCAGTCAGGGATGCATTCAGGTGATGTTTGATTTAAAGAAATTATAAATAAATTTCGATGGCAAAGAGAAGGAAGAGAGTGAAGTGAAGCCCTGACATTACTATTGCCAATTCCTGACATACGGAGAGCAGCCTTTGCATAAGATTCTACACTATTAGATGCTGGCCCATATAGCTGCTGCTTGCCAAGCCTCGTTATGATTCAAGTCGATTTTGATCTTGATTACTCACCTGATAGCGTGCGCTCTCATATCCCGCTCAGTATATGGAAGCTGAAGTATACCATATCTGGTAGAAATGCTTATCCGAGCTTTGTCTCTCTATGCCTTGCTGTCTGTTGCTTATATAAACTCAATAAAGATTGGCCAGATTCACTATAATTTGCTTTATAAGTGCAGCGATTCACTGCATGTCGAAAATCTCCGTTCAGTGAGTCTTTTTACCAGTCGCCAAAGCACTCAGAGCCACTCTGTGTATTAGTGTTGACTAATTTCCCAACTACTCATTAGTTTCGATAGGCCGAACATAAAAGACGATGTTAAGCAATCGCTACAATCGATACTTAAGTACTTTACGAAATACTTATTAAAATCCTAAAGCACAGTAAGTAGAGATACTATACTGTAGTATACTATACTAAAGCCTCAACTAATAGCCATAAACTTATGCTTTATTCCATCAAGCCAATCTGGAAGCCATTCTGCATTCATGTCTAAAACATTATTCAACTCTAACTGCAGTCATCAATGGCCTAAGCCACACCCCTGCCACAGCCACAGCCACAGCCACCGTCTAAGAAACTCGACTCGAGTCACTTATGACTTTTTCAGTCATATTTATCTGGCAACGGCTCAGCCGTATAACCGCTCCTCGAACAGCGCCAAACTACGCAATTCCTCTGCCTGTCGAGCCATAATTAATCTCAAGTGCTTAATTCTCGCTTAAAGTAAACTGAAAACTTCTCTCGCATAGCTTAAATAAATACGAAAGTTTGAGCTGCCTCCGCTATTTGCATTCTGTGTGAGGAGGTGCGTTCCTCAAGTGCCGCAGCAGGCTGAGGGGCGCCCATGTTCGAGACGAAAGTCGTTCAGATGTCCATAATGTTAATTTCGCGTTATTCTTTTCAATTTGCACAAACATCTGAGCTGGCTGCAGACAGCGCCTGGGCACAGGATGTTCACATGCAGATTATGCCAAACAGTTGATGCACAGCCTGCGAAAGAGGTTGCCGCCCCACTTCTTGGGCCACAAATCGTGGCAGGCAAGACATGCCCGAAATTCGCAGAGAGCTCGCAGCTCGCAGCTCGCAGCTCAGAGAGCGACGCATTTTAATTTTACCCCGGCAGGACGTGCGGGACGTGGCACAGAATTGAAAGAGTTTTTGGCCTGATGATGCACTTTCAAGACGCCAGACCAACGGCAGGGGTTAAGTGTAGAAATAATGGCTTGCCAGTGCAAGAAAAATGGTAAGCAAAAAGTTTTTAACTACGTGCCGAGGCAGCCAGGCAGCCAGGCAGCCAGGCAGCCAGGCAGCCGAGCTGCCCTGGGTTCACTTTGGTGCTTTCGCTTTAGAAATGCTTTTGGCCCAGTTTGCAACACGTTTGTTTCACATTCGGCTTTCATCTATGCGTTCGCCGGAATTCGTGAATAGTTTTTGGACAGCGCTGTCGTTAAACGTGCCAGCCACGCCCACACGCCCACCGCCCACGTTGACAATGCCGAACTTAAGGCATGCTGACAATTTTCAAGCCAGCGGAATTTGATTATGCAACAATAAATCTTTAGTTCATTTGCCAAAGAGTGGACCGGGGTCCGCCCCGCCCCGCCCCGCCGCACCTGTATTTGGGGATTAGTGGGCGGCTCACGTGAAATTAGCATGTGAAAATATTTGTCAAAGATTTGCGCAAAATTATGCGCAGTGTTTGCGCCAAAATACACGAGCCGAAACTTTTCACAATTTTAAATTAAATTTTTCACAGAGTTTGCTCACATGTGTGTGCGAGTGTGTGTGTGCGTGTGTGTGTGGCCAGAAAAGTTTGCTGACTGAAAATATTTGGGAGGAAAAATAAAATAAAAATGATGTTGCATCACAGACTAAAGCGCTTCAAAATTTTGCAAATTTCCAAACTTGTTTGCCAAGTTTTGCCTGGAGAGAGACAGAGACAGAGTCAGAGAGAGAGGGAGAGAGAGAGAGAGAGATAATTTTTGTTTGTAGTATTTTTATCCTTGTTTTGATAAGCTATTTACATAAGCTGATGTGCGAGCACAAGCATGTTATATGAGCCAAGTTTGCGTTAGCGACCGACAAAAGTTTCCAAGTCAGAGTAAGCTGGGTCAGTCGCCAGGATTGCTGTCGCTGCCGCTGCCGCTGCTATTGGGCCGCTCGCCAAGTCAGCAGCATGAAATGTGCGACGGATTAACGCACAACAAATGCTCAACTGTGTGTGTGTGTGTATTGGTAGTGGTGCGAGCGCAATTCTAATCGCTGCCTGGCAGAGGGTTTGGCTTTGGCCGCCTTTAATGGCATTGCAAATGGGACAGCCTGGCCGATGATGACCAGTCGAGGCAACGACATCAACATTGTTGTGCGGTGCTGGTGGTGGTGGTGGTTCGGTGGTGTACAATTACGTCGCATAAGCAATGCGTTTTTTATGGCGCTAGCGATTATGGCCCGACAACAATAACAACAGATAAGCCACGCGGGCGTATACATGATGTTTGATGCCGCCCGTAAATAAGTTCATTCCGAAGACCAAGTACATGAGTGGAGATACGTATATGTATGTGTGTGTACAGGAAAACAAATAAACTTAAAAGCTTTGATATTTGCATTGGAGTCAGAGCAGCAATTTATCTCATATATAATATATATATGTATATAGGATACATCCGGACAGTATTTCAATTGAATTTATTTCCGCTTGCTTATATATTAAATATATATATTATATTATATGCCATACTAAATATATAATAAAATATATATATTTTATATAGACTATACTTCAATATACTATACATTTACTGAATAATATATATTTAATATAATTTATATATATTTATATATATTTTCTTATTACTTATTAACACTTACTTATTAACTTACTTATTAATTACTTATTAACTTACCCAAAAAAAAGCACTTGCACAGTTATTGTATTGCCATCTATTGGTTGGAGGGAGACAGACTTCTTCTATATGCGCCCACTGAAAGAGAGGAGAGTAGAGAAATGGATTGTGGATCAGTCAATGTGTTAGAGTTAAAGATATTTTATATTGTTTTATTTGCATTAGGTTAAATATATACTAATATTAACTCAATTGGAGTTCTGACTTTATGGTCAATTAAATTTTGAAATGACATGTTTGAATAGGGAAACATTTTTGAGCCAACAACTCTTAAGAGTTAAAGTTAATGGCGGATAAAAAAAGCACAAAAGAAAATTGAATACAAAAAAATAAAATAAATATTGAAGAAATTATAAAAGAAATTATACATTTTGGAGCAATTTAATATTTCATAAAATACATAATGAAATAAAATAAATAAAAATTTAAAAAATAAATAAAATAAAAAATATATAGAAAAGAAATAAAATGAATAAAATAAATTAGGCAAATCAAAAAAATAAAAAAAATATTTGAAAAATTCTCACAAATTACGATTCGTATTGCAAATTTATTTATTTATTAATCTTAAAGTGAGGAATAATTAAAATTACGTACTGCAAATTATATTCTATTCACTTAAGCAAATATATAATTTTTTTAAATTTTTTGGGTTTATCTAAAAGCAGCATTTTGCAAATTTTAGCACTATGCGTCTATTTTGTTTGCAAGTTTAGTTATATATTAAGTTACCCTTAAAGCTAGCAAAAAACTTCATTAACAAAACTTTCAAATCATGCTATTCATATGAATGAAATTTATCCTATTAATGCTCTGTAAATTTGAGCAGAAATTAAAAAAAATGATTTTGAGCTGGCTAAAAGCAGTCTTTCCCTAATTTTGTTTTTAAATTTCGCTACCTCCAGTTTATATTTATAATATACATTTTTCATATATATTTAAGCAGAGCTTGCTGAAAATTTCATTGGAGTATTATATGCTCATTGGCTTTTCCTTCAGAGGGTATATTGCATGTGAGCTGTGATATGGCCTGAAACTGCTTTATCTGCGTGGGAGTCTATTCTCTCGTGTGCGCACTCCATCAATGTTATGTGCTCGAGACCCTTTTTCTTTCTTTATTCCGAATCAATTCAATTGGCAGCTGAATTCGTGCTCAAGTCATTTGGCTCGAATCGACGACGGCGTCACAATTATTCATTGTGTTACACGAGCAGCTCAGACACACACACACACATGGGGAGAAATCTCTTTTTGCTGTTGTTTGTTGCTCATTCTTGTCTTTGACTTGTAATTTGCCTCAACTTTTGCTATGGCTGCAGCTTGCGCAGTCTCCCCCCCTCACCCAGCCCCCCTCTCTCTCTCTCTCTCTCTAGCATTGGCATGGAATTTGATGCCTGGACCCCATTCGCATTTGCGTTTGCGTTTGCGTTTGCGTTTGCGCTTGCCAATTGACAGTGAAAACTAACGAGACGGAAAAGTAAACGCACTGTGAGTAATATTAGTTTGTAATTTGATTTTATGGTTGCTGTTGTTGTTGCTGCTGCTATTGTTGCTATTTGTTGCCTTGGGCAGCGCGTTGCTTACAATTGAAGCAGCACAGCACAGCAGCAGTCAGCCTGAATGCTTATTTATTGTATGTAGTGTTTGGATAGGTGCACACACACACACACACACACACACACACACACACACACACACACACACACACACACATACACATACACTCTCCCACCCTCTTAGGAGCGAGTCCTACACATATGTTCGTGGCCATTGTCGTGGTACAGGCTCTACTAACTGTTAACGCACTGACAATGGCTAATACGAATTAGCTCATTAAATGTTTAGCAGCCACGCGAATTAATTATATTTCAGACAAATATAAAGAGAAATTACATAGCTGAACAAGCAGAGCACCAAATTTAATTATTAAATATTTCTATTAATATAGAGAGGTATATATATTTATATATTTTTTACATATATATATATATATTTATATACATATATATTTATAAATTTATTTCTTTATTTAAAGATTTTAAATATTTATTACCTAAGCAGCTTCTTTCTTTGATTTTTTCTGCATGTTTAAAATAACATATCTTGCCAAAATAAAATTTCCCTTGAAGAATATCGATTTCATGGTCTACTCAAAAAGTTTGGTAACTCTATTCGCCAAACTGAAACTTTCACAATTAAATTGGAGTTTTCATCAGCAAAGACCAATTTTAGGCAAGTTTTTTATATAAGCCTTTTTCAAAATAATTAAATAAATATTTGCTGAAATGCTACAGAGTCCAATTTTGTTTTATTTAAAAAAGCATAAAACGGAGCTTAACAGAAAAATATATTTAGTATAATCTATGACAATATATAATATTATAATAACTAAAGTAATAGGAAACGCTCAGCATTAAGGCTTGTCCACACAGTCTGTAACAGAAACTTTTAAGCAAAAAGTTGTTTAAGCTGGCGGCATATGTTAAGTCAATATTGAAAGACTTCAGCAAGAGAGAATGGCAAATATTATGTAGGCAGCAAATATGTATTGTTATCTGTTTGGTATGTACTCGCAGTGCGAGACAGTTGGCAGCATTGATTACCTTTAATGTGGCTCGACTGTGTCAAGAACTTTCCCTTTCGCTCTTTATGGTTAAGTATCACTGACTCTTGCACTCAGTCAGTGACTCACTGGCTCACTGGCGCACTGGCGCACTGGCTCACTGGAGCACTGACTCACTGATATGCAAATGATATTGTATTGTGTATGGCTATATAAAACTGATATCTGGCGCACTAATCTTAGATACAAACAATATATTCAAAAAGCGACCTAGATCCTGGCTCAACGTCGAATAACAACAACAACAACAACAATAACAATGAGGACTACAACTGCGATAATAATAACAATAGTAAAAGTGAATGCCAGCTCGAAGCAGAGCGGAAGGAACGTAGTGAGCGATGGCTTGTAATGTGCCAGGGCAGAGGCAATTGGGTAACAGAAGAAGAAGAAGCAGCAGCAGGAGACGGGCAGGAGGCGGGACAGTTAAAAGGGGAAACGTGCCTAGCTGTGGTTGTGCGGCATAGATGATGAGGCACTCGTGACCAGGCAGAGACAGAGCGATACTCAGCGCACACAAGGCAGAGCGAGAGAGCTAGCCTATAGAAACACTGAACGAGTGTCTATGAGTATGGGTGTGTGTGTGTGTGCGAGTGTGTGTGCGAGTGTATCTGTGCTTGTAGTGAAAATTTTTAAAAATTACTCTGAAATGGGCAGAATGATCATTGTTGTTGTTTTTTCTTTTACTTTCTTTTTATTGTTGCCTTTGCCTGTGCCACAAAACAACATTTGAATGGCAAATATGAGTGCAAATAACTAGGCAAATGTCACTGCGAAGTGTAGAATACAAATCCAAAATGAAATGCCATTGCAGCAGACTATAGTTGCTATATACTACATGTTGTGTACATACATATATATATATATATATATATATATATATATATATATATATATATATATATATATATATATATATATATATATATATATATATATATATATATATATATATATATATATATATATATATATTTATTTCATGACAAATTTCTAGAGCCTGGGCTGGGCGAGATATATGGAACCATGTATCTATGCTGTTGAGAGCTTATCACAAGCTCTGCAACTGGAGTTTATTTATACAGCTTAAATAATTGCTTAATATGTTTAGATTGCTTACAGAAAGAAGCTCAGAATACGTTATGAAGCTATTTGAAAGTCAAATAACATTTGCATGCGAAAAGTGAGCTACACCTTACACTGATTTTACGGGCAAGAACAAAAAGAAAATAAATAAAAAATTTAACTTTATATTAAAACTAGGAAAACATAAATTTGAGCTTTATAATAAAATACTATAAATTAATTAAAATTAAATTAAAATTAACTGAAAAACGTATGTATGGCAATATCTCCTTTTTTACAGTATTAGAAATATTTTTAAAATCAAATTATAAATAAATTTTAGTTTTAGCATAAATAACACTAAAATACTTCAAATGAAAGTAAATTCAATTTTACTATACTTTAACAACTAGAAAAACCTAAACAAAATTCATAATATAAATACAATTAAGTTTTAAAACTAAAAGATTTAATAAAATACTTTAAATGAAAAGGAATTTAGTTTCCTATCTATTCCTTGCAAAACCTCTGCAACCACTTAAACCACCTCATATCCATGCTCAATTAGCTCCCCATCTGCACAGCCAAAGCTCTCCCGATAGTATCGCTTGCATTAGTCCAACACACACACACACAGACACACTCACACACATTGCTCCAACTTGATTGACAGCTTTGCTTGCTAGCCAAGTGACTAAAGTGGTCATTCGGTTTTGGTTCAAGGGCGTCAGTGGCAAGTGAAAGCAAATAATCAGTAAGAAATCAGGAAAAAGCGAGTGGAGGAAACAGAGCTCGGCGGGCCCAACGTGCCTGTTTAGCGTTTCCATATGCCACACACGTGACAGCCGCGGCGTGCGGCACGGGAGTTGACACGTTTCGTTGCAGGCCAAATCAAGTGAAGCCCCATTCGGGCCAAAAAGTCAGGCAGCGCGGGCTAATCAAATTTCTGCTGTGCCAGTTAGCTGGCAATGCGATTGCAACTTGAAATTCGAGTAGCTAAGGACGAGTGCGACTGCAGTGGGCAATGCCCGACTTGCAGATATCCTATAGCAAATGAAAATGCGAGTGGGTCAGAAGTGGAGCTGCAGTGGGCGATCTGGACTACTCCATGTATTGCTCTTCTTAAGCTCTCTATTAGTTATTCCCGACAGAGTTTATATATACTTCGGCTCATCGCCTCAAGAACTTTCCACACGATTTGCTAGATTTCTGTGCTGAAATATTTAGCAAATAATTAAAAGTATGAATCAAGCTGAATAAATCAGCTGGCATTCCCGATACGGTCGTGTGTGACTGACGTAGCTGCATGTGGACAACTGAATTATTGATTGGTTCATAGCAGAACTGAAGTTGTTGTTGCTGTTTTGCTTGACTGCAGCAATTGCGGAAACTTGTACTGGAAAACTGTCAACGAGGCAACGCTGACAAAAAAAAAACTGCTGACAAGGTCGTTGATTTTGAGGGTAGAGCAATATCTTCATAGGCTCGCACCTATCAGCCACCCAACCACCCAATCACCCAACCACCCACTTTCGAACTGCACAAGTATAGGGGATACTTGTTTGTCCGTAATTGTGTACGGCTGCAACGGCAGCGGAGCAACAACAATTTACGACGTCTCTTCGGTTCGGTTCGCTTCGTTTCGTTTAGTTTATTTTATTGCGGCTTATTTGAGTTTACAGCGAGTCGAGGCGAGGCGAGCCCACATTGCTCATTTATATTGAGACTGTACATATTTCCGCTATGTAGACCGAGTCCAGGCCAAGTTGCCTGCCCCCACCGCTCCGCCACATTGCCTAGCAGTCATCATGCGGCGTCGCACCGCAATTTGTGTGCCTGCAGTGACCCAGTAACATGGAAAACAGCCGCATCGACAACAGGCCGCCTTCTCACACCATCCACATGCCCACATCCCCACATTCCCACATTCACATCCTCATCCACATCCACATCCACATCCATATCCTCATCCTCATTCTCATCAGCATGCCCATGTCAATCCTCGCCGTCGTCTTGCACACCCTTTTTGGGCCGCTGTGAAGCGCTTTCCGCACAAATTCCTCCATTTGACCTACTTAAATGTCGTAATTTATGAGTATACAGTGTGAAATTGTTTAAAAGTGGCGCCCCTTAGCGTCGTCCTATCCAAGAAGAAGCGTCTTCTTGCTCAGTCTTAGCCGCCTGCAGCTGGCTGAGCTAAAGCTAAGTACAATCACAAACGTAAGCGGGCTCCTTCGTTAACTTGAGCAAATACTTCATAAGAAAGACGGAATCTTATTCAATATTCAATTGATGTTTAACAGCAGTGTGTGATCTGGAGCTTAGATTGAGTTTGAGTTTATATATGATAGAAAAAGCTCTGTTTGGGCTTAGTTAATTATAAAGGTTCTACTAAATATATAAAATAATAATAAATCTTAACTCCATTAAAGGAAATTAAAATGTGTATAGAAATATAATATGAAATATATAAATATATGTTTAATAATATTATATATATATTATTTAATATAAACAAATGTATTATTTTTTATTTATTTTATATTTAATCTTTCATTTCACATAATATATTAATTAAAATAAATAATATTATTTTTATGTATGTACATATATATATTTTTTTAAATTTATTTAATATTTATTTTTCCATTATTTTTTTTTATTTTATATTTAATATTTCATTTTAAATAATATATAAATTTAAATTGATAATATTATTATTATATATATTTTTTTTATTTTTTAATTTTTTTATTATTTATTTGTACATTATTTTTTAAATATTTTATATTTAATATTTTAATTTAAATAATATAAAAATTTAATTTAATAATATTATTATTATATGTATATATTTATATATATTTAATAATATTAAATTAAATTTATATTTATGTATAAAAATCATTTTACTATATATTTTTTATTTTATCTATTATTTATTTGATTAAACTGTAGAATAAATATAAATAAAATATTTTTAAAATATTTTCAGCAGTTCCAGTAAACTTTAATTCCAAATTGATATCTCTGTATCAACATAATATAATAATTAAATAAAATAAAAGCTATTTAAAATAAAATGAGATAAAAATCGAAAAGTCTCAATTACTATATGAATATAATATATTAATAAAATATAATAAATACACAGAAAATTCCCCAGCCGAAGCAAACATGTTCTGCATTGCTCTCGTCTAATTAGGGTATTCCCCTTAATTATATACATTGAAATACAGTCGCCCAACAATGTCTTCGTACACTTGTAAAGTTAAATTTCACTGTCGAAAAAAAGTAGTTTCTGGTTGATTTTAACTATTTTTTTTTATGTAGACTAATAAATTAAACATTTTTCTCGAAATATTAACAAAAAGAAAACAATTTTATTATTTCATGTCACACTTACAGTCTAAAAACAACAAAAGTATATAAAAATGGCACCAATAAAGTCTTCGTTCACTTAATAGATTCACAGGTGTTTTAACGATATTAAACATTTTTTTAGCTATTTCAATACTTTGTTGGGTAACCTTTATTTTTAATAACTGCCTTAAGACGGTCTGGCATTGATTTTACCAGTTTCTCAGCATAACAGGGTTCTATTTTGTCCCATTCTTCTAATAACACCTGCTTTAATTGATTTTTTGACGAAATATTATGTTTTCTTATATTTTGCTCCAATTTATTCCACATATGTTCAATGGGGTTCAAATCAGGGCTTTGAGGTGGTGTATTTAACATGTGTGGAACATTGTAAGCCAAGTACATCTTCGTATTATGAGCAGTATGCTTGGGGTCGTTGTCCTGTTGAAAGTAGAAACTTTGTGTAATTCCTAACTTTTCGGCACTTGGCTTCAAATTTCTTTTGAGGATATCGATGTAGGCACGATGGTCCATTATGCCCTCTATTATTTCCAGGTTTCCGACTCCACTGGCAGCCATACAGCCCCATACCATAACTCCGCCACCTCCGTGCTTCACAGTTTTAACTGTATTTTTCGGGTTAAATGCTTCACCCGACTTTCTCCACACCCGGAGTCTACCATCACATCCAAAAATGTTGTATTTGGACTCGTCGGAGAATATAACGTTCCTCCAGAACTCGGGGGTAGCGTTCAGATGCTCTCTGGCGAAGTCCAACCTCTTCTTCCTATTTGTTGCATTAACAAACGGTTTTCTGCGAGCTGACCGAGACTTATACCCGGCATCATTGATGGCTATGCGAACTGTTTCCGGATGGACGTTAATCTTCCGAGATTGAAGCAACTCTGCACTAATTTTTGGAGCACTTATAAAGGGATCGTTGGCAATTATTCGCTTTATTTGCAAGTGATCACCATGGGACAGAATGGGGGGTCTGCCTGTTTTTGGCAAGTTCTCCACTCTGCCTTCATTTTTGAAGCGCCCGATCACCGTTTGTATAGTGGAACGGCTTCTTGAAAGTATTTTAGCAATTTCACTGTATGATTTTTGTTGTTTAACGTGCAAATTCAAGATTAACTTGCGCTCTTCGATAGACAAATATTTTCCAGGCATTGTGTAATTATTTAAGCCGAATCTCTTGAACAACAAAACCGAAAATGAACATACGTCGCAAAAATGTGTATTAGATTTATCTTCTGAAAAATTGTATGCATAAAACCGTTATTATCGAAGAGCTGTCTGGGCTTAGTGGCGCCGATCGTGAAACATCGCTCAAAATGTACGAAGACTTTTTTGGTGCCATTTTAGTGATCTATTGTTAGTTTTAGCTTACCAGTTGCGATTGAAACAATAAAATTGTTTTCTTTTTGTTGATATTAGGAGAAAAATATTTCATTTATTAGTCTACATAAAAAAAAATAGTTAAAATCAACCAGAAACTACTTTTTTTCGACAGTGAAATTTAACTTTACAAGTGTACGAAGACATTGTTGGGCGACTGTATATATGTATTCAGGCTTTAAGCAGCAGCTGTTATGGGCTTAATAAATATAACCACACACACTCTCGCTCCCTCTCCTCTGTGTGCATAATATAAGTAATAAATAGAAGTTCCATAGGCCATGAAAAATTGTTACAAATTAATCGGCAAACGTTTGGCAGAGTGTGGTGGGTGGGGCAGTGGGGGGGGCGTGGCATGAAATTAGCAGCGCCGGCAATTTGTAGGCCATAAATTTAAAACTGAATTAATGGCGTTTGAAATCGAAATGGCGCTAGACATCGACGACAAAGAGCCGCAAAATTTTAATGTCGCAGCCTCGGTCCGTTGAGTGGCTGCGTGGGCATCGCAGCTCGGTGGTTGGCGAGAGGTGGTGGTGGTTGGCTGCCTGATGGCTGATGGCTGATGGCTGATGGCTTGCGGTCGTGATGGAGAATGAATCGAAATCAATTGAATTAATTATTGGCGCTTAATTGATTGAAACGAAGCGAATTCAGCTACAGCTTCAGCTTCCCTCTGCCTGTGCCTCTGCCCTGCTTGGCTGCCAGCCAGCCCCAAATGGCACTGCAGTTGCCGCGTTAACAAGCTGCCAACTGTTTTTCATTCATATTCGCTCGCTGACTTTTCACGTAACTCTCAGAGTTCTACTTGCCAGCAAGTTGGCTCGCTCTCCCACTCTCGCTCCCTCTCTTTTGCACCCAGCGCCCTTCTTTGCGCTTCTCACATTCATTGTCGCTGCTAAATAGAGCGCATTTTAGCCATTTCATTTTCATAAAATCAATTAGCCGTTGACGTTGTTGCCTCTGCTGCTGCCTCTGCCGTTGCCTTCTGCTGCCAATACGCGCCAGTTGCTCCATTTTCAGTGCTTGCGAATCGGGCGCTACAAAATAAAAGCAACAACAACAACAGCCGCACTTTCGGGGAGCAGCGGCAGCTAAACAAAGCGTGCGGCATGCAAAATATCAGCAGCGACGCGCTGCAAGCAGCTCTGGAACGATGTTTGCCAAGTGCCAGCAAGAGGGCTGCCACTGGGCTGGCTGAAGGGTAGGCGGTAGCCAGGGTGCAGGGTGAAGGGTAGTGGAGCGAATATTGTTGTATTGCGTTTGCCAGCAGCAATTGAACGAGCTTATTGATTGGCCACGTTGCGCCCTCTGCCCTCGCCCACTCCCACTGGCTTGGGTTAGTTACTCTCTCTCTCTCTCTCTCTCTCTCTCTCTCTCTCTCTATGTGTGTGTTGTATGTGTGTGCGTGTGTGTTGTTGGCTGTTGATTTTGTCTTAAATACTCGGATTTAGATCGCGCATTCGCATCTGTTGAAAGTCTAATTAATTTACTGCCAGCACACAGAGCGTGACAAATGAATGCAGGCAATTAACCTTGATTGCATATCGTAAGCCAGATCAGATTGAAGATATATGTAGACATATATATGCATAAATTATGCTGCTTCTGTTTAGATCTTAACTCAACTATAGATATATGTATATATGCGATAGACCTCAGCCTAACTAGAGTCTGCCCTGCTCTCATATCTCGCCTGCATGCAGCTGCGGCTTGCATCAGATCAGCTGAAATATCGTGGGCAACAGCGACAAACAAGCAGCCCGCATGGAGACCTCCTTTTTTTCTTGCCATACTCATCCAATTGGGCCTCAGTTGGGGGCGGACTGCGGGTAGATTTTTGCAGCGTAAGCCTATTGCAGGGGGCCTGGCTGGGCGGCCCGATTGGCAGCAACGGCAACGGCTGCAGCACTTTGACCTTATTTGCATGTACCTGTGCCGCGAATCAATTCTTGCCTGTAACAGCAACGACAACAGCAACAACAACAACGACAACAACAACGACAACAACATCAGCAGCACAGCCCACCTTTATTGCGGTTAGGCTGGGCGGCAATTGCAACAAATGGAAACGAATTCCCGTATTGGAGTTCGAATTGCAATTGAAATTGTTTTCACTGCATTGTCGGGTCAGGGCGGAGCGGGGCCGGAACAGGACGTCGTTTGCTTGGGCTGTGACTGCACCTCCTACCCTCCCTCGCTCACGTTCATTGCGGTCGAAGCTCCCCCGTCTCCGTCTCCGTCTCGGCCTCCGTCTCCGCCTCGGCATGTTGTTGATTATTGTTGCAGGCGCTGATTTAATGCAAAAAGCCGCCAACTGCGCCGCGGCGGCTGCTTGACTTGCCGCGTACGGCTAAAAAGAGCCAACACAGACGAAGACTACACAGAGAACTAGCAAAAAAATACACAAACACGAACACAAACAACACACATATACAGCATAAAAATGTTAAAAGGCGCTTCTAAGTAAATAACTGGGTTTATGGGTCGATTGGGTGCACCAAATCGTGAGCCCCCCACACTGAGTGCTAGACGATAAGCGGCGCGGGGGGAGCAGCGGAGGAGGCTAACGCTGGGGCAGCGATTGGTGGCGTGCAACTGCAACACAGACGGTGACTGTGACTGTAAGTGTGACTGTGACTGTGACTGCGACTGTGACTGTGACTGTGACTACGAATGCGAAAAGAAAACACAATAAATGGACAACATTGGCGGCGAGTTGAAAGACTTTTTGCATTTGCTAAATATCAATTATTATCTTTGCTTTTGAATTTGCCTTTAAAGTCGGATTGAATGGCTTCTGGAGGCACTGAATAGAGGACTTGACCAGGTTTTATTGGGATATGCCTTCAGAGTGGAGGCATGGAAGGTTTGCATTCATGAAAGTATCTAAATAAATGCAAACAAATTCCGCAAGAATTATAAAATGATTTTGCACTATTATTAATACTTAAATTATTTCATTAATAATTTATTAAACTATTATTTAAAAATATAAGTATTTAATCACTATTATTATTTTTTATATTATTAATAATTTATTGTTTTTATATTATAATAATGAAGTAAATAAAAAATAATAATAATTAATAAAAAATATTATAAACAATAATATTTCATATTTCAATAATTATTAAATATAAATAAATAAATTATAAAAATATGTATTTTAATAATAAAATATTAAATTATTATTCATATTTGTATTACTCTATTCATAATTTATTGCTATTATTATTATCATCAATATAAAAATTTTATTTTAATATTTGATTAATATTTACTGTTCTTATAGTAATTGAGAAAAACATACTAAATAAAAATACAATTTGTATACTATAATAAAATAAATTAAAGTTTTACAAGAATAAATCTGTCATTATTATTAATATTTATGTAATGTAAATTCGTGTGTTTCTCATGTGCTATCTTTATATATATTTCCATCAGATATTCTAAATATGTGTCTACTGTTTGCTTCACATTTTGGAATGGGCCAAGATTGAAGAGGAGCCAAAAGCCTTGCTGCCAAAACATAACAAAGAGGAAATGCAGCATTCGCCTTGCTGCTTGGGCAAACCTCCTCTATAAATGCCCAATATATAATCTTTTATATATATATATATATATATTTCTATATATGTATACAAGTTTGCCTGCCTTTGCCTTGCTGATTGAAAAAGAATTGTTAATGAACTTAGCGACAGCTTGGAGCTTGGAAAGAGCTCTAGTTCGAGCTGAGTTTGAGTTTTTGCCCTGTGATATTTCAATAAATGCTTTGTCATCGTGACTGTCAAAGCAAACTGTGAGCGAAGCTTAGTTTTGATTATTTATGTATGGGCTGCGCATAGTGCCTGGACTCTGCGAAAGGGTGGGCTGGCCCACTGGGGGAGCTCTGATATTAAAACTCGTGCAACATTTAATTAAGAGCAGCCGCTGGTGGGCAGCCGACAGCCGGTAGCTGGCGTTTGCAATTAAAGCAGCAAAGCTGCGCGATAACAGCTTTGAGATTTTGTGGTCGATATCGATTACCAATTAAATCGGTATGTGATAGGTGCGGCAAATTGAATTAAATTCGTGCGCTTTTCACCTGCCCAACTAATTGCCAAATGCAAATGCGAATTGCAATCAAAAAACGGATTGCAGCTCCGATATCAAAGGATTGTTTAATCAGCGCCAGGCGTCGGGCGGCAGGCGCCGCGCTGCCAAAACCAATTTAAATAGCCCCGGCTCAAATTCATTTGATTTTATTCATAAATGCAGAAATATTGCGAAATCCCATAGAAAGACTTTCATAAACCGGAGCTGGAACCTAGTGGAATTTAATCGAAATTGAAATGATTGTGGCAGTGGCTGCTAAGTGCAGGGTATCTGACAGTTGAGCAGAAATTTAATAAAAGATTAGATGTAGTCTTTAATATAAGGTTAGACTAAGCAGAGTATCTCTCAGTCGAGCTGATATTCAGATACGCTCAGAAAAAGATACGCTCTCACAGTACAGCAGACTTTGAACGGAAGCTTAGATGTATTTCATTTACTGGGCATCTGATTGTCGACTGTACCTTTAGTATAAGGTTAGACTAAGCCGAGTCTTCCACAACTGAGCTGACTTTTAGCGGAAGCTTAGACGTAGCCTATTTACAGGGCATCTCTAAGTCGAGCAGACTCAATACAAGCTCTGAGAAAGCCTATTTGCCGTATATTTAGACGTAGGCTACTTCCAGAGTATCTGACAGCCGAGCAGACTTCCAAAACAATCTTTACCGAATCCTGTTTACAGAATATCTTCCAGCCTAGAGTGAAAATTCAGCAAACTAGGTTCTAAGTTAATTAAAAATTGTTAGCTTCAGTTGCAGTTGATAAAAGCAAATTTATGCTAAGTGTTAATCAATATCAAACAAAATTGATCTTCTGCTTCGCCTTCTTCTTCTTCTTCTTCTTCTACTTCTCTTCCTCCTCCTTCTTCAAGCAGGCTGCAGGTAAATTGTGGGCAAATGTCGGTGACTTTGGGCCTAGTCAAGTTCAAGCCATTCCAGGAAAAGGCAGCATAAACTTATGCACTAATGTCACATGTATAGCACTCACACACGCACACTCTCACACACTCACACACACACTCACACACACACTCACACTCACACACACACTTGCTCAAAGGCTGTCAGGCGGCGACGTTGTGCAAGGCATTTCAACTCAAGCAGAACCAAATGCAAACAAACAAACAAAGTTAGCGCCTGCATGAGAACTAAGCATGTGCATGTGTGTGCATGTGCATGCGAGCATGTGTCTGTGAGTGTAAAACAGAATATAGACAATTACACATTTCCCACTGCAGTGGGTGCGCAGTATTTAGATAAATGACAAAAGGTTAATGAACTTTATCACCCAGCAGCAACAGCGTGAATAACATATTATGAGATACATAGATAGCTGCATATACATATATATGACATATATATAAATATATGTAAATAGAGAGAGAGAGAGAGAGAGAGAGAGAGAGGGAGAGAGCGAGAGATAAGTGCATTTGTACGTATTTGCAGACGGTCCCTAACGCGACTTTTCCACCTTTTGGAGCTGAGCCATGCATTTTCTTCAGAAGCCGCTTACAGCCTGCTGGTTACTTCGAAATAGCATGAGACAGTGGTCGACTAGTTGTATACCCTGGAATTTATGCATATATATATATTGATCATAAATATATATTATATGTTTGTATGTTATATACTCTATAGAGTATATATAAGCCTAGTATGTTAGTTGTATGCTGCGTAATATATAGATATATAGTAATAAAAAAAATATAAATATAAATTAATTTCACATATTTTTATGCTATATTAATATATGTAGGATATTATTATTATTATAATAAATATATTATTTTCACTCAAACTAAGTTTCGTCTACAGAGTATGCGCACGTCTGTCAACGGAGTATAGACAAAGTTAGAGTGTTCTGCCTGAGCTTAGATCTGCAGTGAGGCACACTCATACGCATTGCTAGGGTATCGTCATATTCGTCTTTAATCACATAGACTTTAGCTTTCAATTCCTGCTTCTTCTAGACTCTTTATTGCATTTGCCCGCTTTGCCAGCCAGCGAGCTGGCAAAAGTGACAGCAATACGTATATATATATATATATATATATATATATATATATATATATATATATATATATTTAAATATATATAAATGAGAAGCATAGCATAGGCAAGGCAGGTTAGCTTGACAGCGTATATGGCACAGTTATGTGCAGAGAGACGCTTATATATATACATATAAATATGTTTACTCATATATCGCTGGCATGCATCCATAATGAAATATATATGCGAGAAAAAACACTGTAAAATAAATAGAAAGGCAGGCAATGCACATGAGCAAACAGAGAGAAAGGCAAAAAGATAACTGCAGTAATAAATGATAAACAAGTGCAAGCTGGCCAAGTTGCATGCGTCGTGGGGTGGCAAAGGGCAAAGGACAAAGGGCAAGGGACAGAGCACAGAGCCTGCCTGCCAGCCTCCCAGCCAGCCAGCCAGCGAGGCTGTTATTGAAATATGCATATATATATGTGTGCATATACATATACATAGTGATTGTGTGTGTGTGTGTGCCTACTACGTGCCTCGAAAGGCAATAAACGTGCGTCAAAAGCAGCTTCCACCTGGCTTTCAACTCCATCGTCAGCTTAACTGGGAATCACAACTTATGATGAAACATGGAATGCCAAGCAACATATGAGTGTGCACACACACCCACGCCCACGCCCACACACACACACACACACACACACATGCATATTAAAGTAGCTTATATATTCGCATATATATCTCATATACATACATAAGTTGGCGTACATATTTATATAGGTATAGCTATGTAGTTCGGTCTGCTAAAGCGCCACAAAAAAGAAACAAATTTTGAATGAGTTTTCACCCCAAAAACTAACCAAAGTATATATAAATATACATGAAAAAGTATATAAATATATAAACAAGAATATACTTTTTATATATTAGAAATTTTTGTATATAATATATTTTATGTATTTATTATATATTTTTTTCTATTTTAAATAATTTTAATTTTTGATATTTTTCAAATATTGTACTTATTTTATTATATATTTTTATTATTTTATAGATTTAAAATATAAAAAAAAAATCTATAAAAAATATATCAAATAATAAAGAATATTTATAAAATACATAAACAATATCATACCGCCTCATATAAAAAAATTAATAATAATTACAATCACATAGAGAAAAAATTCGTGTAATTATGTAAATATATTAACATAAAAGCATCAAGCCGAAGGCCACAGCAGCTAAGCTAGCTTTAATTTTAATTAATTCTAACTAATATAAAATAAAAAAATAAAATATAAAATATAAATGTATATACACATATTTTATTATTATATTATTACAATTATTATGTATTTTTAAATTGTTTTAAATATTGTATACTATACATATTCTGTTATTTTAATGTTCTCTATTTTTTCAGATAGAGATATATATTACATACATTAATGTAAAATATTTCAGTTATGTATTTATTTTATGTATTAAATATACTTTTCTATTTCCTAATTTATTTTTAATAATATTTTACTATTTATATACTTGACAATCACTTCAAATATTGGTGTCAAATAGTTTCATCTATTTTTCGACATTAATATATGCAAATGCAATGAAATTTTGGGATTTGAGGCTGTCGAAGATATAATTGTATTCCCCAAATCAATAGTAATTGTCATCGATCATATATGTATATCATGGCTTATATCGATAAGATTATTATATTCAGCAGCTGAACTCTGCTGCACTGCCAAAATCAACTCCAACTCAACTACCTAATAGTCATAATGGTATTCAATTGTATTAATATCTCAAGCATCTAAGTACCACAGTGACAATTATTTCAGTTTGCTCTGTCTTGTCCTCTGCAAACTTACTCGAATGGCCAAACCTGAAGTGCACTTGAAGGATATGCAGGCAATTCGCTTAGCCTTTGTTCTGGCAGACGCCACACATCGGCGAGGGAGCTTTGTGCTCATGTGTGTGTTTGCCAGTCCGAACAAAGAAAAAACTCCGAATTAAATTTGAAGCAAACAAAATAGAAATAAGAAACATACATATTTGGCAGTTAGCAGACAAAAAATGAAGACGCAGAAGAAGGAACAAAGGAAGGAAAACTACAAAAGAAAAGTCAAAGCGCCAACACTTAATTTTAGTGCAGCTGCTGAGCGGAAGTAAGAAAATGTCTGAGCAAAAATAAAATAGAAATAAAAACAACAACAGAACGATGAAGAAGAAAATGAACTGTCTTAGTTTTATTAAAATGAGTTTTTATTAAAAGCCAGTGGCCAATCACAAAAGTTCGCTGCTGCCGCGAGAAGTTGTCAAAGGCAAAGGCAGCGGCGGCAGCGGCGGCAACGGCAGAGGCAGCCACAACAGCGCAGTAAAAAGTGCTGCCAATTTGTGTGCAATTTACAGTGTAAGAGATTTTTTGAGGGGGGTTCGCCGAGCAACATAAAAAAGTTGCCAACTATTTAGCTGCATGGCATAAAAACTTGGCAGACACACGAGCAGACACAAACGGGTCCGACGGCGACGGCGACGGCGACGGCCATAAAGCGTTCAACAACAGCAGCAGCCGCGGTGGCCACCACTACCACAAAATACAGTCAAACAGCTAAGGATATGCGACAGGATGAGCTGCAGCAGCCGCAGGGTAGCTGCATTAACGCTTTCCAAAAATCTGTGCAAGTTTTTCGCTTTTTTTTTGCATTTTTGAAATGAACAAAAAATAAAATGAAATTATTTCGCGGACAAAGCAAAACGCTCTTTATAGCCCCACTCTCTGCCTCTGCCTCTACCTCTCTCTCTCTCGCCTCCTCTCTGTCTCTCTCACTTTTTGCAACAATAACGGTACATAACAATTGGCGAGCGTCGAGTTAGTTAGTTTGCTTGTCGTCCGCAGCCTCAATCCCTGCAACCCATCCCTCAGCCCGGCTGCGGTCTTGTTAGCCTGGCTGGCAAGTTGGTTAAAAAGTTGTTGATGCAGTTGCTGCCCACGGGCGGAGCGAGCAGCAGCGAGAGCGAGCGAGAGAGAGAGAGAGAGAGAGAGGGAGGGGGGCACGACTAGCTGAGACAGAGACAGAGAAATGTTGCGAGCGGTTGGCCAACGACCTGACGCTGCCAAACACATATGGCAAACGTGTTGCTACTTTGCGGCGTTAGCAAAAATTTGTGTGCTCTGCGAAGCCAGAGCTCCGCTTGCTGCCGCTGCTACACGTGGCAAACATTGAGCTAACAATGTTTAATTAAAAAACATGCAACGCTGCTCGAGAAGCAGAAGGAAGCAGACAATCAAATACGCTTTAAAGGAAATTATGCAAAAATTTGAAATTTTAATGCTTTACTTTTTACTTTTGAAATGTGCCAACCATGTGACAAGAGTTTAAGAGCAAATGAAATCAGATCGTATATAAATATTATATATTGTATATCTATTCCTTGAGGCCTCAGATATAAACTCAAGTGCCTAGCTACTCATGGATCAGAGATCACTGGATGAGTTATCAAAGCTAATATAAATTTAAGTTAACTCTTTTAAATAAAATACAATTGAAATCTAAGTAAAACTAAAGCTTAAATAAAAGAACAGACAAAAAAAACATTTTAAAGGCAAAATAAAATTTAAAAGAAGAGAAACGAAAGGGAACAAAACGAGTTGCTTTAGCAAGGATTAGGTAAACCCTTAAATCAACCTCAAACATTCAGCATAAACTCTCGGCGTGGATTGCGGCGGAGTTTACACACGGGCGGAAGGCGCTGCAGCAGCCGTTGTTGTTGTTGTTGTTGTTGTTGTTGTTGTTGTTGTTATTGTTGCAGCTGCTGTGCTCTGGTCTTGTGGATATGTGGCAACCAGAAACAATGTGGCAACTCCCGCAGAACATCTTGTTGCATTTGCAATTTCCGGTTTGGCACACTAGCACACACACACCCGCACAACACACCCGCAGACGCGACTGTTATAGCAAAAATGTGTCAACACATGACAAAGCAAAAACAAACAACTCAAAGTTCTTGTGTTCTTCAGCAGCAGCAACAACCATAAAGGCGTCTACAAAAGCAGCAGCAGCAGCAGCAGCAGCAACAATAACAACAGCTCCAACATCTTTCTTACTTTGGCTGTTACTTGGATCTGAACTGCATCTCGGATTGCCTTTGCACCAGCTCCAACTCATGCCCAGCGCCATTGCCGTGACGATTACAATGCCGAGCCGAGGACCAAAGCGAGCCAAACAACAGCGCACTGGGACAGCAGCTGCACATACATGTGTTTGCGACATGAAAAGCGCTTGGACAGAGGCGACAGAGGGGGTCAGGAGGGAAAAGAGGCGGAGCGGCCGCGGGCAGAGAGTGGGAGAGTCACGTGCTTGAGCCATTTGTTTATTCCTTTCTGCAACATCTACTACTTCTGCTTGCCATTGCAACGGCTGCTTCGAGCTACGAGCTACGAGCTACGAGCTTGTATTTTTCTTTAGCTACGTTTCTAAGCTTGCTTCTTCTACTTCTACTATATGGCTGGACATGGAAGTGTTTGCAGGAGAAAACGGGCTTAGATTTCTTGCAGATATCAAAAAGTATGGCTATCGATAATTATCGATTTTTGTGAGACTTTGACTATTGAATGTTAAAGAAATGTAAAAAAGATATTTAAAAGTCCTGGAATTTGATAGCTCCACTCATTTTGTTGGCTCTGCGTGTACTAAAAATTACATATCATATCTAATAGAAGAAAGCTTCTTGACCAGTAACTCATAGTTTTATATGATTTTTATTAATATTTAAAAATATTTTTTTAAATTAAAAAAAAAAAAAAAAGTGTCAAGTATTTAGATAGCCCTCTCATCTCAAGTCTTCTATTTCATAAACATATATTTCGATTCTAACTCGCATGCTCTTGTGAATCCTTTGTGAGCCACATCTTCAAGTTGTATTTCTTGTCACATCCAACTCAGCTTTAACTCTTACTTGAGCCCACAGCCACAGCCGCACACACACACGTAGACAAAAGAGCGTCTTATGGTTGGGCACACTCAATCATATATAAGTACATTACGTATATACATATATACAGCTGTCTGTCTGTGCGCGTGTGTATTTAGGTAAGTATATCGGGGCTTAAGTAAGCAATTAGTATTTGTCTTAATTGCTTTCAAAAGTGCCTCTTGTCATTCTCGACACATGGTAATACAGTGAAATAAATCTCTGAGTTGAGTTGAGTTGAGTCTCAGCTCGCATGAATGGCAATTTGTGAATTTGATATCAAAGTTAACTCATAATCCTTGGCAAATACCTATCCAAACACAAGCTCTCTCTCTCTCTGTCGTTGTCAAAAGAGTTGCAAGTGGGTGGGTGGGGCGGTCGCGTGTGTTGCTACTGTTGTTTACGATCCGGCTGTTAATTGAAACAATTTTCAGTCCACTTAAGCTGAAGTTTACTCATTTGCTCTCACACCAATGTTAGCGGCAGCAGCCGATGGCAAATACGCAACGCTCAGCTGCAGGATAGAGCAATAAACTTGTTAAATGACTGGCATAAAACAAGCAACTTCCAGTCAGCACACACACACACACACGCACACGCACACGCACACGCACACATGCATGCATAGCCAAGATAATGGCTGCAGCTGCATTGTCTTAACTGGCCGCCATCGTTGGGCTAAATGACAATGGCAATTACGAGACGAAGATGACGTGTAAAACAATCGCGAATAGTTAATTTGTGTGCTATCCCAAATACACACACACACACACACACACACACACACACACACACACACACACACACACACACACACACACACACACACAGGCACAATTAAAGGCATGCTCACGTTTCTCTTTAATTTTCAGCTCAATTGCCAGCACGCTCCGTATACGGATTGTGCTTAGGCTTACGGCACACTTAACTTTGCTTAATTTGTTTCAGCAAGCACACCGAAGCGAAGGTGAAAAGGCAAATTTAAGTGTTGCGGCTGGAGCCAGCTCTTAAGTTTCAATCCAAATTGATTTGCTTATTTTGATTGCCGGCAATAAAAGCAACAATCTCTGGCAGACACAGAGCGTGGCTTGGCTGAACTACAATTGAAATTCAATTTAACGTGGAAAATAATTATAATTAAATATTTATTATTAGTTAAAATATTAAATAGCATATAAATTGCTCTGCAAATAATATTAAATAAATAAAAACTAAATAAAAAATGTGTATATATATACATAAACAATATTATTGGCATTAGGAACTTTAAAATAAAATACAAATAAAAATCATTAATTTTTAAATACTTTCATTCATTTAAAATTAAATTTTCTTTAAGTTAATATGATTCATAAAATATATAAAATAAATAGTATTTAAAAATAAGCTTATCCAAAAATTAATAAAATGGTTTAATTCTAATTGAATAATTTAAAAATAATATATATTAAGAAATTAAATAATTAAAATTAATAATTAATATGTTATTTACATAAATTTTTAACTTTTAAGTCTCATATGAATAATAATATTAATTTTAAAATTATTAGAACATAATTGAAATAAAATAACAAATTTTATTCATTTCATTTTTCTTTTCTTCCGTTTTATTCAAATTGAAATGAACTAAAAATACACAATTCATTTTAAATATATTTTTTAATAAATATATTTTCTATGATTACTTTAAATATTTTTTTCGTGTATTAATTTCAAATTCTCTTCTAATTAATCCAATTGCCATTCGAGCTACAGCTAGTTAGCGAATCTCAATCGAATCAATTCACAGCCAAAAGTTTCGGATATTATGAATTTTCGCACATTTAAAATTAGATAAATTGGATAATTGTAGTAAATGGGCATTTAATAGATAGGCTAGCTGGCTGGCATAATTATATTGGCATTCAGCGCTCAGGTGTTTGGCTGAGCTGTGGCATGGAATCGACAGTTGCAGTCGACAGTGCAGTAGTGCGTGCCGGTTGACATCCCATTAAAGTTCCACACATCAATCAACCTTATCGACTAATCAATTGAAATTCCCATCATCCCTTGACGTCGCTGCCATTCAAGCCGAGGCAAAAGCAGCAGAGAGCAACAAAAAAAAGAAAAAGTAAAAAATCCATCTTAAGCCATCGGCGATTTCACAAAGCATATTTACAATATCGAACAACATTTCCAGCTGTCTGCATTGTGCCAGCAGCTTTAGACATTCCCATGCAGGCAGAGCCCCAGCCCTCGTCCCTGCTCTGTCCCTCTACCCCATCCCGCAGTGACGGCAAAACGTTGCCCGTTGCCGTTGCCGTTGCCGTTGCCGTTGCCCTTGCTTTGCCCCGGGGCAATTCTTCACACGCTGCTCCACGGGTCCTTGGCATTCTTCATGATGTGGCACAAATGGCAATGCGCTTAACGTGTTTCGTGTTTCGTGTTCCGTGTTCGCTGTTCTCTGTTTTATGTTCGCGCTGTTGTTGTCTTTCGTGCTTGTCGTCATCGCTGCCGTTGTCGTGCATTGTGAGGCGCTGACACTGCAGCAATCGACGCGACGCGACGCGACGCGAGGTACGAGAACAACAAAGTGCGACGTCACGACGCTGTCTTTGGCACACTGAAAGCGCACACACACACACACACGAGGCAGCCACTACACCGAGCAGATACCTTGGCCCACGCACACACAATTTATAAGCCCACAACAAATGTCTGGGGCTGTAAACTTTCCTTAAGTCTTTGCAGCAATGTCTGTCAAATAACGGCAAGGACAACGCTGCTGCGACGCGACTCTGAATGATTTTAAATGCCTTTTGCATTGTTGTTGTTGTTGCTGCTGTTGCTGCTGTTGCTGCTGCTGCTGCTGCTTCTGCACGTACACTGCATGTTTCCGTCAGCATGTCAGCGTGCTGCAACGCACACAGACACACAGACGCACAGACACATAAAAAATTGGCTTTCGACACGCCGAAGTGGCGTTGCCCTCATAGAACTTTGCGCATTTCATGAACGGAATGCGTAATGCGCACAAGAAAGCATAAAATATATTATGATCCAACTGACTGTTTTATGTGGCCCACTTTTAATAAAGCCTTATAAATCGTTATGCCTACAGTCGCTGGGCAATTGCGCTCAAAAGTATGCTACGTTTTTTGTACAGCAGCCAAAAGCTAACACAGATTTCCCTTTTGCATATTTTCGTATTTTATTTAACGATGTATTTAAATATATATTTTTTTTATTATGTGTTATTATATATATAAATATCTTTTGCTGTATATATTTAAATATTTCTATTTTTATTCATACTCAAATAAATATAAGTTGACATAAATTTAGAGAAGCTCGCCTTTGCTATGATCTTTAGCGATTATCTAAAAATACTAAATTAACAAATCTTTATCATATTCGTAAGAGTTTTTTCTGCATTTTTATATATTTTTGTATGCCAATCGAAAACTTAGTTTTCAGCTTCAGCATTTGCATCTCAGCTTCAGGCAAACTTGCCTCTTTCGAAGTCTCAAGCCCAAAGTCTAGCTAAAACTTGCTCACATCGAGTCAAACTGAATTTATTTGGAATTTATGATTCGATTTACATACTTTTTACTTTGAAATAAATGAAAATCATTTTGCATACCGAATTCAGGCTTCTTTTTCAATAGGTTAAACTTCGAGTGCCTAGGGCGATGCAGGCCAGAAGTAAGTTGTTAGGGCAAAATTATGGATTTATTGAAGGAGTCAAAGGACTTAATTGCTATTGAGATTGTGCTAGATACATACTATATATATTTTTATAATACATATACTATATTCCAACTTGATATATAATAATATCTTCTTTTATATGACCTCAAGTGGTTTTTAAAGACTCTTAATGCAAATATAGGTGTATGTATGTGTAATATATGCACGTCATACATATATTCTCTTAAATTTCGCTTCTAAATCTCTTCAAAATTGAATTTTTCCATGGCAACACCCAGTCACATTACAGCTTGCAACATTTATGGCCACATTTTCTTGCTGTCTTGAGGACTTCGTGATGGAATTTTCATTGTTTTTGCGTCTTTGCTGTTAACATTAACGCCATCAGCTGTTCGCCGTGTGCTGTTGTTGCACTCATGTCGCTGACGTTGTTGCATTCAGCACTCTGGTTAAGTTAATCCAGACATGATGATGCATACATTTACCTGGCGCGTCGCGTCGCGTCGCGTCTTAGACTTGGCGACGACCCTTGAACAGCAATTTGAAGCAAACATTTTCTCAAGACTTTTATGCCCAGTGGCTGCCTGATGTCCGCCACACGCACACACACACACGTAAGTGGAGTGTGTGCGTGTGCGTGTGTGTAATGTATTTACTTTACTTATGTCGACACGTGTCACCTGCCGCGTTTCAAGTCCTGACAAATTTTTTGTTATGTAAATTTTGTGCGGCTGCTGCTGCTGCTGCCGTTGCTGCTGCTGTTGCTGCTCCTGTTACAGTTCCAGCTTTTTATTTTATTTTACTGTATTTCGTGCACCTGGGCGCTTTTCAGCAACAACAACAACAAGAAGAAGAAGAAGAAGCAGAGAGCAGGAAAACAGAAAAAGTTTGCATTGCTTTTTGTGTTTGTTGCTGCTTGTTGCTGTCATTGTTTTAAAGCTGTTCAAACAGCAAAACGCGTCTCTGACTGGGCATAATTCAGCGAGCGGAGCGCGGCACAGATTTTATTTGACTTTTGCTTGGCGCAAGACTTATGCAACCGATCCGGCTAAGGCAAATAACAAGTAAGAGCGAGAGAGAGGGGGAGAGATGAGCAGAGACTGCGAGAGCTCTCTCCCTTTGTCTCTCTCTCTCTCTCTCTCTCTCTCTCTCTCTCTCTCTCTCTCTCTCTCTCTTGTGGCCATAGATAGAGCTGCCCCTCTGCTAGGTGAACTATGCGAGTCACTCAGTCAGCCAGTCACTTGCTCAGCCATTTAGTCACTCAAGCAACACTTAAATTACTTAGTCAGTCACTCAGACCGCGAGGCAGCTAACCATCAATCAGTCAGTCAGTCAGTCAGTCAATCAAGCTCAAGTTCTTTCGATCGAGCATTGGCTAGGTACACAGAAAGTTGGCATTGCTGCAAACCTCAAAGTTGTTCGCTGCAATAAAGTTGTGGCCCGAACAGAGAGAGAAAGCAGAAGACCAAATTCGCCAGCCATGGCTATGGCTATGGCTATGGCTATGAAAAGTTGCTGCGATTTTTGTGGGCGACGCAGCCGGCCGCATAAAAGGGGAAATTAATTGATTCCCAGCCATGTTGGCAAGCCATTAAATTGAAATAAAAAAAGTTCCAGTCAAATTATTGAGGGCGGCAGCGGCAGCAGCCGCAGTTGGCCAAAGTTGAAGGTAGCAGGAAGTCGAGTCAAGTCGATTTGTTTGTCATGGGCTAGACAGTTGTGCGAGTCATTCGATTAGATTAGACAACTGAAAATCATTCAGCGAATGTGCCTAACCTAAAGCAAAGCAGAGCACCTCAATAGGTAAATGAACAGGTAGCGAAACTAACTTTCGCTCTGACTAAACAACTCGGCTAAAAGCAAAGAATTTTGATGTTATGGGAACTTCAAGGATCTCGAATTGATTCGCCAGGACTTTAGACACAAATCTCTAGTCAAAGAGCGGATAGGTAGAAGCAAAGCTATCTAATAGAAATAATAATTTATAGATTCTCAAGAAGGCTTCTTTGTTTAAGGTAAATAAATATATAAAAATATAAATAAATTTGTTTTTATATACTTATAATAAAAAAAGCTATATAAAATGAAAAATTAAAATTAAAAAACATATAATATGTAAAAATAAATATTTATTTTATAATAAATAAAAATTAATTTTTTTTAAATTATACTAGAAGCAAACTAATTAATTTATTAAAAATAAAATATTTATGTATTTCTACATGCAATACAAAATTATGAAAAGTTTTTTTTTTATTATGTAAAATAAACAAATATAAATGTTCTCTATATATTTATTATTACGTATAAATTTTTTTTTTATATATATGTATATAAATAAATTATATTCTCCTCCAAAATCTCCTCTCTGCTGCTGACGATTCAATTAGATCGGGGTTTTTTTTCGCTCGCCTCATATAAAAGTTGTGCGCAAAGATATCATAAATAATGATTGCAAATAATGTGAGCCTAACATATAGATGTGCGAGAGAGAGAAAGAGCTAGAGCGAGAGAGAGAGAGACAGAGGGAAAGAGAGTGCAAATATAAAAAAGCTAAACAGAAATTGCTCGCTTTATGCCACACATCAGAGACTCTAACTCCCACTCACACTCCCCCTCTCTCCCCCTCTCGCTCGCTCGAGTCTGCCCGGCCCCAGTCATAAATAAAGACAATAAATATGATGATAATTAAGTGCGTCGCACATTCTCTCAATTTAGCCTTATTAACCTAAAAAAAAAGCAAGAAAAACTGGGCAAAATGAGAAAAAAGAAATGACACAGATATTAATTTCCCACACGAAGGGCCCGCAGTCACGATATACATATATATATACATATGGATGGTCCCGCCAGCCGAGCTCTGCAAGGCAATGCCAGCGACAGCAGCGAGAGCTCCCTTTCTGGGCATAAAGCCTAAACGTAAACGAGTAAATTGGCAGATTTTAGCAGTAAACACAAAAAGTGGGCAACACACACACACACACACACACAGTGTGTGTGTGCGTATATGAGATATGAAAATATAAAGAAAAATGTCAACAATCTATTGACAGCTGAGACTGTAACTGATTGTGCGGCAGTTGTGGCATTAAAGCAAAGCAGGGCACGTCGCAAACAAAGCCATAAGCACACGACAGACACACACGCACACAGACACACACACACACACACACACACACACACACACACACACACACACACACACACACACACACACACACACACACACACACACACACACACACACACACACACCAGCACACACACACACATGTCTACAATGCTTGTAATTTTGATGTCAATAATTTTGCAGTACATACTCTTAGGGGTGACAAATATTATTGCCTGGTCTACATGGCGTGTGTGTGCGGCCCCTCTCTGCCTGCAACAGCTACTCCAACAACAACAACATTGGCAATTGACAGTCCCCATCTTCAACAGTGAAATAAGCCGAAAATGCTGCAAAATTTATAACAAATAAAAAACAATTATATTGAACAAGTGGCAAGGGTGAGGGTGAGGGTGAGGCCGAGGGTAAGGGAAAAGGAACCAAGGAATGCCGCCCCCACTTTTGCCATTTATTTATTGGCCCATTAAAGCAGTTGCCGCTCAAGCGCCAGCAGCGGCCATAATTAGGTAGATAACTTAAAAAAAGAACAGAAACAAAAACTGAACCAGTTCGAGGAAATATATGAGCTGTTTAGCATATTGGAGTTAGTATATATAGCATAAGGGTTACAGAGCAAATCAGATGCAGCCACTGGCGGTTTGGGGCATTGAATATGGCTATAGATTAGGCTCAAACTCACGAGGTTCAAACTGTGACATGGTTTCAATATAGATAAAAAAAAAGGCTAAAAAGGCTAGAAAATGGTTTAAAAACTACAACTCAACTTGACGCTCTTGCTTAAATTCAGCAGAGAGAGAGAGTGAGAGACAGGAAGAGCTAGAGTGAGGGAGACTAGCTCTCTCGGTGAGTGTGGAAGAATCCACTAACGATCTTAGATTATGTGCAAAGCTAATGCAGTATACCTATTCAGTCCAATCAAGAACAATTACCAATAAGTAGGAAAGCGCTAACATGAGAAACTATCGCTAGTGAGCGTGGACCACAGTCATTTGCCAACCATTTAGAGTGGCAGATGTTGCCATCAATACTGCCGATAGTTTCGTTTACAGTGCCTTCGACGGTGCCAATAATGCATTCGATAGCTCTCCACCTCGAGGTCTAAGTCTAATAAAAACTCAACAATTTTATAAATGTAAATTTTCAAACTTACATTAAATTGAGCACGAACTGGTTGAGAAAGAGGAAAGACTGGAAGAAGACTCGAACAAAGATCTGCTCGGCATCAGCTCCACCAACACCGCCACTCGAACTGATCCAGCAATGGGCTCCAAATCTAAGCTCAATTAGCAATTGTAATTCCTTGAATACTCATGGATGCACTTATTGCACTTTTGTGTGCACAAGAATAAAATGTAGTCAAAAGTTTTGTTTGAAAATTTCTGTTCAACGAACGTAAATAGAAATACAAAGTGTATATTCTATTGAATATCTGTCAAGTCTTTTAAAATGTCCATTATATAGTCTATATTAGCAAAGCAACTTTGATTGAAGCATCTCAGATGTGACAAATACCAAAGTTCTCTTAAAGAAAACCAATGCAAAATTTGATAGATTGAAACATTGATGGATGCTTACAGCTCGCGCTGATCAGGAATATATGTACACTATGGGATCTGTCCCGCCTGCTCCTGCCTGACAAAGCTCAGCATAAAGAGAAAAGTCAAAACCAAAGCAAACTGTCAATAGGAGTTGTTGGCAGTGTTTGCTTCGATGTGGTAAACAAAGTGGTTGAGAAGGACAGAAAGAGAGAGAGAGAGAGAGAGATGGGCGACGACACCTATTTTTGCATAATGCCCATTGACTCGAAGGTTGTGAAAAAACAATTAAAATAATGCTAAATATTGTGGTTAAATGACAGCAACATTGTCATTGACAGACATTCAGCCGGGCCGGGCAAAAGGGCTGCCGAAGGGAGCGAGCGGGACAAAATGTGAGGGAGAAAAGGCCAATGGCTAAGCGAAGGCAAAACGAACCACAATTAAAAGCTCTGGGTCTAAACAGGGTCAAACAAGGTACCGCTGCCAATGGAGCGCAAATGGGGTCGTCCTCTGCTGTTGTGGCCTGTTGGGTAGCCTCGAATAATGAGCAAAACCGCAAAAATTACACAAAGAGAAAGCCAGAGAAAGAGAGAGAGAGAGAGAGAGAGAGAGAGGGAGAGGGAGAGTGTGGGAATTGCTGCATTGTTTATATGTGCGTGTTGCGAGTCTTGCAGCAAGAAATGTGGTAAAATGAATAATTTCATTTTAATTTCCACTTATGTAATTGCTTTTTAAATGATTTACAAAAAGGAGTGCAACAGAGAGTGTGTGAGAGAGTGAGAGTGAGAGAACGTGCACGCCATTTTAATACAAATGGTGTTTAAAAAACGCAAATTCTGTCAGCCTGAAGTGGGCGTGGCGCAGCTAAGATGTTGCCAGAGCTGGAGCTGGAGTTAGGCTAGCTCAATGCGTTAGCTGCTTTTGGCTTACACCCTCCCCTCTCCCCTCTCTCACTCTCCCACTCCCAGCTGGCTGTCAGTTTGTTTTAGTAATCGACTTATTCATGGCCTACAACCGATTCGGTTGTGCAAGGCACGCTTGTCGCCTGTCTGGGGCGGGGGCGTGCTTCGGTCGCAGCTTGGCTTGCCAGTGATTGCGATTTCGCATTCGCTTTGTTTTCTTCTCTTTTTTTTTTTTGGATGCTGTTGTTGTCGCCTATACGAGGGGCTGCGATGTCAGGATCTGTCATTACCGTTATTTATGGGAGCGCATTTTAAAACCCATCAAATGTGGGCGCAGCGGCGTGCCGGGCCGAGCCCCAACAAAAATGTTCAACCTCATCAATGCGAGCCTGCAAAATGGCAACCAAAAAGAGGAAGAACAAAAAAAAAAAAAAAACACAAAAACAGGAAACATTCACATTGACAGCTGAGCCTGGCCCTGCCGGGCTCTTTGTTGTTGTTGCTGTTGTTGGTATGCGAGTCTGGATAGCGGGGACATTCCCTGCCCGTACTCAGAGTGGGCTGCATAATAAAAGTTGATCAAATTGCTTGTACTACACTGAGCCGAAAAGAGCCGAAGCCAAAAAAAGGTTAACGAATGTTTAAGCTGAGCACGAAATCAAAAATGAAATAAAATATTTAAAAAAAAAAATATTTTTAAATTTATGTTCCAGCAATGGAATAGCGTTAAAGCTATAAAATTGTATATCCAAATGACAAGCTTATCCGATAAATTGTTGAGAGCTAGCCAACGAATAGCTCCAAAAATACTAAAAACTTGTAATTGGCCTAAAAATGAATTTAAATATATTGAGAAATATTTTTAAAAAATTTAATTAATTTTTAAAAATTTAATTATATTTATATATTAAGTTTTGGGAAATAAATTTAATAAAAATTAATCCAAGTATTTTGAGCAATTTTTAAAAAATTTAAATTTTGTTATATTGAAATATTTATTTTATATAATAATTATTATATTTATTTTTTTATTCTGTAACAATTTTGAGTTGCAAAAAAATCAGTTTTAACATTTTGTAAATTACTGTTAAATTTGTAATAAATTGTATTTAGATTATATTATATTATATTATATTATATTATATTATATTATATTATGTTATATTATATTATATTATATTATATTATATTATATTATATTATATTATATTATATTATATTGTATTATATTATATTATATTATATTATATTATATTATATTATATTATATTATATTATATAAATATTGTTCAATAATTTCAAATTGAAATGAAGTCAAAAATTAATTCTAATATTTATTTAATTTTTTTTAAATATATATTTTTAAAATTTTTTAATAATATTAAGTAATATTCGAAATAGACACAGAGCCATATGAGAGTTTTGTGTATGCTAAAAAGGCTAGTTATTGCGCGAGTACTGAATTTTCTTTTGATTAAGGTCAAAGCTATAGCCGTGCAGAGGCAACTCTAATATATTTGTATTAACTTGAGAATCGTGAGAGTTTCTGTGCGTGTGTGTGTGTGTGGCACAGCAATTCGTATGTGAATCCCAGGCGTTTGACTCGATTAAGCAGCACGAAACCAGCAAAACCGAACCCTGAATTCCATATTCCGTATGCCGTCTGCCGTCTGCTGTCTGCCAGCTGCCGAATTCCGAGCGGGCGACCCATTGACCAAGTTAAAATATCCGCTGTGTCCCCATGTAGCCTATATATGTATATATATATTTGTATATATATTGTGCGGGCGGCTAGTCATGTCTTCATATCTTTGCGAAAGGAAAGCACAGAGAGAGTGAGAGAGAGAGAGAGAGGGAGAGAGAGAGGGAGAGAGAGGGGGAGAGGGAGCTGTGTTGGATTTTGAGTTATGCAAACTATGGCAACTGTTGGCTGCAGCGTATTTCATTTCCAGCAGCCACTTCAAATGCGGTTGGCAGCATTTGGGCCGCGGAATCAAGCGCCAAGAGACCTCATAAAAACGACTAACGGCACACAGCCCACCAACACATATTAAAATGTGGCTTAATGGCACACACACATGGCTGGAGTGGCAAAGGGTTCAAAGTTTGCCAAAAAAAAAAAAAAACCAGGCAGACAAATGGGAAAAGCAGCGCGGAGAACAAGCAAATGTATTTCATTCCATTTTCTTGCTGCCGTTGTTGTTGTTGTTGTTGTTGTTGGTTTTTCTCTATATATGTATATTTGGTGGTCTGTGCGGAATCGGTGCCACGCTGCATGCTGGCCTATGCATGCACACGATTGCATAATTTGAATCGGTTCAGGCGCCTGCTTCGGCGACTTCCAGCTGCCACGTGTCAAATTTGAAAGCAGCCCAGGACGGGCCGAGGCCCAGACCCAATCCCAATCCCAATCCCAATCCCAATTCCCAGGCAAAATCTCATAGCCAGCAACTGCAGCAGACAGAGCTGAGCTGAGCTGAGCAGCGCCAAGCATGGCCCAGTGGCGGCTTCACTGTTTGGCAGTGCAACTGGGCAACAGTTCATTAATCTATTTACAAGTTCACGCAGACAGTTCGCATAATCAATCAATAGAGGGCGCGTGGACAGTGGGCGTGGCATGGCGATGACTAATGGCAGCCATGTACCAGCTGTGAGCTGCGGCTGCCCCGCTGCGGCTACAGCCCAGATTTTTTTTACGCTTTGTTTTTGTTCTTTTTTTTTTGCGGCCGGCCATGTTAGGGCCATGCCTAAAGGCTAAAGCCATTGCATATCTTCTAAAATGTTCAAAACAAATATCAATTACGCTACTTGGCAACAAATCTTGGCTTAGACTGGCGACCAGAAGTTGGGCTAAGCGCATGACTTTGGCAAGAATTTGGGAGTGTTTAGATACATAGATATATACATATATAGATATATGGTTATATGTTATTGGAAATCACTTCTTGTGTGAAAAGAGCTAAACATGTAAAAGAAGGAAAAGAGATGAGGAAATACAGAGATAAGAAAGATTTATATGAAAAGTATTTTCAATAGTTGACGACAATCAAATTTATGAAGAGCAAAAGCGAAAGAGAATGATATCTACCAATCAAAGATAGAGATTTCTCTAATCAAAGGATAAGGATAGGGATATGGGTCTGGCTTATAGAAATTTGAGAAGATAATCGTATCTATGGGCAGAAATTATACGCAAGATAGAAATTATTATTTTGAAATCAAGCTGAGACACTCAAGCGGAAAAAGCTCAGTTAAAGGCGAAGGAAAAAGTAAACTTCTGCAAAAGATAAGGATTTCTATAGTCAAATTTGTATAAAAATAGAAAGTTCACGAATATCTTTTTCAGAAAGTATTTTCTATAAAAGGCGGCACTTGAAGCATTAGTCATAATATAATAACTATTAAGTGAGTAAAAGTAAATGAATTTAAGAGCGAATGAAAATGGAAGTTCAAGCTAAGAGAGCTTATTGGCAAAGCAATCATTAGCTGCTGTGCTGAGCAGAAGTCAATCAGCTTTTATTTTAATTTCCAATTTCATTCTCTGCTATGCATTTGCCGTGCCAAGAAAAGCGGAAGCATCCACTTGATTTCAATTTAACTTCAACTGGAATTCAAGTGAACAACCAAAGCAAATAAGATAGAAGTCAGTTATAGACCAACAAGAATGGACATGCTTCTACAGCCATTCCATCTAAGGATATCAATATTTGTCGTTAGTTATGTTTATTACCATATAAATATACGAAGCTGAGATGAGTCGACTTCATAGCTCTCACGCTCAACAACAACTCTCGAATGCTGAGAGTTATCTAAGCACTGATTTGATATAAATGTGACCAAGTTTATGGCCTTTTGGCTGCAATCAAATTGAAACAAAAGTTTTTAGTTTCCAGTTCGAGTCGCGGAATTAGTCAAGATTGTCTGAATGAAATGCGTTATTTAATCATAAATTTGACAATTGATAGCAAACTATACAATTAATTGGGCACTAAACAGTTCAAGAGCAGCATTAATAAGAGCTTCCAATGAAATGTCTACCAAATGTGGGACAACGTTAGAGTGAATGAAGCAGTTGGCGGCAGAAAGGGATGGTGGGTGGGTGGGTTGGTGATGGATGTAGGAGGACCATTTTTAGTGCTCGGTAACTTTGGAGTTGGCCATGATGAGGGCGCTGGCCTGTGTTGGCGGTTCCGCCTTGGGTCTGACACTGCCCGAGTCACCAGCTATTTCAGGGGTCCGAATGGCCTCTTCTGAAGCTGGGGTGCCCGGCTGGGCGCATTGCTGGCAGTGGCACTGGCAGATCTTCTGCTGCTTCTTTAGGCGGTTGCGTAGACGCACCTCGGGGTGGCCGCAGCAGTGCTCGCACTCGTCGTCGGAGGACGAGGAACTCTCGCCAAAGTCGTGCGGCTTGCGGTAGATGCAGCAGCACTTTGACTTACGTCGATTCATGCCCTCGTTGTCGATGACGCCCTCTTGGAACGTCACGTGGCGCTCCGTGTCCATGCACATCAGCAGCAGATGGACCCCCGATACGCCGGGCCTGTCGTCGCCCACCGCAGTTGTAGTGATGCCCGACGAGCCCGCTGCCCCACCCGACCCACTCCCCATGACGGTGGCGGACTCGTGCTCCAGATTGATCGGTAGTGGTGGCTGCTCTTCCATCCTGCAAGAGTTCGGTCAGTATTTCGCGAGGACACTGTGTGTGGGTGCGTATGGGTGGGTGGGTGGCTCTGCACCCACCCATGTGTTCAATATGCAAAGACACACCTGATTGTGTTCACTTTTCGGATTAGGCCTGCGCTAGAGAGTGGAATTTGTATGTGAATTGGGGAAACGTTTTGAAATTTTGAAGCGATCCGATTTGACTCGAGTTCTGGCTGGGGATTGACGCGATTCTCCAGGCACAGCCCACTGCGATGGCTCTCAAACAGTTTGCTGACCTTTGCCATTGCCGTTGCCAAGCGGCGGCTAAGCGCACTCTTTTCGCTGCCAAAAACTTGTGCACGATTTACGTTCGCTGGGCTGCAGCCAGCCAGCCAGCCAGCCAGCCACCAGCCAGCAGTCACACCCAACGATTGCTGGCCCATGTTTATCTAAAATGCCACGCCCCCGGCTCCAACTGCAGCTCTACTTTATTATTGAGTGAGCCATTTTCCATTTGCCATTTGCCATTTGCCATTTCCCCCCTCCCTTTCCCTTTCCACCCACTTTTTCTGCCCTTTTTCGTTCGCTTTTCACTCACCCACAACTTTCGATTCGTTTTTATTTTATTCTTTTCGCCTCGCAAATAAATGTTCCAAATAATATAAGGACGGCGCGCAGCCAGCTTGAGGTAAAGGAACTTTGTGCAAGCGCACTTAAAAAATATAAAAAAAAAAAAAAAAAAAAACTAGGAATAAAAGCAGAAAAAAGTTGTTCGTTTGGCTTTTTCTATTGGCTTTTATTTTAGTTTTTATTCACATTTATGTGGTATTAGCGGCAAGAAAAATGATGTGTCTGGCTCAGAGGCGAGCAGCCAACACTTGCTAGTCACTCGGCCAGAGACCCATACACACAGCCCGAGCCAACCTGAAGTTCGACGTATTTAAAATCCATTCAAAATGTAAATTAAGGTGTATTGGTTTGGTTAGAAGAATGCAGAATGTGGAGGGCAGCAGGAGGCATGGTACAGTATATAAAATGTATTCTTGATCAGAGGAGAGAGTTGAATCGGCTAAGCCTTGCTCGCCTGTTCGTCAGTCAGTCATACGCAGCAGCAGCTCTTTCTCTACATCGATAGTTCACCCCTTTGCCTTATTATCGATAAAAATCGATACCCTAAGAGCTACATACTTCAGATTTGTCATGAATATCCGTGTGGTAATTACATAGAGATTGTATTATTAGTAGTTAAGTTATTTATGCATTAAAGAAGCGTAGGGTTCGCGGTATCTGGCAGTCAGCCAATCCCGACTAGAGCAGCCGCAATACCTAAGCAGTTTCTTTATGGAATTTTAATTATATAAGCACACATGACATATAAATGTGTATATGATATAATAATTATATTTTACAATTTGGGAGCAAGAGAAGTCTCAAAGAGAAACGATCAATCATCTCAAATCCGAGAGCTCCTGGGAATACACAGACAGTTTGGGGCTGAGCGTAAAAATGAGCCAAAATCTGCAAACTGATGAATGAAATTCTTGGCTAATATTTCAGTTTCATAAAGAGGTTTGATGACATTTTAAACTATTTGTGGGCCATCAAAGGAAACTGCTTTGCAGCTCGTAAAATGCATTTGGATTTGTGTGAGAGCAACATGATGTCTCTCCCTCCCTCCCTCTCTCTCTCTCTCTCTCTTGCTCTGAGTTATGTTGCCGGACAAGATTCGGTTTGGTGCGACGGCATTGGAAATGAAATCTAAAATTCATTACGCATTTTATGGGGAAGGGTGAAGGCAGCGGCGGCTGGTGCGGCAACCCGAACTCGAACTCGAGCTCAACTCGAACACGAACTCGACACGTAACGACTCAAAGTAATGAGACGCGTGCCTTCAGCAGCCAGCGACCGGCTGAGCTCTGCCACATGCCATTTATGTCCCTATGGAGACACGCTCAGCGCGACGACAGTCGGTCCGGCTGGCGAGCTGTGAGGGAGGCTCAGGTTGAGGCGGCCCCCGCCCCATCGTCTTTATCGTCGGAGTTGTCTTTGGGGAATAAGATGAATTACATGCTACTTCAGGCAGCTGCCAGCTTAGATGCTGTGAATAAGAAGCAGAGGCAGAAGAAGAAGAGGAGGACGACTGCAGCGAGCCCGGCCTGTGCCGGCCCGATTCGCAGCAGACACTCTGTTAGCCAGTGAAAGACATGTAGATAAGATGTTACGTATACGCACAAAAAGGTACCAGCAACTAAATCCCCAAGCAAATAGTTTCGCTGCAAGCAACAACAGAGTGAAAGAGAGAGACTATGAGAAAGTATGGGCTGTGCGGGAAATCAACCGCACGGAAATCATGTCTACGCATCATTCTTTGTGCGCTATTACTTTACCAGCAGCGGCAGAGGCAGAGGCTGGCAGCGGCACTCTGTAAAACTTTTCTTCCTTTTCTCTCATTTTTCTACATATTTCTTCTTCATTTCTATTTAGCTTTTTTCCTTTTCTCTCTGCCTGTGCTGCTCCCTTTCGTTCTTTCTTCTCTGCTATTTTTTTTTTTTTTTTTTTAATTTTTTGTATTGTATTTCGTTTGCAGCACTTGTGTGAATTTGCGTGGCTGTGTGGAAATGTGTGATAAGCAGTTTCCGCCTGGGAATAGTCGAGCGGCAGCAAAGCCCGTGGAGCGCATATAGTTCTGGTCTAGGCTTTGCCTCTCCCATGCCATTTTCCATTTTCTTTTCACACAACTGGCCATTTTCCTTTTCATTGGCGTCGCACAGGCGTGTCGAGTGGGAGGATCCCGCAGCCGCCAGCCGCCAGCCGCCAGCCACCAGAATATAGTTAACCAACGGCAAAAGGAAGCTGTGGCCACTAATGCAAATATAATGGCAAATGTTTCGGAAATATTTCACAGATAAAATTGATAAAGGCATATAGTATAAGCGAGGGCCGCTTCGCACTCTGAGTAGGTATAGTTCTCCACGCCTGCTCACCCGCTCGCCTATTCCGCCTGCCATTGTGCCGGCAAATCGGAACGGAAAACTATTTGATGGCACTTGTACCCCTTGCGCCAATAAAATACGAAAATATAGTCATATTCAAGCGAAAATGATGGCGAGCTAACGTTATGGAAGATGTGCTGTAAGCAAGGGTTTACTGAGTTCGGCCTTCGACTGCTACTAACTAGCTAGCTCTGTAGACTAAGATATTTGATTCTTATACACACACCATGCTTTGTAGGGATCGCGAATCTTCTCGTTCTATAGCTCATGCTGCATATTTTTCTATACTTTTCTACATATTTCAAGGCAAAATCCTATTGTACTCTGTTTTATTCCTCTTAAAGAATTCCAAAAATATTTCGAATTCTTTTCTGTTGAACTTTGCTTTATTCTTCGCTGAATAAAATAAAATTGGCTTCTGCATCAGAGCAGCAAATCATTTTTTAAAAATATTGAAAAAAGGCTATAAAAATCTAGCTAAACATTTTATACATATTTGATAGGCTTTTTTTCAAAAATTTTTCATAAAATATTTTTTTTATTATGCAAAACTCTATTTGATTTTATTTGAAGAACAATTCAACAGAAAAGAATTGCTGAAATAGTTTGCTGTAAAAAATATTCAAGCTTAAAGGAGAAGAGTCTTTGAGGGAAGGAGACTATATAAGAGACTATAGAGAGAGAGAGAGAGAGAGGGGGAGAGCAGCAGAAAACTTCTCCTAGTCTCAGATAACTTTCTAATAATATCTGCGACATTTATTATCTGCTGCTTCACCCTGCCGCTTCTGCATATGGAAATTTCAACAAATATGCCCAAATCAGGCTAAATCTGGTCGCTTCCTTTGCTTCAAGTGCTTCAAGTTTGTGGGTAATTTATTTGTTTGTGTTTACGCTCAGCTCGGCTTTGAGCTACTTAAGTAATCGAAATAAATAAGCACAAATAGTTGAGCAGCAGTTGAGGCATGGCCTCGGACTCGGCCTCGGCTCGTGTTTGCTGAATACTTTCGACTATTCTTTATGGCCTGACCCGAATCGCAGCTTGGGCGAATCTAATACAGAATTCCATTACAATTATCAACATTTTATTTAACTCGAATAATTCGAAGGCAGCAAACGAGTTAAGAGCTTCCTCTCTCTCTCTCTCTCTCTCTCTCTCTCTCTCTCTCTCTCTCTCTCTCTCTCTGTCTCTGTTTCGGGCAAATTCTTTGAGAGACTATGCGCTGGTCCGTGATGCGACGCGGCAAATGTATCATAAATTTTCATGTTGCTCTAGCTGTTGCTCCAAAAATACGAATTGCGATTTTCTATTGTGTTTTTGGCGAGTGGGTGGGTGGGTCGGTCGGTTGAAACTGCCATGAAACTGGCATAAAATGCGAAACCCAAGACAGAATCCGTCCCAAACTGTAGTTGCTGCCGCTGCCTCTGCTGCTGCTGCTGCTGAGGCAGCAATTTGTGTGTCCAGCCATAAAGCAGCAACACACGCGAAGCAAGCGCTGCGAGAGGCAGAGTAAAAAATACAACAAAAAAATGAAACAACAAAAATGAAACGAAAAAATGCAATACAATTTCATTTTATGCAAGAAACAAGGACTGGACAGGAACTGGAGTGAACAGCAGCAGTTGGACGGGCGGCGGGCGGAGGCAGCTGTGCAGGAGGCAGTCAGAGGCTGGCAGCAGGCAGGCAGTCAGAGGCAACATCTTTATGGTGAAAAATTTGTAATTCCCATTAGAATTGCGCTTCGCTTTTCTGGGTTGAAGTCGCTCATCCTCCGCTCCTTGCAGCCCCGCCCACGCCCACGCCCGCTGCCCGTTTGCATTGCAGATAAGTTGGCATGAGATGAAATGAAACCAAACCAAGGCACCGGAGTCGAGCGAAACGCGACGAGCTGGCAGTAAGTAGGGAAGTGTATCACACACACACACACACACACACACACACACAAATATAAATAAATAAATAACAAAAAGCTTGCAAGGACATGAAAGCAATAAAAGCATAAAATGCGCAGCTCAAATTAGATAAACAAAAAATGGCAGTAGACGAAAGAACGCGTCAAATTAAAGTCACAATACAAAGGCAGCTGCAGTACAAGCACACAAAGAGACGCAGTGTCATACCAGGTGGGTGCAAGGTGAGAGAGAGACAGAGAGAAAGAGAGTGAGATAGGAAATTTCATATAGAGATATGTTAACTGTAGCTGATATGCCATAAGATACAGCTATAAGTGGAGCAAATGCTGAGAGAGTAAGAGAAGCAGCTAAAGCTACATTTTCAAGAGAAGATGCAAGTTGGGATAGAAATCGATCAGGAGATATATACAGATACAAATATTTGGGCAGTTTGCAGATAAAGATGCAGAAACAGATACGCATGTATCTTCATCTATATTTATCTATATAGATATTGATAGCAGATGCAGCTATAGGAAAAGATACAAATGTATCTTAGTATACTAGATAGGTATTGATAGCACAATTAGATACAAGTACCCATAGAAGATAAATAGATACTGATAGCAGTCAAGCTAGAGGAATAGGTGCTGATAGATAAAAACTGTATATTTCATCTATCAGCACCTATTCCTCTAGCTTATAGAGATAGATACAAATTCAAGAGAAGATCCCTAAAGCAATGCAGATACAAGTTCTCGGATAGATACAGTTACATATACAAGTATAGATGGAGATAAATATATAAACTGCTATAGACTATAATGCGTATATAGATAAATATAAATAAATAAATAAGATAAGTGCAGATCAAGTTACAGATACAGATGAATATAGAGATTAAGATTCAATTGTAATATGCACATTGATATAGAATCAGATTTAGATACAGTTTTTAATATAGATTTAAATAGAGAAAAATAAATAGATGATATATACAGATGGAAAAAGAGATACATATATTGATATGGACATATATTTAGATAAAAATGTATATATGTAGGCTGCTAAAGATACAGATACAGATAGACACACAGATTCAGATATAGATTGTACTATAGATATTGATATAGACACAAATAAATAGAATTAGATTCTGATATCCGTGTAAATACACCTAGAGACACATATTCAGATACTACCAAACTGAAAGATACAAATACGCACATAGATCTGCATCTATTACATTAATATATATATACAAATGCAATGCTCCCGATTCCCCCAGATTTGATCTTACTATTTTTATTAAAAATAATATTTCTGTGGAGCGCTTTAAAGCCGCTTTAGTCACTACAAATGTAACTTGCTGTAATCTTCAGGCAGGCTGGAGTGGAGCGAGTCGAGGTGAGCTGCTGTTGCCTGCTGCCTGGAGCGCATTGGCTGTGCTGCAGCTTAAAATAAATGACTTCTCGTTCCGTTCGAGGGGCGCAGGGGGCGCAGACAATCGACTGCTGTTACTGGCCGCATTTCTCTATTTGCAACTACGATTTTCCTTCTCCTTTTTTTTCCCACTTGCTTTCAGTTTTGGGTGGAAATGAAGTTTACGCGTGCTGACGCGGCTAATGGTAATGGCCGTCAGTCAGGCCGGGGGTAAGTCAGCTCCAGAGTCACAGCCGCACACACACTACATAGGCTAACATATAGGATTAGAATCATGTGTGTGATGAGTGCAAGCGGAAGGTGCTTCTGCTACTGCTGCTGGTTCAGTGCGTAAGACGAAGGCTGCATCGAAGCGCTTCCTGCGCTCCTGCCTGCTGCCAGCTGCCTGCTGCCAGCTGCCTGCTGCCAGAGCAGCAATTACAGCAAAAAAAGCTTTGGAAGACTTTGCACTTTGCACTTTGCAGCGGCAGCTAGAATAAAACCAGGCTAGAGGAAGCCGCCGCAGCACACACAGCCATCAACGTGCAACGACTTGCTCTGGAAATTCCACTTGACTCTTCCGTTTTGTATCTTTTCGTTTCGGTATGTTAACCGTTTCGTTGCTTGCTTCTTGTTTCGTTTCGTTTCTGTTCGGTTCTTTTGCAGCATAATTTAGGGCAAGTTAATAAGTGGCCCGTTCACTTTAGCTCGAGTGTGCTCACACACACGCACACACACTCTCTCACACACACAGACTGATTTTTGCTGTTCTTTTAATTAGCGCAAACTCATCCAAACTCTGAACGACACCAAAACCCCCAATAAAATAGCACTTTTTACTCTAGCTACCACTCGCCTCTCTCTCTCTCTTTCTCTCTTTCATTTTCTCTCGCAATCTGTTTTTTTTTTGTTGGACAAATAAAATTTTCATAATGGACTGCACTTGAGTCGAGTTGCTAGCTGAAATCATCAGGAACTGGTCAAATTGCCAATCAATGCACTCGTCTGCAAAAAAAGCGGACACGACGGGCGGACCACGGCGGGCAGAGAACATGGAACACTTAGCTGGCAATCAATTAAAGTGACGTTAGAGTTCGCAATTGCAGCTTGCAGCTGTTGTGTATGTAACGCGTCATGTCAACACATTCAGCTTAGAGGAAACACGCTCGGATCTAGCCTGAAGTTAAACTGAAAATGATCAAAATTGCAGGAGAAGAAAAGCTTTAAAATTAGGAAAATGTTCAGGCTGAGACTGACTGAGATTTATGCACAGGAAATATGATAGGCCAAATGTAAGCTAATGAAAATGGGGCTTAGCCCAATAGTTATCTTTATCGATACAATTTAAGGTACAGGAGAGGTCTGAAGTTGAAGTTAGCAGCTCCAGTTTCTGTCCCATTTTAACAGAATTTTTTAGTAACTTTTAAAGATTCCAATTGACTAAGCTTAAGTTTCACTACCACTAGCAATTTTCACTTATCAGAGTCTTAACATATTAGCCCTAACATAGCACAGAGTCAACATCTGCTCTTAACAGAGTATTAACATAGTAGCCCTTACATAGCACAGCGCATGTCTGGCTTAGATTCGAATTCGAGTCTATTTTATATTTAATTTATAGTTTAGACAGGATCAATAAATTTCGATTGAAAGTCAGATTCGGTCACAGCTAAATAGTATGATGATAATAATAAAAAATTTAATAATAATTATTACTTTTTTTATTAAATTAATTTATTAAGGTTTCCATAAAAGAAGAGTTAAAATTGTATTTTGCCTGCATGTTACTTAACAGAGTGTTAACATTTAACCCTTAACCGATCAACATATTTCTAGATTGAGCTCAAGTCAGCTCTGTTACATTTAGGGCTGGCGTTAACTGACTCTGACTCTATATACAGATATATATGTATATATTTATTAACATGAAAAATATAAATGATTTCCAAACTGCTTTGCGTCTGCGTCTAAAATATGCAATTACTCTGCAAATGTAAACAGCTAGCTGAATCGGTTGTTCGGCTCTGAGCCATGCCGTAATGCAATTGCCTGATAAATGATGTAGATGCTGGCCTGGCTGCTTGAAGGAAATTCATGCATATACTTAATACCTTAACTCTCTACTAGATGAATAAGCAGATGAATAAGTTGGAAGTCTTATGGGGGTTAAGATACTCCCGATCAGGCTTTTTACTTTTGTTATCTTTTTACGAAATATCGACAGATCAAAGCTCTTGCTCTTACAGCTCATTCTTTTTGCAAGTCACAGTATCTGCTGGCTGATCATACCCGAGCTCCCTCACTTGGTCTTTTGCAGCCGCTGCCATTTGCATGGATGGCAGCTGTTGCCCGTTTTTTACCCACTTTTATTTTTTGTATTTCTCGTGACGAGCTTGTAAAATGAAAAACGTTTCTCGTTTGCTGGGAAATCAAAAAAATGCAAAAAGAAGAGGACGAGGAGGAAAATTAAATAATATCGCACATTTGCTTGCGGAAATCAATTCGATTTCTTATTCAACATTTTGATTAATGCAACCAGCCGGCGCACCGGCTGCACTGCGATTGCAGTTTCGAATTCGAAATGCAAAGTGCAAAATGACTCTGACAGACAGACACACACACACACGCACACACATATTGATTTGGACAGAGACATGGACATGGATGTGGCTATTGCGAAATGGTCTGGCACGAGTGGCTGCAGCGGCAACGATTCTGGCATCCACTTGACACGTGCTTAAACGCACACTCGAAACGCCTGGCACCGCCACTGCAGTCGCTGCTGCATGTAGCTCTGCCAGCTCACAATTTACGGTCACTTCAAGCGCTGCCGCAGCCATTATGTTGTCAAATAATATTTACATTATGTGGCCCCTTCTCAATGGCCAGCAACAACTCCGTGCATGCTGTTTGCCTACATTTCAATTCGGAGTCAAATCATGTAACAGTTGCGCAAGATCGAGCTCGCTTTGGGCTCAAGCTCAAAAGACCCCAAGAAAATGTTGTTGACACAGTTGCTGCACGGGAAGAGGAGTCAAGACTGCTGCTGCTGTATGCTGATGTGGCTGGAGAACTTGAATAACTGCAGGAGATCTTGGTTGCGTAGACTTGGGCTTAAGAGTGAGTATGTTCATGAAATTTATATAGATAGATGTCGATAGATTCTAATCGGAATCTAAAATATATACTATCTTTCTCTGTCTCTCTCTCCCTATCTAGCTATCTATCTATCTCTCTATATTTCAATCTATCTATCCATCTACCTTTCTCTCTCTCTCTCTCTCTCCCTTCTGCCTACCTGCGTACCTATTCATCAATATGATTGTCTATTTTTCTGTCTATCTATCTATCTCCCTCTTTCTCTCTCTCTCTCTCTCACACACACTGAGTCACTGATGCATTGTTAGCTCATTTTTCTAGCTCAACACGCTTAGTTCTAATATTCACAATCATTATGTTGTTATCGAAAAAAATATCGATAAGTATATATCAAATAAATAAGCAAGTCTGTAGCTCTATTAAACTCAGGTATCTACTCGACGCTTCTGTTTATTCCTATCAAGTATACATATACTCCACACATTTCCACAAAAATATTCACATGAGTGAATTCTCATTTTCATCAAACCCGAATTCCCCAATTTCATGGAGTTCAATAAACATTTTATTCCAAATTCCCATTTTCGATGATTTCAGGCAAAACGCAATATAAATTCACAACTTCAATGGTCGCAACATACGAACAGTTTAATCATAATTGATAAAAGTTCGATTCGAAACTTAAAATAAAAACTAGGCAGCTACGAGCTACAGCCAGCTCGATGGCCATTGATTCGAGCACTTGATTAAGTGAGCTCATGTGGCCGCATCGAGAGGCGAGCTCTCTATTAAATAATGCTCTGCTGGACTTATTGATTCCTGTTCCTATTTTCCACTTGCCCCCTCCCCCTGAAAATAGGAAGCTTTGAAGTTCGATTCGGCCTGGATTCGAGCACATTTGTTAGCAATTGATTGCGCTCAGCATGTTTGGTTGGCATTGCACCCCGTTGATTGCCTGGCCTAGCATCAGGTTTTTTTCTCTCCCCTTTTTGGATGCTGCTCATCGAGTGCCAAGTTTCAAATTACACGCCCTGTCTGTCATAGGCGCCGCACACCAATTTCCCAAAAAACTAAATAAAAATGGGAAATAAGAAAAAATAACTTGCTGAACTAGAGCTCAGGCTTGAACGACTTGGAGTTATGCTGCAGATTCTAAATTTGTGGTGAATATGTAAATATTTGTCTAGGGCGAGTGCTGAATGGCAATCGATAAATATATCGATAAGTTAGCTAAGTGAAATCTAAAAAATGTTAAATAGAAACCAACTTTCAGAGTGACTATCAAGGGTATTTGTGGCAAGAGTATGTAAATGATAGCCAGCAACATGCATAGATCTTTAATATAAAAATATCGATAAATGTATCGATAAATTCAAATAAAGTATCTCAAGTCTTATCTGAACGTGTATCTATGGTATTTGTGTTTGGGCTATATAAAATATTTTTATACCAATAAAATCGATAAGTATATCGATTCATTTAAAAGAAAGGAGAAAGGAACTCGAGTGAAATCTTTAAACCTTATGAATGAAAAGCAACTTCTAGGGATAGTCTTACCAGATGATCTACCAACCAGCTTTCACTATCATGAAAATCAATAAATATATCGATAAATTTGTGAATGAAGCTTGACTCAAATTTTTAAATCATTTTAATCAAGAGAGAGTATGTCTAGGGTATGTGTATCAAGAAATAGTTTTCAAAATCTAGAAAATCGATAAATATATCGAGCTCGCCCAGCAGTCGACCTCTATATGCTGGCCGTATTTGTGTCTAGGGTATGTAGTAGGTAGTCGAGCTGCTCTCATAATATATATCGATGAAAAACTTTGGAGCGTAACACATTTGCACCGGCGACGGTTGACGGCGTTCAATCTGTCTTGTCATGCCGTCTGGTTATCAGCCACTGCCCCTTTTTGTTGCCCCGTTTGCTGCAATAATTTTCAACTGTCCATTAATTTCTTCATTTTGCTGCTAGAGCTGCGAGCCGAATCGCAAATATTTATATGTATTTAATATGAAAAGGAGGGACGCACACACACACACACACACGCATAGATAAACAATGATATCTGAGGATATTTACGGCCGTCAATAAGCCCCTCTCTGCAGCGGGCACACCGACGAGCGCGTCATCTTACACAATAGCCGCACGAAAATATGGCCAAAAGCCCGTAAAAGATACAATTCATAAAGCAAACCCCGAGACGTTTGCCTGCCGCCAACGCCGGAGTCAGAGCCGTAGTCAGAGCCGGGGCCAAGGCAAAGTTGAGCCCAAGACAAAGTTGGACAAAGCACTTGGCAGCAAAACGTTTTATAGATAGCAAAATCACGCAACACTCAAATACTCAAATAACTAGATATGCCGCAAAACTAAGAAAGGCACACGCACACTCGCACACCCACACACTCGCACACCCACACACACACACACACATGTCACACATGGCCTGGGAAAACTGTGAAAAGTTTTGTGCTGGTCTCTCTCTCGCTCTCGCTGCTCCTATTGTTGTTGTTTGCATTTTGTCAGATGGCATAAATTAGATACGTGCCGCCGTCCAGGACACATTGCGAGCTTTGTGTCTGTTCTTTTAGCCGCTTTTTAAAAATAGCTCAGATTATGCTGCTGCTCAAGCTTGAGCTCCAGCTCGTGCCCAGTCGAACTGTCGTGGCATAAATCATAATCAGCCTTCTTGCAATTCGGCAACAACTGCTAATGGCTGCCCGCATGGGGTATATACGCCTCGAGGGGTTGCCAAATGTTTGCCGCAGAAGTGTAGCTAGCGGTGGGTGGGCTAGATGATTGGGTGGCTCGGTGGTTCGGCGGTGCTGGCGCGTTGAGTCAACATACCACGCCATATTTGCTTTCATCTTTAGCGGCTAGCTAACTGCAAATTGAAGTCGGCCTCTCACAGGCCGGGCAAACATTTTTTGATGAAGTCATTTGAAGTTTTGTGCAAGCCGTCGAAAATGGCCCTGAGAGCCGGGCCATTTTGGCCAAGCAAACAAAACCTAACGAAACGAAACGAAACGAAAAGTTTTCGCGCTCCAACTGTAAATGGGTAAGCAAACTACGACCGCACACAAAAATATACCAAAATTTCTCAAATCTCTCTCTCTCTCTCACTCCCTCTCTCTGTCAAGAGTCCAACAAGCTTTTATTAACTACTCGCAAAGCGCACTCCAACTGCACATATAAATTGTTTAACTTTTAGCGTTGACTTCACATTTCTGATTTATGAAAATATCCAGAACTGAAAATAAATCTGGCAAACTTCAAAGCAAATATTGACGGAAGAGAACAGTTGTCCGGAGTTGACTTCGCCCTGGCTCTCGCTCTCTCTCTCTCTCTCTCTCTCGCTCTCTCTCTCTCTCTCTCTCTCTCTTTTTGTTATTTTATAATTAAGAAAAAAGTTAAAATATTATTTTAAAGCACAGATTTTAACTTCGAGCAGGGAATCTCTGTTGAGGCATTTTAATTACCTGAAAAATGTGAACTGCGGGTAGAAGGATTTGGCTAGAGTGTATGTGACAGGCAGAAGAAGGCGTAGCAGATGCCATAAAGTATATTCTTGATCAAATTAACGACTCGTCATAGTGTGTCCGTCAGATCCATGTCCGCATATCCGTCTGTCTCTGAGTCCATGCGTATAGACGAAGTGATCTCAAACACTCTCTTCATCGATAAAAATCGATAGTTGAACTTCATTCTGTTTACGCTTATGTATGGGAAGAATGCTTTGAATGATTGGAATAACAGCTCTTCATGGGGCTCACGGTGTCTGCAAGTCGGGTAGTCCCAACTAGGGTACTTCTTACTTGTTAAAATATTATATTATTATATTAAGATATTATTAAAATATTATATTATTATATTTTAGCATTATCAGCTCAGGGCACTCAACCCACTTGGAGCATCCTCTTTGGCCTGCTCCAAATGCAGCTCGCTAATGATACAAAAGAAACGAAATGAAAATCCCGCTGCTAATGATGAAAATTCAATTGGCGCTAACTGTAACTGTAAACTGCAAACTGTAATATGGAGCAGCATCATTTTTATCAAATTATCAGTGACACCGACCGACCGACCGACCGACCGACCGCGAGCCGCGACGCGCGCTGCCCCACACGCTGCTGCCGCTGCTGCTGAACCACGCGGGATGTTCGCGCAGTGTGTTCGTCTTTCCGTTGGCACAGTTTAAGCCATTTTCGTTCCTGACGCTGACGATGACGACGGCAGAAAATGTCGGTCACTTGCGGTTAAAAGCCAAGCCCACCTACAGCCACGACCCCCAGCGGACCACCTCGCGCCTCACCCTCCCACTCGACGACGGCGTAGCGAGCAAACTGCGAATAGTGCAAATAGCGAGGAAAATTACCTAATGCGCATTTTCTTATTACAGAAATGTGCATAAGAAAATGAACGTAATGAAAAAAACACTCAGCGCTTAAAGAAGAGAGCTGAACGCAGACCGACGAGCGAATGCCCTATGAAGGGAGACGATAGTAAATGAGTGAAGCAGTTGTAGGATGAGGATGTGAAAGGGTAAGGCAATGTTAGTGGAACTTGTAAGGGTTATACTATATATAAATATAATTCAAATTTATAATTCAAATTTAAATTGAATGGAATAATGAGAGAAGAGTTAAGACTAGAGATAGACATTGATGAAGCTCAGGACTGTACTACGACACAGCAAACATTGCTGGAGCTGCTTGAACATATATTTAAGCATATATTATATAAATTTCAACTTGAAGATAGGGTGTAAGATATGAACAATTGCAGGAACTGCTAAGGAGAATTTTTTTAAATATATAAAAGATAAACTTCGAGTTAAAGAAATGGGTTGATGAAAGAGAAAGTATTGCTGGATCTAAAAACTATATATAAATATTTATGAATTGGATGAACAAAGTTGACTTTATACGAAACTGGATAATGCCTATTGCTAGAATATATATAAATATATATGAATAGTAAAAGATTTGTAAGTTCGCGAGTGAATGCAAAAAAGGAAAAGAACTCCAGCTTTGATATAGTATATCTATATCTATATTTAAATATATATAAACCTAAGCTCAAACTCTAATAGAACTCTGGGAAAGAGTATTCTCTATACTCAAAAATCAGCGCAGAAAATCGCAAAGTAGCACGAGAGACAGAGAGAGAGAGAGAGAGAGAGAGAGAGAGAGAAACAGTCCAAGTATCAACTCTGAGGTAGCTGAGCAGGGTGAGCAAAAAATGTAAATGCGCCATGCAAATGACGCAAAATAAAATGTATGAAATTGAAAATGAGAATGAAAATGAAAAGGGGCGGTGCGAGGAGGCGGTGAGTGAGGGCGGGCGGCAGATGACAGCTGCTAGATGGTAACTGCTCGATGCCGGCTGAGGTTGAGGCTGTGCATTAAAAAGTCGGCAGAGGAGCAGAAAATGAAAAATAATTAGCGCAATTAATGACCACGTAATTAGAGCTTGAAATCTGCAAGCAGGCGACGGCGACGGCGACGGCGACGGCGGCGGTGGCGGTGGCAGCAGCGGCCAATTGGCTTGCACGTTGAACCAGCCACTCAGACCACCACTCGCACCACTCACATTACCTTTTAGCAACTGTGGTCATGTTTGATAAATCTATCGGCCAGCGGCCACTCGGCCACTCGCCCACCCACCGCCCACTCAGCTTCCTTTGTCAGCCGCTGCGGTTCTGGACGCCACGCTAATGAACGCGACCCATTTGCCCATTTAGCTATTTGCAATGCGCATTTTCAATGGAGCTGCGCCACGCCCCAGGCGGCTGTCATGACATTTCTATATCAGCGCCATCAATCAGCTGCGACTAATTAAAAATTGCCTTTGATAATGCCAAAATGGTAATAAACGAATAAATGACTCTAAGCTGCAGCTGCAGCAGGCAAGCTGAATGCGGTTCTCTCTCTCTCTCTCTCTCTCTCTCTCTCTCTCTCTCTCTGTGTGTGTGAGTGGGTTTATGTGTGTCAATGTGGTTGCTGCGCCACAATTTGTCAAATTTCAAGTGGGTTGGAAATTGATGCGTACTAAAATTAATGCCGCAATAGGCGTACTTTGGGGCAAAGGCAAAGCTAAAACAGAGAACGAGAGAGAGAGAGAGAGAGAGGGAGAGAGAGAGATACACAGGCTGATAACTTGAGCGAGAGACAAGAGCAACGTCTAAACTTATAAACAACTTAAAAATTCATTGTGTGCACATGATGCCCAACACTTGGGCGCCGTGTTCAGCCCGTGGGCACAGACCGAGAGAGCACAATGAGAGAGGGGGGAGAGCGGACTTAGGGCTGCCTTGAACTGAATGAAAAACGAAAAACTGTCATCATGTGACGGGAATCAATCTAAAGTCATTTTATAACCCGAAGAGTCATAAATCTAACTTTAATGTTGCAAACGTGACTGCGGCACGAGGCAACAGCAGCAGCAGCAGCAGCAGCAGCAGCGGCACTCGACAGTTGGGGCAGCTGCCCCATGGCAACGCCTGCGACCAGTTGTCTCTCTGCTCCACTCAGTCGCAGCTCGAAAGAAGCTCGAATTGGAAAAGTAAAACAAGCAAATGAATGTATTTCCGTTTGGGATTTTTCACTTTCCGGCTGTGTCGCAGCGTGCTGAAAAGTGTTTGCCAGGACCAAGCGAGGACCAGGCCAGCACCAGGACCAGGCCAGGCCAAGACAGCCACACAGCTGGCAAGGTGGGCAACTGCCCCAGCGCCGAGAACAATAAAAATGACAAAACGTCCACATGAATATAGGAGGGAAGCCAAAGGTTTCGCTCGCCCAGCCAACACACATAGATAGCATTTTTATTAAATGGGTATCAAAACTATTTTACGTGTTTGGGATCATAGCTGAAAAACGACGTTGCAACTGCTCCCAGTCTCTTCTCTCCCCCTCTCGGCTGGCTTGCGTGTGTGCGTGACTGGCGAAAGAAGAAAGAAGAAAAACTGAGCGAAAGAAACAAACAAAAGAATAGCATGCTTACGTGCGCCCCATAAAATGCATGTGCGGTCAAATGGCGAACACCAAAAGACGAACAAAGCAGACACCAAAAACATCTATCTCTGTGTGTATGTGTGTGTGGCTGTGTGTATGTCTTTTCGTGTGTGTGTGTGTGTGTGTGTGTGTGTGTGCGTGTAAACTGGTTTAATTAAGTATGGCCGCAAAGGGCTGCAAAACAGTCGTAGCCCAGATTGCAATATGGGAATTTAAGCGGATGTTACGCATCACGAGCCGAGCCGAGCGGAGTCGAGCGGAGCCGCGCCCAATTAATAATATAATTGCGCCACTTCTATTCAGCTGAGCAGCAAACACTGGAAATCGTTCAATTTAATTAGTTGCTAAATGCTTCAATTAACGGCGGGCAAGCAGCAGCGACATGGACTCATGACAAGAGCCAGTGGCAGAGACTGCAATGGAGAGCTGCTGCCATCTATCTATGCTTTCAATTATATTAAATAAATAATTATAATTAATGCATAAATATAAATATTACAAATAAAAAGAAGCTCTAAATAATTATAATTAATTGTTAAAAATAAAAACAACCCTTTAAAGTTAATATGCTTCAAGTACACATAAGTTATGATTGTTGATTATAATAAATAACTATATTAATTAATCAATTCAAATATTTTAAATTATTAAATAACGTTTAAATTAGGTGAATATTATTACAAATCAACTAAATATAGAAAAAATCAAAATAAATGTATATATGATAATAATATAATTTAAGAAAAATAAAGCCCAATGAATAAGTCAGTTAATCAATCAATTGCAATTTAAATATAGATTTAGCTATGATTAAAAATTAAATAAATCATTGCTTTAAACTAATTATGCCTTCAAAAATAAAATACCATTTTTCATATTCTTAAATTATACATGGAATTAGGCATATGGATAAGAATATTTTAATTTATAATAAATATAAATATAATATAAATATAAATTATTAATAAATATAATAATATTTATTTTAATTTATTGTTTTTTATTTTCAATAATCGAATAAAATCATAAAAATATATGTCCATCTAACTTTAAGCTCTACCGTACACTACGAGCTAGAGTTCAATGTGCTTTAGGCTTTCAAATAATTACAAAGCTTCGATTTCCAGCTCATCCGATAGGGAGTAACTCCTCTCAACTCTCTTCAGCAATACTTGACTAAGAGATAACCCAGGTCTGCTGCAGAGTTGCTACTCCAAATTAGATTGACAGAGCTGCCATTCACCAGCCCTGCATACAGCTTGGACTGTGCAAAAAAAAATAGTTTGTTGCGCAACTTCTGAAATTGTTGTGAAATTCTTTGTGTCGTAGTCAAGCAAAGCTCTGCAGCTCCAGCATATAGAGTTACTTTGCTCTTTTAGTTGTTGTAATCTGAGAGAAATAAAATATATATATATAAAAAAAAACTAAGTTGCAGGCAAACGCTTGAAGTTTTGCTAAAAACTGAGCAAGTTTTTGGTTTCACAAATCAAATGTGCTTAAAGCAGGAGTCGAGCTGAAAGGCTTGCCTAAAATTAGTTCAATTTAATTGCTTATAAAGGCTTTCTCTGCTCAGTATCTGCCGAATCATATATCATGTAAATATATAAGCTGAACAATTCAATTTGAGTTTGCACGAGCGAAGGTCCAAGCTGCTTCAGCTGCATACAGCTCGAATTATTTATGCTAAATAAAAAGCAAAAAATAAACAAATTTTATCGAATGGCTTAGCCAAACGCTTGACTGGCTCCAGTGCGTAAGCGAACCGAATGTGGCAAAGGGAATTTCTTATTTTAATATTCAGCTGTCTGGCAAATTTATTGACACATACACACAATTGCACTCTCTGTGTGAGGGCGACAAGGGACTCTGAGAGTGGGAGCGAGAGAGAGAGAGAGACAGGGGGTAGAGTAGGTGGGGCAATATGCGTAATTTAATCAATATGAAAATCTTATTATTCACTTACTCGCATTTATATGCAGAAATATTTGAAGTCTCTTACCTGCAATGAAAGAAAAGCAAAGTGTGTGAATTATTTTGATGTCATTTAATATTATTATTATTATATTATTATTATCATCATCATTATTATTATGATTTGAGAATTTGGGCATTTCGAAAACTAAAGCCATTCGCATCGCGCCTCATTTAAAATTCAATTTCGCTGCGCAAATTGAGAATGTTTCGGAGTTTCGCATTTCGGCGACAATTTCTGAGCTTTAATCACATTACGGTCATATTTAATTCATTTTTTATTACAATTGCTGTTTGGTTGTTTGCCCGCTTGCCTGTTTGCCGTTTGGCTGTTTGCTTGTTTGGCAGTTGCCGTAATTGGAATGGTTATTGTTTGATGGTCACCACAGCCTGTCGTTTGCCGTTTGCCGCTTGCCTTGCGCCGCCCAACCGCAGACGCCATGTGCACCACCGCCCTCGGTGGGCGGCGGCGGCATGTTGGAATTGTTATAATTTAACAAACATTTCAATTAATGCAAATTACAATGGGCCCGGCTAATGAATATTTAACGATTTAACTAATTTCATTTTCAAAATATCTGCTTGAGCGGACCCAACTCGACCCAGCCCCGACCAGCCCCGACCCGCCCCTGGCAAACAGACAATCAAAAGTCCCCAACCGAAGGAGCGACAGCTTGAGAGATACGTATGCGGGCGGGAAATCGATTGTTAATTGAAAATTGTTTACTCGCCGCAAGCTAAAGGCGCCAATCAATCAATCAACCCGTTAACTGCAGCCAACAGCAGCTTCTCCAGCCCACAGATTGACAGCATCTTAGCTTCAGCTTGACAACGAACCCACACAGCACAGAAATAGCCAGCCCACAAAGGCATCTCCAAATACAAAGCAAACTTCGACTTTGACAGAGACGAAAACTAGTTCTTCTATCTACTTAAATAAAAATCTCATTTTTCTCAATTCAATAAATGCGAGAAAAAGATTTTCTCTCCAGAAAGAGAAAGAGCAAATTGAATCAATCAATTTGTGGATATTCATTTTATATATAAGTCAGTTAATGAATTAAAGGGAGTATCAATCATCAGTCAATCAGCTAAGAAGCATTATTCAAACGACAAAACAATCTTTTTGTCAATCAAACAGTCAACAAATCTGTTAACTATTCACAAGTCAGTTAGTAGCTCACTCAATAAGCCTATCAGTCAATTAATCAATCAGTGTCAGTCAGTCAATCAAGCTGTCAATCAACAAATAAGTCAGTCAGACATTCAGTCAATCAACAAATCTGTTAATTATTCACAAATCACTTAGTAGTCAATCAATCACTGTCAGTCAGTCAATCAACAAATAAATCAGTCAGTCATTCAATCAATCAATCAACAAATCAGCTATTCACTCAGTCAGTAACGCAACTAGCCAATCAATCAGTGTCAGTCAGTCAATCAATCAATCAATCAATCAACTAATAAGTCAGTCAGTCAATCAACAAATAAGTGTGTCAGTCATTCAATCAATCAGTCAATCAGTCAATAACTCAACTAGCCAATCAATCAATCAATCAATGTCAATCAATCAGTTAACCCGCTATCAATCTATCAATACATCAATCAAACACACAATCAGATTCACATTGATCCAGCTCCAATTGCAGCCTCAACTTCCCCAGTTGCAACTCCAATTGCCATTGTGAAAATCTAAAACTCTAGCTCTACTTAACACAAAGTAACTCCCATCCAAGTATCTTCCATATTTCTATATATAGAACAAATGCAAAGTTGGTAATTGAAATACTTTGAATTGAAATCGATTTGCGAGACTTTCATTCGCAACTAGTTAGCTGAGAGTTGCGAGCAAGCCGAATTTGGAAAATATCGAAACTCGACTCGTTATCGATCCACTCGCATTGTGATGTATCTTTCCCAGAAAGTATTTGTCTGATATGCATGAGTGTGTGTATTTTTGTGTACATAGTTATTTCCTGAATTCCAGAATTGTTGCCCTGTGGCCTGGGTCGTATAACTATTTATATGGAAAATTTGCTTTGTGCCATTTTGGGTCTTTGGCTTCTGGTTGCTTCGGGCTTTTGTAAAAACAGTTCTGTAATTATGCCACTACGGCTTCGGTGTTGCTTCTTGCCTCATAGCTGTTGTTGTTGCTGCAGATGTTGTTGTTATCGTCGCTTGGCTTTTTTGTTCCAACTTTGCCAATTTGGACATTGTCGACAAAAGTGAAACAACTTTTAGCCAACCAGCCAACCAGTCAGTCAGCCAGCCAGTCGGCCAGTCAGGCAGTCAGCTCCAACTTCATTTGACTACAATATTGTCGTCGATGTTGCTTCTGTTATTTTGTTGTTTCAGCTTGCTGCCATCGTTGTTATTGTTGTTGTTGTCGTCATAGCTATAACGTTTATTAATAAGTTTGACTGCACAATTATTGTTGCTACGCTGCTGTTGCTATTCGTCTGGAACTGTTGTTTTTCCACCTGGCGCCCCGCCTAGCTCCGCCGGCATGACTTGACATGAAAATAGCTCCCGAAATAGGAAAAGAGCTTACCAAAAAGAACAGAAAAAATATAAAGGTCGGCCCAAACGGAAGACATGAGCGCGCTTAGGAATTAGAGCAAAGTGCACTTTTTGATGACTTTTGATTTGTTTTACGATTTCCAGCTATGAATATTTATTGTCATGCTCAGGCGGTCGTCAGAGTCTTTAAAATGCACGAACTTCGCTTTGCTGTCATGGCAGCAATGCCAAAAAAAAAACACTCTCACACACACACACACAGACACACTGAGCTGCGACAACAACAGCAGCGCCAATAACATTTCGGCAAGGCAAATTGACACGCAGCATTACTCATACGCCCCGCTGGTCCGCTGGCCCGCAAGGCAAGCTAAGTCTAGCTACAGCTAGCTGCCTCGCTGGCTGGGTACTTTTTAATTGATGTTTATTTAACGTTCAACGTAATTAACTCTGTGGCAATATTTAAGGCATCGTAAATGGGCATTATACGAGCCATTAAATGAATTTGTAAACGCTTCACTTGAACTAGAAGTCTGGCCAAATGCCTTTCGGCCCCGCTCGAGATCCAGCCGCTGCTTTTATGTATGCCGTGATTGCCGTTAACGCATCTCGTACCTCAGCCCAATAGCCCCGGGTTCTTTAAACAGTGCCATAAACGCAGCAAGGCGAGCATTAACACCGTCGCACTGAGTTCCTCTCTTCGTATTCGCAAGTAGTTTCCATGCCAAACTGTCTACCGCATTTGGTGGCCTTTACGACCCACAGCTGTTGCCCTCGTCAGCGACAGCCAGCAGTCGACAGTCATCAGCAGCGATTTCAGCTACGTTGCAATATAAAAATGGCAAGCTCTAGCTATATTACTGATAATGCGAGAAGCATCGTGAAGAGTTTGCTCCTCAGAAATATACATTAAATGCCCGATTTAGTTCGGGACTCTACAACTATCAAGTTTTTTGTAGAAGCTAATATTTTATTTATTTTAAATGAAATTAAGATTCTAATTTCCTGCTGTGAATGGCGAGAAACCAAATCAAAATAATATTTGACGGGATATTAAAATATATATAAGATAATAATACTTAAAAATAATAGAAAAATTAAATTAAAATATGCAACAATATATACAAAAAATATAAAACAAATGTTTTAATTTATTTATATATGTATGTATATATCAAGTTCACTAAAATTTATGCAAAATGTTTTTTAAATATATATATTTAACATTATATATTTTTTAAATACAATTTTATACATCATATAAAAACATTTTTTAATATAATAATTTGCATAAAAAAATATTTTAAAATATATTTTTTAAAATTAAATTTAATAAATCATTTTGTATACAAAAATATTATTAAAATATATTTTTCAACTAATTTTTAATTACTTTTTAATTTAATTTCTTTAAAAATTTTAAATATATTTGAATATACAAAAACACTTTTAAAATAATTAATAATTAACAAACTCTATTAGTATTGATTAAAAATATATATTTTTAGAATCAAAGTAATTAGCATACAATATAATATTGTACATATTTTTGTATGCTTTTTTATATATTTCCAATAATATTTTCGATGCATTTTTAATAAAAGAAATTTCGATATATATTTTCTGTCACTTTTAAATTTATCAAATGAAATATTGAGTTATCAAAACAAATGATCAATTGATAAATACATAAATCATGTAAGAGTAGACAGTGAGCAGTTGCTTCGAGATTCGAGTTAAGCTGGAGACGTTCAGCTTGCTTGCTGCATGACGCATGGCGGCGATAGGAGCAAGTCTCTTGTCGCAAGTTGCAACGTGATGTAATTAATAAATCCACTTGACAACGTTCACTTATTAATTCTTTAGGGCTAAATCAAAAGCCAAAAGTGCAAGAGGCAACTTTGGCCTGGCGTACGTGACCAATAACAAGAAATTTCTTATTTACAAGGCTGCACGAGCCCGGCTCGCTGACTGGCTCGCTGACTGCCTGGCTGGCTGGCTGGCTGGCTGCATACATAACCGGCCGTCATATACATGTATGGCTGGCTGCCTTTGTCAGTCGGGATATGCGAGAGTGTTGGCTGCGGCGCTGGCTCAGCTGCCATTGCGCCCTGTCGCCATCTCAGTCATTGTAAAGTCAGTGGCCTAAAAAAATTATGAAGTTGCTCACTTGATCGTGCAACGTACCTTTTGATTTTGTTGCCCAGCACTTGGCACGTTTCAGGCAACAGGAATTTCGGAGAATGGGAAAGTCCAACTCCCTTTCTCTCGCACACACTCTCTCTGTCTCTCGCCTTGCGGCTGCTGGGTAACGGAATTAGCACAGCTGCTGACTAAATCAAGAAATGGGCAATGCCTGTCTGTGGATTCATCTGGCTGTCTGTCTGTCAGTCCTTCAGCATGTTCGCAAATTTGGCCTGTCTGTCTGTCAGTGTGTCTGTCGGTCGGTCGGCCGGTCGTGTGGCCGTATCTGCGCTCGAATGGCATTGATTGTTTCTCCTGATGATGTGTGAAAAGTTTATTTGACCAGTAAACATCATGAAATGCTAGACAAATACACAAAGCCAAATGCGAAATAGTTGCAACTGTATATATATATATACATATATATATTTCTATTTGGACATGATATCCACGAGCGGAGTCGAGAGCGAAATGGTGGCAACTGCATTAAGACCAGACACCAGCCATCGGCCATCAGCCATCAGCCGCATCAAAACAACACCAACTGGGGCAGCATCCGATGCACAGGCCATTAAATGCCCAGATGCATTGGCACATTGGCAGCCGCAACAACAGAATGCATTTAGCAAATGCAAATCAAATTTATAGACACAGTTCGAGGCGGGAAACTAACAAATCTCACAGCAAACAAGTGAAAGTCCATTCGGCAGATCATGTGCCACGAGATACCCTGCGAGACTTTTGAGTTGCCTGCATAACTTTATAGCCATCCACAAATATTCAATGAAAGCCATTCTCTGGGAGCAACAGAAATTATAGATTGTCTGCTGTGCTTTTAGCTTAGCACGAGTCAAATGTGTTACAAACTTCGGAACTCATCAAAGTAGTTTTTAAAATATTTTATATATAGTATTTATTATATTTTTAATTTTGTATTTTAAGCTGTTTACTTTCTGCATTTCGTTTTTAAGCTATTTTATTTATGTTTGATATTATTTTTATTTACTTTGATAAATTATAGTCAATACATAATATTTATATATATAAATATATATTTTTTATTTATTCAAATTTATATATTTTATGTTCTTTACATTTTTTTTATTACATTTACGTTTTTTAATTATTAAATATATTTTCATTATATTCATTTAATATATAATTCTTTATTATTTATTATTTTTATTATTTTTATAATTTGAATAGATTTAATCTTATTTATTTTCATTCATTTAGTTGGTCGAATTATTTTGATTGTTGTCATTTATTATGATTATTATAACTGACTTAAATATTAATTTATTTTAATTGCATTATTTATTTGATCAATTATGTGTTTAATGACTTTCATTATTGCTTATATTATTTGAAATACTTTAATTACTTTCATTATTTGAATTAATACGCGCATTTGCATTTGCCATTTCAGCAAATGCTTATGAATAATTAGCTTTAAGGTTCAATGCCCGCTGGCTGGCAGTAAAGTTCAACACTTTGCTGTGTTTGCCTCAACACCAACTCACACACACACACACTCACATCCACACAGACACACAAAATGGCGGCCAACTGTACGAAAGTTGGCGCGTTGCTAATTTATTTACATTTTGTGTGCGCTGCGATGCAAAGCCATTTCCGCTGCATAATATAATAATATTAATTAAGCTACAAATAATACGGGAAAATGAAAAAACTGTATTAAATTAATAAATTCAAGCGCACGCCTAGCTGTGCGGAATACTCCAGGATGCTCAAGGATACTCTATGCATTTGATTTGTTCTCGATTGCCGTCTCCAGCTGCTTAAGCTTTTCTCGCATGGCCGGGCCTAAGGAGACCAATTTTAGTTGTCGGCATTTAATTTTGACCTGCTGTAATCCCTGCTTTGAGCAGTTGCCGCGCCCCTCTCCCCCCTCTTTCGCCTCGGGCTGCTATGCTAGATTCCGTAAGAGCCCCAGGCAGCAGCATTGTTGGGATTGTCTCAGTTTCTATTCATTTGGGCAAGGACTTTTCTGAAATTTGATTTATTTTGATTTAGTCACATTTTTATTTTTTATTCTCTCTCTCTCTCTCTCTAGTTGCTGCTTTTTCTTTTGCTTGTTGGGCAACAAGTTTAATTAACTTTGGAGCGTGCAGCCGCTGCTGGCTGTGTGTGTGCGGGGGGATCATGTATGTATTCATGTATATTGCAATTCGGCTTGCTTGCTATTTATTTATTTATTAAATTTTATACAATTTCGTGAGGGCGCCGCACGCTTAGCCATCATATTCTTTTTCGCTTTGGTATTTTTGAAGGCATTTTTAATTATTTATTTTGTGTAAATAAATCCAGCTGTATTTCTCTCTGTGTCCGTGTCCGTGTGCGTGTGTCTGTGTCTGTGTGGGCGCAGCCATAAAAATGGCGCACATAATAATGAAAGCCTGAACAAGCGCACACACAGAGAGCCCAAGATACCGAAACACTCGCTAACTTATTAAATATAAATAGCATTTTGTTGGCACTTCTACTCTGCCGCCAGCCAGCCCAACTTCTCCTGCCCCCGCCAGCTCTAAGCCACAAGCCGAACGCCATTAGCAACATTTAAAAGCGTTAGCACTTCTCACGTCCTCAACAGCCAATCGACTGCCCACAAATATGCCACTCACCTTTTCACTCCACTCCACTCCATATGACACCATTTTCGAACTAATTTGATTTTATTTTCATATGCTCTGGTTTTGAAATCAAACTGTTTCGGTATACTATAAATATTTGTAGATAAATCATAACTAAATCTAGTATATGCTGAGCTTCATTCAGACTTTTTGAAAGTCAGAAAAACTTCTCACATTAGCTGCCAGAGTTGTTCAACGTTTCGAAATTGATCGAATAAATCCTAAGAAATTTTAAATGATTTATTATTATTACTTTTAAAATAAAAACTTCATTATATGTTATCTGATCATAAGTACAATCACAGTAGTTGTCCCACCTGATTGAACACACAATACGTTGTAGTTCAGGACAACTGATCTACAGCATTAACAATTTGAAAGAAAGAGACTGATAATAGCATAGTTTATTATTTTGTTTAGTTTTTTATATATATTTTTATATAATATATTTTTTGATTATTTTTCTAATATTTTTATTTTGAAATATATATTTTTAAATACTATTCTCAATTTCCCCATACATTTTTTATTAATTGTATTTTTTCTCAATTGTTATATTGATATTTTTATATATTTTTATTTTTATATTTTTTTTTTATTTTTATACATTTTTAGGTTATTAATTTTGTATTAATCATTTTCTTACATTATTTTTTTTTTCTAATATATATTTTATACTTTTTCTCAATTTTGTTTTTTTTACTATAATGTTTTGAATGTAAATGAAAGGAGCAAAGAGAACTCTACGACTCGTGTGCTAACAGCATCAGCAGAGCCAACAAAAAAATGCTGCCGATGGGGCAACATCCACAACATTCCGAGCATTCCCCAAAGCGCCAGATCGTTTGCTTGTTACAAATTTTAATTTGGGCTGCTCACAATTACTACAATTATCACAACTAAAGAGGACGAAGCAGAAGAACTGAGCAGAAAAAAAAAACAATGTAAATTTCACAGTTTTTTGCAGACTTTTCAAAGAGATGCCCTAACTTTGGTGTCCATGTATGAGCTTGGCACGACTTGTGAGTCCAGAGATAAATAATATAATGTATATATAAAATATATGTAATATATATGATCTATAACACGATCTTCTGCTGAGCTATAGACTCTGCTGACTCTGGCTCCACCTTTGGCCTATCTCTGGAAAGCTAAAAGACAACTATTGCTCTCTGCCTACTGCACTTCTCTGCTCCCCTTCTTCTTCTTCTTTATTTTTGTGGAGGCTAAAAACCTTTGTCAAATTGAATGAGCTATCCGCAAGCATAATCGTGGACCCGCAATGCCCCGAGTCCAAATGTATTTTTGTTAGTGGGGCATTTCACTAAAAAGACAGCGGCTGTCTGACAGGTGGAAAAAGGTCGCGCGTACACGACACGGCACAGCCGTGTCGCCTATCTGTGTGTAGGTGTGTGTGTGTGTGTGATTGTGTCCATCCGTGTCCTGTTCACACCCTCCGCCCCGCACTTTAGGCCGGCGCGGTTTGCTGGCTGAGTGCGGCGCGTTTGTCCATGTTCATTACTGCGGTTAATTTGTTTGCTCTGCCCGCTGCTCTGTTCGGGGTTCACTTGAAAAGCTGTACCTAACCATTTTTGTGTGGGTTTTTTGCACTTTTTTTGTGTTATGTTTTTTAATAAGCTTCGTTGTGGACAGGTGCAAAAATAAAGTAAAAAGTGTTGGACGCGCGCTCTCTCCTCTCTCTCTATCTCTCTCTGTCGGCGGAGGTGGGGCAGAGGCAATCATCTGCTGGCACGTTGTTGACATCAAAATAATGACTGTCGGTCTGGGGATTGGGGCTGCTGGCGGTGGGGGGATGGTGGATGTCGATGCGGATGTGGCGGTGGATGAGGATGTGGATTGTGCCGGGCAGCATGGCCCAAAATGCCACAGTAACAACAACAGCAAGCGCGTTTATGGTGGCGCCAAAGTAAACATATGCACAAGATATATATAATACACACACCAACACACACACACACACACATGCACACACATAAGTACAAGTGGCACATAAAACAGAAGCTAAGCAGTTTGGCCCACTCATCAGTCGGCTTCATCTTGCTAAAGCATATAATGCGCCCAACAGCCACCTCCAAACAGCCTCTCTCTCTCCCTCGCTCTCTCTCATCGTCATCATCATCATCATCATTACACGCTCATGTTTCTGTACTCGTTGTTGTTGTTAATTACAAAAAAAAATGCAAAAGCACGAAAATGTTGCTGTTTACCAAATTAAATGCTACTAATTGGACGAGTTTAGCGGCGCTCAAGTATATGGTCTGCGACTGTTGAGCTGCTTAGGCTCTTCCAAGGGGTTGTGGGGGCAAGCAGGCAAGCCAGAGACTGTCTGTGTGTGTGTGTGTGTGTGTGTGTGTGTGTGTGTGGTGGATAATGATGGGTGTGTGTATAATGCGCTGCGCGGCACAGCGTGGGTAAGTACACTGATGCCATGGAATTTTTAATGAAAGAAGTTATTAGCATGTATCTGCATCGTTAGCATCAAAAATGAAGTCGCATCAAGCATTTGAATATTTAAAGATCCACTCGCTACGCTTGACAGCCAGTTAAACTCGACTCGAGAGTGGAAAACTCGCTTGAGCTAATGTGAAAAGTGCAGAGGAAATCTAAGAAAATCAAAGGAAATTAATAAAGGAAGCAGAGAAACAATTCGAATATCTGAAACTAATACGAACTGAGCGAGAAAGTTGATTAGAAACTTAAATTTCGAATTTCCAATTGATAATCATAGCTAGAAAGGATGAAGCCTAAATTTCATAAGATTTTATACAGCTAACAAATTTTAATCTCTTAAATAAAAACTATAAAAAATATAAAATATTTAAAATTCAATTGATTTTTTTATATTTAATTAAAATAAATATATTTTCTAAATAAAGTTGTAATTATTTTTATTAAATTATAAAAAAATAATAATTAAAAAACGTTATTTTTAAAAAATATAATTTTATTCCTATAAAATTATAAAAATTTAAATAAATGATTTAATAAAAATATAATACATAAAAAAATAAATGTGGTTTCAAAATTTTGCATTTTTTAACATTTTTATTTTGTTTGTTATAGATTCAAAAATAAAAAAAATAAATATATATATGCCTTTTAAAACATAAACAATCCTTAAGCTTGTTCTATACCATATACTATGCTTGAGTCAAGCAGTAGAACATGTTGTATGAGAGGAATGTTGATTGTTCTCACAGAAGGCACATCAGAGAGATGTTTTTGTGTCGAAATTATGATGATGGAGACCAAGAGAAAGTCGAATAAGCTTAGCTGGGGCTGATCACGATCTCTTATATTTTATTTACATATTCAAAGCAGTTGTTGACAACATTCTGATATTATTTGTCTAATTCAATACAGTATTAACATTTTACAAAATTAATTTCAAGAAATTAAACAAGATTTTTTCAGTCAGTCAGGAGAAAGGAATTCCTGGGCCACAACACTTGGAATCTTAGAGGCGGAACACGTACGCAATTACAAGGCGCTAAACGCTCTCCAGATGAATGTGTCAAATCATGTTTTTTTATGAGCAACGACTTCAAAATTGTGCAGAAATGATGGGGCAAAAAGGCGCCTGGGATAATCAATAGCATTTAGCGGCATCAAGTGGCGGCGAGTGCGTTGCATACCTTGTGGCGCAGCGCAAGCAATTTCAAAGAAAATTGATGGAAGAGCAGAAAAGTCCATACTTAGTATTTACTATGTATAATATATATATATACATATATATATATAAACTGTGAATATATATGTAAAGGTTGCACAAAGCTCCATCGCTTTGTGGTTAGTCAAAGCAGTCAATGCAGCTTAAAGTCCACAAAGACTAGAGGCGGAAGTTATAGAAGCGTGCACGCTCTACCTCCCTCCCTCTCTCTCTCTCTCTTTCTCTCTCTCCATCTCTGTGTCCGGTCAACTGCTGCTATTGTGGCTCTGGCAGCTCTGGCAAAATGGCGAGCGCATGTAAACATTTAAATCTGTTTGCAAATTATGCGCGACGGCCACAAAAGCGGATGGGTCAAAGGCAAAGCGATATGTGAAAGGCGACAAAAAAAAAAGAAAAACGAGAAAAGCGCAGAGCGAAAAAAGCGCGTGCGAGTCAAGCAAACAAGCGACTCGACCCGCTGCCGTCAGCTGCAGGAAAAAGAGGCAAAGGGAGGAGCAAAGCCGGAGACAGCAAATGGAAGTGCCATGAAAGGCAATCGTCAACGCGGCAGCCACGCCGAGCGACGCCGATTAATAAACTCAACTTGCTGGCATAAAAATATCCATGCAAATTAATTAAATATTTACAGTTTACTAACATAAGCAGTAGCAAAAAAAAAATATGTAAAAAATGGCTGGAAACAGAGAGAAAATGAGAACATGCTACACGCTTGCAAAAGCAAAGCCAAAGCCAACGCCAAAGGCAAAGTCAAGTAAGCTTTGCGCTGAATTGCAAAAATATGCAAAGGTAAGCGCCAGCAGCCGGAAGAGCGTACGGTTGACTGACTGGCTGGCTGGTGGGTCGGGTGGGGCAGGTGTGTCTGGCTGGGGCCGTTACGGTGGTTTAGCCCTGCCAAGCTCACCAAACAGATGAGATTGGCCAGCAGCAGCAGCAGCAGCAGGTTGTCTGATTGAAGTGCCACAAAAACAATTCGAAACTGTGCCCGGCTACGGTCACAGCCACAGCCACAAGCACAAGCACAACTCCCGCCTCTATTTGGCTGCTAACTAAGCTTATAGTTGCCACGGCCAGGAAATGAAATTAGTGCTAAGCTGGTCGGACAGTCGCCCAGTCGCCCAGTTGGACAGTTGGACAGTTGGACACCCAGACAAACGGACTCTGACAACTCTGACACAACAAACAAAATACAAATAAACTTTTACGTCTGTAATCATATTTGCGCCACGTTTGCTGACTCGACGCGTCGAGCCCCATAAATTTAAATCAATTTAAAGGCATAAATTACGCCGCTGTCAAAGCCAAAAATTGCACTCGACGTGGACTTCTGTTGCCTAATTAAATGCGAGCGAGACAAAGTATTGTCCTCAACTTAATTAGATTATGTTGACAGTGTGAAGCATACTTAATTCGATCTGAAGTGTTCAGGGTTTATTTAATTTATTACATATTTAATTTTCATTCAGAGAAGTATTTTTGTTCAGAGCAAGCAGATGGCCATATAGTTCTTCATACATAAATATATTATATTATATAATATATATAGTATAAAGAATATTTTCAGTTACAGACAGAAGTAGGCGTGTCATATATTCTTAATCAGGCAAGGAACAGAGTCGACTAATCAGAATATGTCTGTCTATCCATCTGCCTATCCGTCTGTCTATCCGTCTCTCTATCCATCCATTTTCCATTTTGTCCGCCAGTCGATCTCAAGAACTATAAGAGCTGGAGACTTGAAATTTTGTAGGTGAGTCTCTATATCATAATCAATAAACATTCCTTTTTTTTCGATAGCAAGTGTTATCGAAAATTAAGTAATTATGTGATATCTCGTACATCTTTGGAGCTAGAGTTATCAAACTTTGGATTTAGTTTTGTTGGAGCTTGGACTAGTATTTTTGACTTTTAAATTACCTGAAACCATTTAAAAAGGGACTTAGTCAGCTGGTAGGCTTCACCTGCTCCAATTATTTTAGTCAATTATTGACTGTACTTCATCTACTAACGACTTTGACTAACTTGCCGTGCTTAATAATTTTATTTGATTGTAAACTAAAGCTCTTAGCCAAGACTGCATCAAAAATTTCATTGTAAAATATAAAGGAGAAAGAAAAAAGGCTTTAATACTGCCCTTGCTGCGCATCGTAAGTTTTCATTTCGAAATATTGCCAACTCTATGCAAATTCTTTGACAATGGCAAATAAAAAAAAAGAAGAGGGAGAGAAGATCTTAACTTTAAATTGTGCCATAATATATTATCCATTTGGAACCGCAAACAATTTGGAAACTCTTTTGACACGCAGAGAGTGAAAGAGAGAGAGAGAGAGAGAGAGAGATAGAGAGAGATGGAGACAGTGAGTCGCCCCAGAGTTGCGGTGCATAAGTGTGATCGCCTATCGACTATTACACACACATTATTCACATGCTGTCCCTAGCTGGCAGCCCCGGTCGCTGGGCCCTCGGGGGAGTAGCTAAATTGTTGCACTTGTGAATGCCGAAAAATAAATAAAAAGCGTAACGAAATGAAACCAAACTCGAAATGCCAAAGTAAAATACCAACTGCAAAAGTGCTGAAGAAGAACTCGAGCACAATGAATGGGCCTCCATTTTCCAGCAGATAGATAGACAGAGAGAGGGAGAGGGAGTGGGAGAGCCCTAAAGGTCCAACTTTTAATGGCAAGAGCAAAGAGACAAGCGTGTGCATGGAACACATGTCGTGGCTGCGGGCCATAGGGAGCCGAGGGAACAGCAAAGGGTACACTGTGCAGAGAAGGGGCTGCCATGGGCTGTTAGGTCGGCTAGGGGTGCTAGGGGGGGTGGCTTGGCAGCAGAGTTAAGTGCATGTTACCCAACAATTTAGCAGCGTAAGTTGGGAAAATTTGAAATGGCCGCAGAGCAGGAGCCGGAGCAGGAGCAGGAGCAGCAGAGAAGCCAAAAGACACCCAAAAGTGGTAGAAAATAAGTAGTCAGAGAGAATAAGAAGGAGAGAGAAGACGAGCAAGCAGTAAAATGAGATGAAATGCAAAAAGCGAATGCAGAATGACGCCAGAATGCAGAAGGTACGAGCAAAGTTAAAGAAAGCCCGCAAAAAGTTGAAATGAAGATTTATTTGCCTATTTGTTTATTTATCTTGAGCCAAACTAGTAAAGCGGGCAAAGCAAGGCTAACAGCGAGAAAGAGAGGGAGAGTGGGAGCGAGTGCAACTTTATGAGCTTCGTAAAGTTGCAACAGCTGAAATGCGGCCAGTGCCGGCGCCTGATGAGCGGCAATGCATTTAGTGTCTTAGCATTGCGTATCTTGTGTCCCGTTGCGGGTAACTTATTGTAGGTAGTTAGCACGAATTTTATATGACACCCAGACACAGAGAGTGAGAGTGAGAGAGAGAGAGATAGTCAGTTATCCTGGCTGTGCCACATCTTTACATCCGCTCGAGCGCAAAAGTTTGTGTTTAGTTTCCTTCTCCTCTTCGTTTTTTTGTCGCTTCCGGCTAGGGTTGGGCCAAACAGCAACTACACCCGGCTAATGGGCCATTTAATTATACGGAAATCATACAAAATGCATCTAATTAGTTTAGCTTTTTAATTGCCAGGACACTTGAGCCGGCTCAGCCGGCAGCTCAGCCTCGAGACAGCGTGGAGTGAAGCTTACCCTAATTTCATTCAGCCAGCAGCAGTCCACCCACCACACAGCACAGTATATGAACAGTTATATTTTTATATATATATATATATATATATATATATATATATATATATATGTATATATATGTGCAGTAGATCTGTAGCAACTGCTCCTTTGCTTTTCATATCGGCTGCCATGCAGTTTACCTTGCAAATACTTCAATATTCGCAATCTCCCTCTCTGCCTCTGGCAACTGCAATGGCCTCTGCGTTGCTTGTGTTGCTGCAACAGTAACAATCGCCGACAATTGTCTTGCGGATTGACTCTCGAGCCGCTGAGTCGCATCCTTTTCCTTTATCCTCGATAATTGGTCCGTGCATAAAGCATGGAGCTGGGCGCTTGGCAACAACAGACAGAGAGAGAGAGAGACAGAGAGAGGGAGTAAACGACTAGCAGATACCCTGATCATAGGCACAGCTCTACTATGAGTGGAACGAATAAGCATTCCTCTCTGAGCTCTCTCCACTCTTACACGATCTCAACTAGACTGCCGATCAGCTCTTATTGGGCCTTCTCAGCCACGCCTGCTGCTGTCTGCTGCAAGTCCTTCAGCCCTCTTGTCACTTTTCTCATACAGGGCACAGGCAGAAAGAGTTCGTAATAAGCCTTTTTAATATGGCGAGAAAAGTCATTAAAATGAAACCAATTATTTATAACGAACTCTGGCATTTGCGCAGTCGGAATCTTTAGCAGACAGCCAGCCCAGCTCAGAGTGTCTTTAAGCCTACCCAAGAGAAGGTAAGCTCTGCGTGGAGCAGCATTGTGAAGATATATTGAACAGGCTGTCAAGAACTTATAAGAACTCTAAAGGAGAGCCTTCTTCTATGCTAAAGTCTTCTAGACTCTCCACAAGAATCTTTTTCTGCGGCGGGTATAGAAGACTACACCACAGAGCAAGACAGAAGAAGACGCAAAAGTCCCAAGAGCATTCGCTCAGCACTTTTGCTGGATTGTTTCAACTAGGCATATCTATATCTATTTTTATCTATACCTATATCTACATATATACAGTAAGTGTCACACACATAGGTCCGTTACTATCGATATACAGAACTAGCCAGCTATCGATCAGAGCTTGATCATTGCACTAGCTGCACATGAGCTTGAAGAGTTCATAAAAGATATAAATGTATTATATACAGCATCCATATAGAGGTGCTCACATGCATATATATATATATATATATATGCACTACAGTTTTATGTGCATAAAGGCAACGCCATCAAATTGGGATACGACGCGACGTTAAAGGCTAAAGGCGAAACACACCAAAACGCACAAAAGCGCGCAGCGATGGGAGTTGAGCATATTTCCATTTGATGTGTGTTAAGTAAAAGGTGCTTTTAATATTTTAGGTACCCACACACACACACACACACACACACACACGCACACACACATGCACACGTGTCTGGAGAATGGAAGGATGTAGCCACTTGAAAGTGCTGATGCCCAGCCAAGGTTAGTTAAAAGTTAGGCATTCGCCACTTGACGTGCCAAATTTCACGCCACTTGAAGCGATGTGAGTCAAGCAGCAAGCAGCAAGCAGCATGCAGCAGGAGCAGCAGCAGTGGCAACATCCGAAGCACCTGGAAAGTTTTGTAGCTGCCATCTGGGTGGCAGCTGTCAGCTGCCATCACACGGCGGAACGTTTTAATCCTTTTGCATATCGCATGCAGCGTAAAAAGCATCGTTAAATAAACATAAGAATATGAATGCAGGATTGCGCTGCGAGTCCTCATCCTCATCCTCAACATAAATTGGCCATAAACTTGATGGCTGAAGCAAGCAGCCAACTCCGCGACTTTCGCTCGCTCATTTCCGACCGCTTTTTCCCTTTCCCCCTCAAGACTTTCGCGAAAAACTTTCAATCAATTAAAATCGCATTGGCTTATTTTCAATTTAATTTCTTTTTTTTTTTTGGGAGTTGGAAAAACAAGTTGAAAATTGATTTATAGTCGCACAGCTCGCCGCCCACTCCAACTCGCAGTCGGAGGCAGAACGAATGGCCCAGCGATCAAATTAACATATTTTTACAATAATTCCTAGCTGCCGCTCCCAATTTATGCTCTTTGCATTTCCGCTTATAACTCGGATGCCGCAAAAACATATCGAATCCCTTTGTAGCCTTAGCGATAAGGGTTACAGCAGGCAAATTTATGTGCCTAAAGAGGGAAATCGATAAACAAATGGCAGAAATCACTCTTCGGGCCGGCTAAACTTTCGGAGACCAGCCGAAGCGAGATAAACTTTAGAGTTGTGAGTGCAAAAAAGAGTTAGGAGAAGATTCTGAAATGTGGCTATGACGGAAGAGAGAACTGGTGAACAGCTGCAGACTCTGTGTGAGTTTTAGTTAAAGATTTAATAAAAACTAGAAATAAGTGAAGAGAGAGAGAGAGAGAGAGAGAGAGAGAGAGAGAACAAGAAATATCTGTATATCTATATCTGATCATGAGTTTTTCAGATACCTGAAGATATCAAGATAGCAAAGGATTATCTCTATCTCTTCACACATCGCTTCATATATAGTTTGACTTCAAACGAAACTCCCACATAGGCTAGATCTGTTATATAGGTCTCTTTTCAGTTACTCTTACAATTGATGTATATCTGTTTCAGGACATCAAAATTAAAATTATAATTTAAATGAAAATTTGAACCTATAATAAATTAAAAAAATAAAAAAAAAATACATTTGTAAAAAAATATCAAAGATCTCTTTCTTATATATATAATATCTCGAAAAACATTATGAATATTTATTAAACTATAATTAAAATAAAAATTAATAGTAATAATATATTATAAAAAAATAAAATTAAATATATGTTAACTTATATATCACATTTTATTTTAATTACATTAAGTAATAAATCATTCATTTTATAAAAAATTAAAAATAATAAAACAAAAGAGCTCTTTAAAGACCCCAATATACCTTACAGAATCTATTATCTAAGAGACATCTTACTCAGACTTCAGGCCAAATCCTGAGCGACTCGTGCCTAACTAAAGCTTCTTCCTCGCCATTTGCAGTGTATTAAGCAAGGCAAGAGGGAGGAACTGCGTGGCAGCTACACATATTCGTAGCAGGCCGCAGCTTCCGTATGCGCTGTGCCGCTAAGATGTCCCATCATTGTGGCCCAACTACTTTGTCTTTGGCTACCACCAGCTAGAGATCTGTGTGGGTGTTTGTGTGCGTGTTTTATTTATGGTCTACTACTTTGAAGCTAAAATTTCGAAGCTCCATTCGCAGTTCACTGTGCGCTCAGCTCCTCCGGCAGGCCATAGTTTTCAATAAGATGCCATCGCTCCAGCCAACGACGACTTCCATTTATTTTGCCTGCTCTATGCTCTGCCCTCTTCTTTTTTTTTTTTTTTTTTTGAGTGCGAGGGGCGTGCCCCTAATTTATGTACTTGGGGGTAAGTTCGCAATAGTTTTGAACATGAATGGGAGCCAAAAATTCGGCGGATACCTTCGGCTGTGCCGGGCCAGCAATTAGCGGCAGAGCAGGACGAGTGGGCGGTTAGCCGAGCCGAGCCAAGCCAAGCCAAGCCAAGCCATGTCTGGCGGCGTCTAGGCGGCTATCGAGTCGTTTACTATGTGTCTGTATATTGTTTTTGTTGTTGTTGTTGTAGGCGCGACAATTTCAACCATTTGAGCCAGGCAATGCCTTTTCCATGTCCTTGTCGCCTGGCTGTAGCTCGAGCCATCGCGATGTCTTATTTTTATTCTCCGGTTGGCCCTGCGGTGTCTAGCGACGTCTGCCGGCCTCCCTGGCCTCCTTGGGGCCGCCTGCTGGCCGATATTTTATTTTTATTTTTATTTGCAAAAATCAATTTATGGCTTCTTTGGCAATAAACGATTTCTTTTTTAGTTGCCTTTTTCTTTTCTTTATGGCCGCATATCTTAGTAATATTTTCTATCATTGTCATCGCTTGAGTTGTGCCCCGCAGAATTCCCAATGCTCTCACTCTCTCTCTGTCTCTCTCGCTCTCTCCCTTTCTCTCTGTGTGTGTCTCGCTATCAGCCAACGCTGGCGACGTCATCTCCGCCTTTCCTTATTTTTATTGTATTGTTAGCAGTCCGTTGTCGCAGCGCCCACACCCACTCCCACTCCCCATTTGACCAACCGCACGCCCATTATTCATTGTACACTTTGGACCTGCTTCCTGTATGTGTGTGTGTGTCTGTGTGTGTGATTGTGTCTCGGCTCAATAATGGTGCGATAATAATGCTCGCCAAGAATTTCATCCCAACACTGTGCCGTTGCAGGCGCCACTTGAGCAAAAGGATGCACGTATGTATGCTCATGCCCAAATATGGTCAGGGAGCAGTCAACTCGAGTCAACTCGAGTCGAGTCGAGTCCAGGCCAAGTCAAGTCCTCTTTGCGAGCTGCAAATGAGCGTTGCACACGCGTTGCATTCAAGTTGCGCAACAGGGCGTATGATTGATGAGCCAGGCAGAAGCAGCAGCTTAAGCGGCTTCATACTAATAAAAGGATCTCAAGGAGAGACTGTGAGAGAGAGGGAAAAGAAGAGCGAAGGCGACAATCGAAAGTTCAATTGATTGCAACATCTAGGCGAATATGTAAATATATACATATATACTATATATGAGTTTATATATATGCAACATATTCTGTATTGGAAACTATTCCGATCTATATAATATCTATCGATCGAACATCAAGACACGGGGTAACGGAGAGAATGAGAGAGTGAGACCTGAGAGCGTAATTAATTGGAAAAATCATTGTGAATATGTCAATCTACATATATATCTATATTTATTTATATATATATATATATATATATATATATATATATATATATATATATATATATATATATATATATATATATATATATATATATATATATATATATATATATATATATATATATATATTTCTATCAAAATAAAATCGTTCAATTAAATATCTCTCAAAAGGAAATGCGTGGTAAAGGCAAATGAAGTCGCAACTAAAGCGTATATCAAGGAAAACCCATTAAACGAATGTCAATTGCCATATAATATGATAAATAAAAAGCAACTTTCATAGTTTGTTTCACATATTTCAGCGAAATGCGATTGAAATGGCATTCAAAATAGCAACTGCGAGTGCTGCTGCCAACTGCATCGGAATTGGAAATGGAATTGGAATCGGCAACGGGATCGGTCAGCTATAATGCTGCATATTAACCTGCAGTCGGAGCAATAAAAATGCAAAATTAATTAAGCAGCCATCGACGACAAATCAAACATGCAGTCAAACACACGCACACACCCACACTCCCGCACCCCCACACCCACACGCACAGAGATGTTGGCTTTTCCTTTGACCAGCGTAGAGGAAGCGAGTTTTTCACAATTTTTCTGACACACACACAGCTCTGTGCACTGTCCATAAAATACTTGATGCTCTTTTCTTTCTTTATTTTTTGAATGACAAATAGAAAGAGCTTCAGTGGGTGGGTGGAGGAGGGCAGCAGCGGCAGTGATACGCCTTTGTTGGGCCCGTCCGCCCGGCCATCCATAAAGTTAAGTTTTTTGCACTCACACAATAAATAAAGCTGTTTTATTATTGTATTTTGCTGCAGCGACGCATGAATAAATTTCGCCTGGCCAAATAAAATGGCGATTCGCACACAGAGAAGCGCGCGCATTTGACAACTTTATAAATTATCGACAGCGAAAGCAGGAGGAAGAGCGTGAAATCTCCAGCTGATTGTTAAATCTCAGCGAATGCCCACTTTAAATATGAGATATCTCAAGACACGTGCACTAAGCAGAGGCTGATCAAATAAGGACAAAACAAATTTCAACAAGAGATATGCTTTTGCATTCGCTGAAGTGTCGAAGTTGCACTCTCATCATACTCACTCGCATCACTTTGGACTGGAAGCTCAAGAGGGATCAGAGGATCAGGAAGCAGACGTTGCAGCTCCCTCCCAGTGAGTGTAGCTGCTTGAAGTTTGAGTTGCTTCTGGCTCCATTATGCATGGCGAATCTTTCAGAATGCTCACTCGAATTTCTCGAACCTTCTTCACTTCTGCAGCTACATTTTCTTGAACACACAAATTCTTACGATGCTCATAGCTTGTAATAAATGATAATGATAATGATATTGATATATATATACAAAGATATCCATATCATTAACATATCATTTAGTAGAAACTTTATTGAGTTTTCAACATACTTTTATGATCTAATGGCAATTTTCACCCAACATTTCAACTGGAGTATGACAATTATAGCTTGAACAGTTGCTGAAATATAGTTATCGATAACAGTAGCCCACTTGTGTGGCCACTGGCCAGAATACTAAGATGAATCAGGGATGAGCATTGAAAAACCTCAATGTACTCATGGAAAACTCTTTTGCATATCACGTACTCAATTATTATTAATATTAACTCATTTTGATTAGTTTTATATATTTAACATTTATTTAGTATTGTTTATTTTTATTTATTTATTTATGCCTATTCATTTTAATATGTTTTTATTTCCTTTTAATTTTTATTTATTTATTTTATTTATTTACTTAAATTTATTTATTTATTTGCACTTATTCGTTGTTTTTATATATATTTATTATTATTATTATTATTATTATTGATATTATATTTATTATTATTATTATCATAAAAGCTTTACTTGTTTTTTTCTATGTTTATTTTTATTGTTTCATTTATATATCTTTTAAGTGATATCTTTTTTTAATAATCATATATTTATTTCATTTATTTATATGTATATACTTTTTTTATTTATTATATATATTCATTTATTTATTTATTTTTATAAATATTTCATTTATTTTTTTTTTTATATTTATTTTTATTATTTAATTAATATTTATTTTATGTTATGTCTTTTTTTATTATTTATTTATTATTATAAATATTATTATTATAAAAATTTTATTTGTTTTTTTTTTTTATTTTAACAACAGTTCCATCGATAGGAAAGAAGCATATGCATTCTGAGAAATTAAATCTGTCTGTTTCTTTTGGAAAAAAATAAGTAAATTTAGAGCTTTTTACATATTGCAACTCTAATGATCAAGATGTCTTAAGCCAAGGCAAAAGCAAAAACTAGCTGTAGATATATGTATTGTTTGAATTGATATTTATTATGTATTATATTATATATTTTCTTAAACGTTTCTATTCGATTTTCAGCTAACTGCCTTCACGTTTGTTGCCTGTCTTTGCCCAGAAATTGTAATTAAAATACTCTCAGCTGGATAGAGCAAAGGCACAAATCCAAGTCAGTTGATCAAGCTGAGCAACGTAAAAGCTTTCTTACTGCTTACTATTCTAATTTTAGTCATCCCCAACGCAAATTTCTCCGCTGTTGTTTCAGAGACCTGTTCCCCAGAGCTCACTCATGCTTACAATCTTTACATAAACGTATTTTCCCCACATCTTTACACAAAGATACATATTTTGCCTTCATATCCGGTCAATCACTTATCACGCATTCGCCCGTTTGGCGCTGCAATTATTTATGATATTCCCAGTGGATGTTTCAACTAAAACTACATAGCTGCGGCAGCTGCTGGTGTTGCTGGCTCGTCTCTTGTTTTAGTTTTGCAGTTTGATCAAAGCTAATCTGGCGCCCGGCGGCAGCGATGAAAAGGCAATTCTATCAACGCTGCTGCCTTTTGGCGCTTTATTGGCATTTATGCATCGGGGCGGTCATCAATCAATCAATCAATCAGGCATTCATTATGCCAGCTACCAAATTAGCAAAAACAGCCACAGTCGCTGGCTGAAGTCAAAAAAGAAGCCCATTGGGCCCATTGTTCGCATCATGCAGCCGCAATTCGAATCAAAATTAATTGGGAAAATAATACACTGGGAACAACACGCACGCACGCATGAATAACAATGGCCACATTGTATAATGGGTGTCCCGAAATGCGTAACACGAGAAATATGTTATGCATATGCATGAGGGGCGTATACGCAATGCCCGAAGACGGCAAGAGTTTAAGTTAGACTTTGTCATTAAATGAAAGTTGCTTGTGCAAGAAACGACTCTCACTACCCGACATATATATGGGTGAGAAATATCTCTCATTGCCAACACCTCAAAGATCTCTCTCTCTCTCTCTCTCTCTCTCTCTCTCTCTTAGTGTGCATACTTAACAGCTAAATAAATTTCAACAATTCCTGGCTAAATACAAGTAGGTGATGTGACCAGTTCTCTTGCTGTGATATGTTATATTATTTGATTTGATTTGATTCGAAGCGATGCGTTGCGATGCGATGCGATTCGTTTCGATTCGCCTCGATTTGATTTCATTTGATTTGATTTGATTTGATTTCAGTTTTACTTGGCCCATTCATGGGCTCTGTGGCCATAAGTAACTATATATTTTCGCAGCGCAAACGCTTGTTGGAGCCGACATGGCGCTGACTGATATCCAGCAACAATAACAATAATAAAAAAATAAAGAAAAGCCAACAACAACACACTCGCTACATATATATATAAATAAGAGCCAACAACACATCTCTAGACATGTTTGCTTGTTTATAAACGAACTTTTTATTGCTACAAAGTGGCAGGCGACAAGCCAGAAATGTTCGACGCACACACGAGCAAGTGCCGGGTGGGTGGATGATCTATATATATACATATATATATATATATATATATATATATATATATATATATATATATATATATATATACATTTATATATATATATATATATATATGTGTATTTCGTATATGTGTGTTGTTGTTGTGGCAGAAGTACACAAGAAAGTTTTATGTGCGGCACGACCGAAATTCGAATGCATTTCTTGTGCCCCGTAACAAATTCAATTGACAAGTTAAAACTTCGATTCGCTTCAAGTGCATTGGAAAATATTTTACTTTACTTCTTTCACTCACTCACCTGTCTATCTCTGTCTCACACACTGTCTCTCTCTCTCTCTCTCTTTCTCTTTCCTCCTTAAGAATGCTTCTTATTAAAATTGTTTCTGTAATATCTCTAAAATCCAAAGGAACATGTGAGAAAATCTAAGAGTTTTCTTTTCCTATTGATTAATTGACTGACTGACTGATTGTAATTCGGTTTACAATTTAACAGCAAAATAACTTAAGTGAAGGCTTAAATTCATTTTGAAATATATATTGTCTTGTATAAGCTTGAACTATATGAAGCCTGCTTGGCTTGTGTGCACTAAGAAGTTAGACTAACTAGAGTCTAACTAACAAACTAATTCAAGCAGAAATTTCTCAGATTTCATTCAGTCTCCAAGACAATAACAAACTTAAGTGTTCTCTATTCTGTTCTACCTCTTCAAAGACCAAATCGTAACAACCTTCTTCAGAGCCCCTTTTAAAACTATCTCCTAAATATCGATAACGAACTTCAATCTTCTGTGTGCCTTTTGAAGCTCGCTCCAATCCACATTTTAAATATAACTCAAGCCGGTAAAAGTTGATAACAAGCTTTAGTTATTTAAAAAGGTATAGAATCATCCTTGACTCCTGTTGACATATGCAGCTTATTGAAGATATTTACAAAAACTAATAACTTAATAATTCACGATTTAGCTGCAGATAGCAAAAATTCCATGAGATTTGATTATTTAACAGTTTCTGCAGCTTCAATCAAAATGTTGTTATTTTTGTTATTTATTTTATATATTTTGTTTGAATAATAAATTTATCTTCTCACCTAACAACAACATAAATTGCCTAAGGCTTTCCGTAGATTCCTAGATATGAATGGAAGCTACGATAAAAATCCATAAATTTGTTGTTAAGTTGTAATTTAGTTTGCCTAATTTAAGAGCTAATCACATACAGGGGAAGAATGTAAATGGAAGTGGAAATGGAAACATTGTGTTTTCTTAAAATTAGATACGGGCAATGCCGGGTAATTTCTGTTACTGTATAAATAAACATGCTCATATGTATGTATGTATGTGTGTGTGTGTGTGTGTGTGTGTTGTTTACACAATTTATGTATAATTAATTTAATTTTGAAGCTGTTTGGCAATGGCCACGCCCATGCCATCCCAAGCTCCAAGCCAGCGCCCACGCCCATGCCCTCGCCCTTGGCTGGCCAATCGTCAGCATTTCCTGCAGAGAGCTCGTAGTTCGTTTGCCCTGTTTCGGCCAACATATTGAAGCGGAAGTGTTTGTGACTTTTATGATTTGGCAAGTCTTTGATTTGATTAAGCCTCAAAGTGACACACACACATGTGTGCGTGTGTGTGTGTGTGTGTGACTGATTGGCATTGCCCGGGACTAGCTGCTCGATTGCTCAATGAATGAATCCCATGAATGGCCAATGAATTTTCCCTCACACTGCGATTCTCACGGTTCTCACACAGCTCCATAATGTATTTGGGGTTTTCCCTTTTCTTTCTGCCTTTCCTAGTTTTTATTTTTTTTTTATTTTTCGTTTTTCTATCAATGCAATTGATTTGCTTTAGCTCGAACTGATACTGGCTTAGGAATTAACTCTCATTTTCAGTCGGGCAAAATAATGTTTTTCATTTTATTTGATGTGGTTCCATTTGATTTAAGTTTAAGCTTAACTAATCAATATCCCGCTTGCGGATAGCTGAATCATCTCAGAGCTCTCCTTAGAAAGATATGAGATATCAAAGCAAATGATCAACTGGTTTGAGCTCGAGTGAAGCGAGTCACGAAGCTTATCATCTTGAACAGATTTCTCTTCCACACGAGTAGAATTTATGCCTAAGAGACTAAAGAACTGACTGAGTGTAAATAATGAATATAAAAACTAAATGTGAGTACTGAATGCATATGAATTCCAAAAAAGAATATGAATATGAATACTGAAAATGAGTATTGATACTGAATATGTATAAAGAACATAAAGAATACGAATTTAGAGTATGAATACTGAATATGAATACTATATATGAATAGTGAATATGAAAATACGGAATTTGAATACTGAATATGAATATTGAATATGAAGTCTGAAATGAAATGATTGATACTGAATGCAAATAGTGAATGAATGATAAGTATAATTATGGATACTGAATATGAATACGAATACTGAATGAATAAATGCGAATATTGAATATAAACTCTAAACATTTTCAACTGAAAATGAATACTGAATGTGAATAAAAAATATAAGCTAAGAATACAAATACTGCATTTGAATTCTGAATGGGAATACTGAATATGAATACCGAACATAATGTATGAATATATAATATATGAATACTGCTTCCTATATCCTATCCTATCCCAGACTCCTTGCCTTTAATCGAGCTTTGGCGCATCACTTCATCTCTCTGACTTACCCCCAGTGCTTCAACTTAACAGTTTCTTAGTTCAATTCTTTCATTAAATCTCTTTACTCATCACGATGTCTACTATAATATTTAAAGTTATTGTTGTATAGAAATTCATTCATCAAATATGTGAAAAATTCAATTCAAATATTTTAGGTCGACTTTTTTTTGTTTTCATTGAATAAATCTATATAAATATACACACACATATGTATATATATTATATATATCGTATCTATATATATGGCAATCCACACAGCTTGTGTTCTTGAGAAAATTACATTAATATTAAACGAGTATTTTATGAGATTCCAATTGATGGAATGAATAGCTCAAATGCTTCAGCTGCAATACAATTTCCTTTCACACGCCCACCCCACATTCAACCACCAGCCACCCACCCACCCACTCACTCACTCTCACACACAGACGATTTCCCTTGCTGTCAATGAGCGTGAACAAATTTTTGGAATCTCGCAGCGAAGGCAAATTTTTGTTCTCTTTCTCTTGTTTTTTCTTTCTTTCTTTTCGAGCTCTCAAATATTGTAGAATATCAATCAACGGCAGTTTGATGCCCTCCCCTCGCCACTTACCTGGCTGATGTTTGCTTTGATTTGTTCTTGTTGTTGTTGTTGGTTTTTAAATTATTATTGTCGTCGTTGTTGTTGCTGCTGCTGCTTGTTGTTGTTGCTCCCTTTTATTTTGGTGTTGTTGCTTTGGGCGCGTCAAGTTTTGTTTTGCATTTAAATGTTGTTTGCTTGGCGCCGCATGTCGCTGCCCAATGTTGTTTTTCTTATTGTTGTAAACATATTTTAACTGTTGTTACTTTTGCTGTTGCTGTGTGTGTCGAGCAGTCACATGACGCCCGTGCGCCGCTTGCAGCAAACAAATTTCGTTGTTGTTTTTATGTCACTTTTTTGTCACTTCTGTTGTATCGCGTGTTGTTCTTGTTGTTGTTTTTTGTTGTTTGTTGCAGTTGCGATTGGCTTTTTCTTGTTATTGTTGTTGTTGTTGTTGTTTTCTATTTGTTTATATTAATTTACTTAAATGCAATTGCTAATTATTTTATGATATGTATAATTAATTGCATTTACTTTCGTAATATATTTGGACTCTATTTCAGTCTATTTGAGCTTCATGTATTTATTATGTATTTAATTAAATAATTTAATAATTATTTTATCAATTTAGTTTATTTAAATAAGTTAATGATTAAATATTTGAGTACTTAATGCATTCTGTTTATTTAATTTAATTTAGTTTATTTTATTTCTTTTTGTTTGTTTCTTGTCCGGTTTGTCTTTGATCTGTTTTTTTTTTCTTTCTTTCTTTCTTTCTCTCTTCTTTCTTTCTTTTTGTGAGTCTTTAACTGATTTTTAATACTTCATCTTTTCATCAAAGTCGTTCAGTCCAACATCTTTGTGTGCTACAATGAGAGAAGAGTTTGGAAATCTTTAAAATTGTGTAACGAAAAATTATATCAAAATTATTGCTGATAATTTATTTTTCAAGTTGTATATTTCCTACATTTGTTATGAGGTTTTTATACATTTTTTTATTACTTTATTGTAAATACATTTCTATAAAGTTTTTTGTTTTTTTTTTTTCTAATTTTAATATATTTTATAAAAAAGAAAAATATTTTTTAATGATTTCATATACTTATTATAATTTGTTTATATATTTAAATATTTATAATATTTTTAAATATTTTTTATGCTTTTACTCTATTCATTAAAGTTTGTATATATATTATATAATTCTTAAATATTTGATATACTTAACATGTATATATATAATATAATTTTTATTTTTTGATAACTATCCAATTATGAATATATTTTGTATAATTTTTATATATGTATTCTTTATAGCTTTTATACATTTAAATTAATCCTTAAATATTTTATTTTTTATGTTTATGTTTCATTTCATTTGATATATTTCTTTATAGTATTTCGCGTATTGTCTTAAGCACATAATTACATTCTCAAGCCTAATCAGCTTTCTCTTATTATGGTATAAATTCTCATCTAACAACTTTCGCAACATGTCGACCCGGAAACACTAAAAACTTTACCCTAAGAGTGAAGAAGGCAGACACGGCGAGAGTGAGAGAGTAGGCCGCCTCCCTCAGAGAGAAAAAGAGAAAAAGAGAGAGAGAGAGTGAGCGAGGGGAAGACGGACAGAGTTATGCTGCAATAAATTTCACCTCATAAGCCAATAATAACGAAACTTTTGTGTTGCACACTTTATGCCCCAAAGCATGGCACAGCACAACTGCCTACCTGCAGCAGAGTGTCCTACTTTCGCAACAAATACAAGTGCAGCAATAAGAATGCTATTTAACAGAGACTCACACAATGAAAATGAGAAAATTGCATACGAAAATGTAACGAAAAGAAGAAGCCGAAAAAATTGATTGAGTCTTGGCAAGAGCGAGCGAGCGAGCGAGCGAGCGAAATGAGGTAACAAATGGAAAACACTTTAATGAGGCAACGGCCACGAGGTGAAACTCTCAGACAAACCTAGTTACTACTACTACTACTATATATATACACACACACACACAAACACACACCTTTGTGGACTCAGTTGGGGCCAAAGAGCTTATATGCATAATGAGGCACACCTCGCGCTAGTAGAAACCGAGCCAAACCAATATGGGGCAATACACGGAGCCAGCATTTCCGGGCTGCTTTCGTTTTCGCGACAAACACAAAGACGCTAGCGATGGCGATGGCGACGGCGATGACGATGACGATGACGAAGTTCTAGTCAATGGGAATGTCGGTCAGCATGTTTTCGGCCTCGACTCGACTTTAGGCTATATCAACCTGATGTGTTTCTATGAAGACTTATATAAAGCATATCATAACCAGAGGAAGGCTGAGGCGTATTGTGCCTAGCATAGCATCGATAAATCGAGAGATACATGTAAATTCATCTAGCATGGATAGTCAACAGGAATAAAGGCAGATTTCTTACACAAAGAAGATATCAAAATTAATCATTATAAATATTATTAAATTAATGAGATTATCAGAAAACGAAATATCTAAAATTGTTCAAAACAAATATGAACAAAATATGTAATAAAATGTAGACAATAATATATACAAAATTTATAAAATAAATAAACATATAAAATGTAAATAAAAAATAAAATAATAAATGTATTAAATATAAATATAAAATACAAATAATAATATAATACAATATGTAATATAATATAAAAAATTAAAAACAATATACAAAATATATTATTTTTTCATTTATTATTTTGTTATATATTTTTAATTTTATTCTATATTTAAATTATACTTTTTTATAAATATAAAAAATATATAATATATATAATAAATAAAAAATAATAAATAATACTATAAACAGATATATAAGAAAGTTTCTCTTCAATTTGCCCACAATCAAATTAAAGTTTCCTCATTCACGAGAGATATAGCTAAAGCTTAGTCGAGTTCACAATGGACGAGATCCAGTCGCGCTCGTTGTGAGCCCAAGAATCACAAATTATTATTATTGCGTGTTGCGCTATTGGGGCAACGCCTCGCCATGCGGGAGAGTCGCAGGGGCACAGACTCCGCCACATTCATGTTGCTACACGCCACGGCTCGGAGCGACATCTGCAACATCGGCGACAAACAAACGGCAAACGCCTGCTCCCATTGGCCTCGTGACTAGACAACTTTTGTTTGCTTGCGGCCCCCTAGCCCCCGCCAATCCTTGCGCTCTTCCGAGTGCACAGAGAATGCATTTTAAGTAAGTTCACGCCGTGCTATTAAGCACAGTCGAACACGCCTCACGCCCCTGCTCGTTGCTACCATCATCTTGTTTGTTTGCCGTTGTTGTCGTCCTGCATCCTTTATTTTAACATAATTTATATATATATATATATAAATATATATATATATATATATATATATATATATATATATATATATATATATATATATATATATATATATATATATATATAAATTTTTGTTGTTTTTTATTTTGGTGCATTTCCGATGCGCTGCCAAAGGCGGCGTATCTTAATCACACATATACCGAGAGCGTAAGAGACACACTCACACACGTACGCTCGCTGGAGCAAGCAGGACGGAGCATATGTAATTGCTATTTAGACTGGGCTGCATACAATTATGTTTGTGTGCGAGCGAGAGAGCATGTGATTTAATGGCAATAGCTGCGGCAAGCAAGCAAAGCTTTTCTAACAAACACAAACACAATGCAAACAAATGTGTGTGTCTGTGTGTGTGGGGCAGAGGGAGAGAGAATATGATATGCATAGGCACAGGCACAGGCACAGGCAGGCATGCATGAAGTGCAAGTGTATTAAAGAGAGTTTAATGCGTGCTCTCTAGCCCGGGGCGACCCAAAGACCATTTAAAGTAGGACAACGGGGCCAAACAAACAGCGAAACAACCGAAATACCAACACAATGAAAGGATGTGTCGCAGATAATAAAGGAAGCCATGTCACTTTTGTTTTATGCCCGCATTATAGGCCGACTAGGCCGAGCCCACTTTACATACAGCAGTTGTATATAAACTATATCATATTGTGTGTATGTGTTAGGACCAGCAAAAAAAATCTATGTGCACATAAATAATAGTTTATATTTGTATATATGTTGGGCAGCAGTAGCCGACGCAAATATACCCTAACCAGAATGTTAAATTGGGAAAATTGATATTTAATTATTCAAAAGGCAAATGAAGCTAACGTTCCTTTAAAATTATAAATTTTACAAGATTTTAAAATTTTAAATTAATATTTTTAAAATATTTAGCTATTTTCTAACTTGAAATGAGTTGCTATAACCAGAACTGCCTTAGATATAAGCTAAAGCAACTAAAGCTGAAGCTTAGAACTATAATAGTTTGTGTAGAAAGAGATAAATGTGTCTATAAATTTATAAATAATAATAATAAATTAAATAAAATAAGAATAAATATATACATATAGAAAAAGATAATAATAAAATAAATTGATAATGAATATACATAAATTTAAATGAAATATGAGGAATATATTCCATAAAGTAAGGGTAAGAAGCTCAAAAACTATGATAGATTATAGATAGAGACTCAAAGATTGGCAGCACCAGCAACAACTTAACTAATGGTCGGAAATATATATATATATATATATATATATATATATATATATATATATACATATATATATATATATATATATATATATGTATATATATATATATATATATATATATATATATATATATTAAACCCCATTACAATTTCAATTAAAACACTTTATTCCCTCACTCAATTCCCATTTTCAATTTGTTCAGGGTATTTAAAAAAAACGCATTTGCAGCTGTTGTCCTTTCGGAATATGAGATATCAATTTAATGCCACGTTTTATAATTTATATTTGTTGTAATGCAATTTTTTTGCATGCAGAAAATATTCAGTTTATGGTTATGATTTCCTCTCAGCTCTCTATCGCTATTGCCGCCTCTCTCTCACTCTCTCTCACTCTTCACCTTTGCACAAATTAAAATAAAATTGAAATTAAATTTCATATGTCATGTTATTCATTTTATTTGTTTTTGTTTATGTTTTTTTTTACATGATGTTAAAAATGTGAAAATACTGGAGGATGAATATATATCTACATATATTTATGTATGTCTGTATGTATGTTAATGTCACCAATTGCCACTTTTTCACTTAAGCGCATAAAACTGATTTATTTACAACGTGAAAGGTTTCACATTTTCAATTCATTTTCAGCTTCATCGATTCTCAAATTCCAAAAAAAAAAAAAAAACAAAGATATTCAAAGGGAGTTCCACTAATTTATCAGATTAAAATCGGTAACAGATGCTCAAATAATTTTATATAGGTTATAGCCGGGCAGCACCTACAGCAAAATACTCATTCACACCACGACTACAATTGGTATATATGTTTTTGTATATCATTTTTGAGTTATTTAAACTAAAGAAGACACTGTGTTTTCCGATATATACGCCACAGCTTTTTGATCTGTTGTTGAAAGACAAGAAAAAACATTTTCCGACTTAGCACACCCTTAGTAAAAATCTACACACTTTACTAGACGAAAGTATACACCAGTATATGTTTAAAATTCTCAAACTCTCTAGCTATACTTAATGGAATGGTTTGCTTTCAAACATATACACGTCCGGCTGACAGGCGGAAGTACAACAAGACTTTTCAGAAAAGGAGAAGATATATATAGCATAACTTTACTCTAACCAAACTCATAACTAAAATATTTTATTTCTCTACTTTCTTTTTAGGCTTGGGATCTAAATCTGGTCTTCAAGAAAAACAAGATTTGACTATTAAAGTTGGGTTATCTTATTCAATTTTGGGTATAAGTCAGAGGTCGAATAATTTTTATCAACAATGTTTTCTATAACATATTTACTATTCTGCCCTTCAAGCTATATGGACTTTTATTATTAGCAAAGAAGTGGGAAAACATATTAATAAATATGTCAGATAATAAAACTTTCAAATTACAGAGCTCTAGCTTCAGTAGACGATCAAGGCTGCTTCGTTATGTCTCTACAAATACAGATTTAGGCACTCCCACAAATAGACACTCATTCACTTGATCCTACACATAATTCTAAATGATGTAGCAATATAAATTCAAATTTGTCAAATCGGTTAAAGTTCACGTGATTATTTAGCCCCAGTGGAATGATAATTGGAATTTGTCTCAAGCGACTTGAGAGTTTGTCAAAAGATGAAAGAGATTTCTAATTAGCTCTAAGATGGCGCACTAAACCTGAATGAGAACTCATATGGGGCGTTTATTCGATGAACAAAGACACCGACCACACTGACCGGAGATGACGACGAGGGCAATGCATCAAATTATTAATAGATCCATGTGAAACCCAAATGATTCCCCCAGTTTGCTGTGAGCAACGGAATGGCCGGAATTTCAAATACGAAAACAAAAGAAAAACTCAAAACAAAAAACAATGTAGTCGGGAGTGTACGACTGCCAAATACTCATTCTATATTTATAAATATTATTGGGAGTATTCCAGAGAGGGGAAATACTTTTGATTTCCGTGCAATTTTGCGTAGGCAACTAAATTTTGTCATGGTTAAAAGTCGATAAACAGTTCTAGATTATTTGAGACTAACTTGAACTGCAAGCAGAGCAGAGACACCGAATACTACAGCTGGAACTCTCTAGACAAGCTTTCATACGAGCCGACGGAAGCTTCTAGATGAACTCAAATCAAGTGCATATTCGTTTTAGTGTTGATATACCCCATATGACCACGAGTATAATAGAGCGCGAAACAAATCGAAATGCTTGCCGGCAAAGACGTGAAAAATCATTTCAAACTCAAGATTTATTTGATTTCGACAAGTTGAGCGAAATGAGCGCACAAACAACAATAATTATGCGCAAGAGAATAATAGTTCTCTCTCTCTCTCTCTCTTTCTCTCTGTCTTCTTTCTATTTATTCTTACATTTGTTTCCTATTTTCATTGTTTATATTTTGCAGCACAGCTGACGCCATAATTTTTGTCCAAAACGTGTTTAAATAAATAACAAGAGAAAACTAGAATGCAGTCGACTGCGTAATACCCGTTCCAGAAATTAATGGGCATCTTCATATATGCCTATAGCTACATATATATACGTTTACTCAGTCTCGCCTTAGCACCTGCTGGTTATACTGCATAGGCTTATTCTCGGCCAACTAATATGCCTTTTTCACTTTTTGAACGATCATTAGAACTTAGAAAAAAACTCATAAATAACATAAAGAAAAATCTTGCACAATTAATTATTTTGATTAATAATATTTTCGCTTATTTTTCTTTTGCTGCCCTTTGAAGTGTGCAGAAATTAAATAAGTTTATTGCACTGAATCATTGCTCAGGGAAATAGAATAAATATATATATATATATATATGTTTATATATAAATTCTATTGAATTATGTTGCACATATTTCAAGTACAAAAATATATTCACAGAAAATGAAGAGTTTGCAATTTTCTTTACAATTTCTGAATAAATTCATATAAAATATGGATTATAAATATATATAATAATAAATATATATTAATAAGAAATTAATATATATTAATATTTTTAAGATTTAATTTTCGCATAAAATAAATAAATGAATAAAATTACAAAATATAATTATTTATTTATTTTTTGAGCCCTTCAAATTGCCAGTTAGTAAAAATAAGAAACAAAAACTTAAAATGGCTTTTAATACTAATAATAATCACAATAATTTGTATATTGAACCTTTAAAAAAAAACTAATAAATAAAATTTTTTTAAAATTATATTAATTTTTTTCAATGAATATAAAATAAAGCAAAAACTATTATTTTTCTACTTTTAATTTAATTTTGTTAAATTTAATTTAATTTTTTTACATTTTTAATTGTTCAAAAATAAAATAAAATAAGTTTTGTTTTTTATAATAATTTTTATAATATTTTAATAAAATAAATAAAAATAAAATAAAGTCACATTAAATTCTTCAATAATAAAAATATAAAATAAAATTTAATATAATTGCACACTTAAAGTCGTGAAGTTTAAAAACATTATTTAAATTAAACTAAAATAAATTAAATTCATTAATTATTATTATGAATTATTTTTTATGCACTTACAAATTAAATGAAATAGTTTTTGCGCAAATCGAATTAAAAAAACTAGACTACTACTATTGAAATATAATGAAATAAAAGAAAACTTTGTTAGATATGCATTTTTAATAAATTTGTTATAATACAATTTTTATTTATATATTTGTCACGTATATATTTATAAAAAATATATAAACCAATATTTAAATTTTTAATCAAATGTATTGAAAACGTTTTTTTAATATTTATAATATTTTTAAATCATATATTTAGCCAATTGAACTGTTCACTTAAACGAAGTTAACTTCAATCTTGCTGCTGATCGTTGAGACATTCACAGAGTGAGAGAGAGAGAGAGAGAGAGAGAATAATAGAGAGAGAGAGAGGCAAACACACACACACATCTCTTAAAACTTTTCATTTACTAAATTTGCAAACTAATTTTAATCTTATTGTTTGTGTTTGATTTAGTTGTTCTTTTTCAGTTTCTTCTTTTTGTTTTTCTTATTTGGATTAATTACACTTTTGTTACAGCTCGAGTGTTGTTGTTGTTGCTGTCGTTGTTGCAGTTGTTGTCGTGGCTGTTGTTGGTGCCGCTGCCGGTGCTGCCGCCGCTGTTTCATTTGTTTGATGCACTGCATTTTCGCTTAAGATTTCTCATTGATTTCGAACGTTTGCTAGCTGACAACATCGCGAATTGTTGTTCTTGCTGCTCTTTGACTTTTTTGTGTGGATCACATTAAAAAAAATTGTGAAAAAAATTGTGCGAGTTCAAAAAAAAAAAAAGAAGATAAGAAAATAAAGACGAAGAAGTTGTGGTCTTGAGACAGGTCCTGTGTCTGTGCGTTTGCGCACAGCAGTCCTTAATCTACTAAGCATCGATGGCCGACTGTGTGGAAAGTGTGAGTGTGCTTGTTAACAGTTCTTTGGGCTTCCGTTTCCGCAGCCGCTTTTAACACTGCACTTCCGCGCGGGGCTCCGATCTCGACACGACTCACGACGCGCTGTCCGTGGCGCTCAGCGTTAAGCTGCAACTCCACCTTCGCTGCTCGCAGCAGCTTCGGCCGGCAGGCACGAGCGCGGCCAGCCGAAGCCGAGCTGCAGCAGTCGAACTTCAAATCGCAATCGAAATCAAAATCAAAATCAAATTCCAAAAGACAGAAACCCGAATTCGAAGCGGTCAATAAATATGAACCAAAGTTTTTTTTTGAAATATATTCAGATTTAGACAGATATAGATATCTATATAGTATGCAACGCTCGGGACGGGGGAAGTGGGTTTGGGGCTTACTGGTTGTTGTACTGGTGTTGCCATTAGCTGATCTAATGCAAAGGCTATTGGAGTTGCCGTTGCCGATGCCGTTGCAGTTGCAGTTGCAGCGACCGGACCAGGCCAGTAACTGGAGCAAGCTCGAGTGCTTTTAGTTCGGCCATGCAACTCCGGTCAGTCTGTGGCAACTCCGGGTCGGCACTCCGGTCACACTAACACACACGCACACACACACACACATACACAGAGACACACATATATATGTATTTATATATATCTGCGTGCGTATATGTGTATACAAAAAACACACACACACTCACACAGGCAGACAGACAGACAGACAGACAAAGCTCGCTCGCTGAGTCGCAGACCGTGTCAGTCAACGTGTGCGAGCACGCGGAAAAACAAATGTAAACTGTTTTTGCTGCATGGCCTGCGAACGTTTGGAAGCAGTCGCAGCCGCAGCAGCAGCAGCAGCAAGCATTAGCAGCAGCAGCGCCAGTCGCGGCAGCAGCGACGGCGAGCCCAACGAATGGTGCGAGCGAACGAACGAATTGCCGAGCAATAACGACGCGCACGAGCGACAAGCCGAAGGCAACCGAAACGATACTCAGGCGCAGACACACACACACACACACACACACACACACACACAGTCAGTCTAACACACACATACGTACGCTTTTGTATAGACGTCGTGAAGCAGCAGCAGTGTAGGCAGCGAAATATATTTCAGACGTCGCTTAGCGGTGAAGCGCCGCACACGAATAAGACCGAGATGCGACTGCGACTGCGATGAGACCCAACTATACGTTCAGCCACCAACAAGAACAACAGCAGCAGCAGCAGCAGCAGCAGTAGCAGTAGCAGAGGCAGAGCTCTGCCAACGTCGACGACGCGACGGCTGTTGCGCTGCTCTTTGTCGTCGGTGTTTGTGCTTTTGTCTTTTGGCCATTGCCAATTTGGCAGGCCAAACAACATTTGCATTTGGCTGGCGTTGCGTCCTGCTCTCAGCCAACTGTTAACAGGGCCAGAGAACTAAAAGCCGAAAGCTTTTGTGCACTTCGTGCAACTTCCGGCAACTAACGGAAGCACCAAGCAAGCAACAACAACACTGCAACGGCAAAGAGCTCAGCCGCAGCCGGAGCCGGAGCCGGAGCCGGAGCCGGCATTGCTTGCCAAAGAGAACAGAAACATTTTGCAGTTGCAGCTGCAACTCTTGCTGTTGTCTGCTGTATGTTGCACGTTGTCTGTTGTCTGTTGTTATTCGAGCTGCGATTGTTTTTATGCAGTTGCCATGCACAAGCGTAAATAATAACAAACACATTTTTATTAAAATCAAATTAAATAAAAGCCACCTGGCGTATGAGCAATATTTTATAAAATGTTTATATTTACCTCTAAGTAAATCTAAGTCTAAAACTAAGTCAATTTTCTGTGGGAGCCTATATTCGTAAAATTCCTATATAAAAACTGTTATATATAAACCTAAGAAAAACAAAATAAACTACATTAAAATTGTATTCGATTCTATCTGGCGTATGAGCGATATTTAATAAACATTTTATTTTTTCCGCTAAGTAAATTTGTACAGTAATTTTTTTCTGTAAGCATATATAGCTATGATGCTTCCAATATAAAATATAAAATAAAACTTCATGTATAAAATATGTATAGTAAAATTTGCTGTTAAATTCCACTAAGTTCCACCTTGCGTATGAGTAATATTTAATAAATTATAATGTTTTCCGTGTATGTAAATTTTATTAAAGTTATCCTCTATGGGTCGATATAGAAATAGCTTTGTATAAATATAAAAAAAAATCAAAGCAATAACTTAAATATTTTTTTTTGTGTGATTATTTATTTACTGCAAATTTTGTCATTAACTCTCTAAATAAATCTTTTTAAATCTATAACAATTTCTCTATAAGCCCACATTAGCACTGAAATCATTCGCAAACATATCGAAATAGCTTTGCATCCCTTCCCAGCGCTACGCAGCGATCTCACTTAACAGTTTTTCGCTCGAGCCTCAGCGTATGCAACAGAAAATGCGTTTACAGTACAGCGCGCTGTTGGTTAACAGTTGACGGGCGACTGCTTAACAGCGGCGAGCGAACGGGAATTGCAACAATTAGAAGAGGAATACAAAAGCAAAAAAAAAAAAAAATAGAGCGCAGCAGCGCAGCGACCGCGCGACGTCAGCTGCAACGCTGACAGCCGAAAAACCACGTTTTTGTGCAGAAGGCATTCACACCGAAAAAGTTTTTATCGCCTGCGCCCGCTCGTCTGCATGCTGCCACTGCTGGTGGTGCTGGTGGTGCTGCACGTGTGCACGTTTTTCGAGTTCGGCATTTGTCGCTTCGGCAGTCGGTGGGATTCGGCAGCGACTGCGTCAGCGGCATCCGCATCGCTCTCCCTATCGCACACACACCAAGCTGACCTGCTCGCTCGGCATTTCTGTCCATGTGTGTGTGTGTGCGTGTGTGTGTGTGTGTGTGTGTGTGTCAGCCGGTTTTGTCAGTTTTTAGGTTTTTCGGCTGTTTTTGCCGCAACCAAATGAGAAACGCGAACTGCGAATTGCGAAATGAAACGCAGCGGAACATCAATGGGGATCTACGTCATTCGTTTGCTCATTTTAAGGCTGCAAAGTGCATAAACGAAATTGATGACACACACACACACAGAGACACACACACACACATACACACATACAGAGAGACACACGCCTGCGACGTCACAGATGACGTCGAAGTCGCGCCGCTGCCTGTGCCTAATCCGTTAGGTTAAAAGTTAAGACTGCAGCTGAGACTATTTTGGTGATGCAATCGGCGGGAGTTGCGCGATTTCAAACACACACACACACACATTTTATTAAATATATATATATATATATTATATATATAATATATAACATATATTATATTTTAACAAAAAAAAAAAAACACTAAGCTCGCGCACTTTTTCGTATTTTATTTATTTATTTATTTTTATTTTTTTTTACCAATTTATTGTTGTTATTATTATCAATCGAAATGACGCGCTCTTTTCGGGGCCCGGGCCAGTTGAAGTTTTAAGCGACGTCGTCGTCGTCGCCGTCGTCAGCTGCGGTGCGTGTTAATGCACCACTTCCTGTTACGCTACTGTACCGGAGCGATATACCTTTGCCGTTATTAGTGCAACGCCAGCTTACGCGATGCCAGTTTATTTGGCCGCTCTCACTCGCTCCCGCTCCCGCTCTCGCTCTCTCGCTCTCTCTCTCTCTCTCTCTCTCTCGCTGTCTGTCCGTCCTGCTGTCTGTCGCTCTGCCGGCCATCGCGCTCGCGCTCGCATTCGCTCTCCTCTCTCTCTGTCTCTCGCTCTCTTCACACTCTTACTCTGTTTCTTCTCCTCCTTTCTTCTTCTTCTTCATTTTTGTGTGATTGTTTTTGGGAAGCCAACTGCAACTCCGGGCATGCGATTTGAAAATTGTGTCGTCAGCTTGACACAATTTTCCAGAATGCGCCTGGAACGGAACGTACGAAGCTGGCGCTCTGGAACGGGAACGGGAACGGGAACAGATTTTCGGGAACATTGCGTTGCTGGGCTTAAGGGGGCCGCTTTGCAGATGCGTTCAAACTGCTGCTGCCTCTGCCTCTGCCTCTGCCAATGCCTCTGCCTCTGTCGCTGCCTTTGCCTCTGTCGCTGCCGCTGTAGCTCTGGATTTTCAGAACACGTGTCCTACACTTCGCACTCTGGCTCGCATTTATTGACGGTTTCGAAATTAAATAAGCCGACAGTGGCTCAATTAGCCATTGATGTGGTTCTGTTTTGTTTCATTTTTTTTATGTTTTCCTAAGATGACAGGCAACTCGAGCTAATCAAATTAGCCCGCCGCCCGGAATGCCGGCAACAATTTCATGCATTATGCATTTTGCAGCAACAGCAGCAGTTGCCAAAATGCTAAGCACTCGCCACATACACATATATACACACACGTGTGCGTGTACGTGTGTGTGTGTGTGTGCGAGTTCAATAGCATTCTGCCCGGCATTAAAAAATAAATAAAGCCGCCGCTTGCTGCACTTCGCTGTTGAGAGCGACAGCGACAGCGACGCGACGCCAGCAGCAGCAGCACCAATAACAGCAGAGCACAAGCCAAAGAGAACGACAGCTTAACATTCTCTTAACAGTTAGCATTAGCAGTGAGCGAACGAAAGCTTTCGCCCTGTTAAAGCGCAGCCAACCACAAAGGCCACAGACAGCCCAGCGCAGAAAATGTCTGCAGCAAGATCAGTTGCTGGAAATATATATATATATATATATATATATATATATATATATATATATATATGAAAATGTCATTTACTCCGTTTATAATTTTAATGAAATAAATAAATATAGAAATTAGGAGTTAAACAGATTTTTTTATAAATTAAATCTAATTCCAATAAATCCAAAAGGTTTATTAAATAAAAAGTTATAAATGTGCATATTTTTAATATTTAAAAAAAAATATACAAAAATTATAATATTAATATTTAAGGTAGTAAAATAAAATTTAAAAAAAATAATATAAAAATATTTGTTTATATATATAAATAAAAAATAATACATAAATAAAAAAATATATAAATGAAAGCTTATCGAGCGCTAACTATGCTTATCTCGCTCACACTTGTAGACATTGAACGTTCAAAGCCCAAGGCAAACCTAGAATCTATATGACAATTTAAGAAACTATGGAAAATCGGTCTGAAGGACTGACGGACGGACAGAGAGAAGGTGGGATAGACTGCTAAAGGGGACAGGCGGAGCTAAGGAAGTACAGAGAGAATGGAGGAACAGACGGACGGACGGATGCAGAGACAGACGGATGGAAGTATGCAGGGACGGACGGCGAGACGACCGGAGAAAAGCACGGAAAAATAGCTAAGAATGGGATATACTGATAAACCTACGACAGGATAGGCTAATAGTGGGATGAGGAGAGAGAGAGGGACGGAAGAACGGCCGGAGAGTTGAACGAATAGGTGTACGGAGCCACAGCAGCTCTCGTACCCACTCATGATACTTATTCGCGAAGCGAAATGAGTATATTGGTTTTGTGCAATGCCCGCCTGTCCGTAAGAGACTTGATATTTGGAGTATATACTCGTGTATTCGCTCGTTTTTGAAACTGATTCTCCTACCGCAAGACCTTCATTTCACTGTCTATGAACAGCTTTGGAAGAAAATAAAAGACGAATACTTAAAAAGGTTAACAAAAATTTCTAGATCGTTTAATAGAATTTGAATAGTCTTCGTTTGCCTTTTTATCAACCAGTTCGGCGGTCGGGGTTTTCGAATGGTCAAGTCTAGAGAAACATGGGCGAATTTGTACCGTCAGTTGATCATAGTTGACTGTGGGTGCTTGCCAAACATGAATGGATGCAAATAGTAGCTTAAACGTATAATCAATTTGGTCAACGAATCGTGGAACGTGGAACGTGGATCACAGCAAAAGCGCCTGCGGTCTAGGACCATCTCACGAGTCTTTGGCGCGCAATGGGATAGGCGTAGTCCTGGACGGAGATCTCCAAGTAGATGTGCTCCGAGTAGTTGTTGGTCAGCAGACGGAGGTCCTGTCCGGTGAGGCGCATGTAGTTCTTGCTCCTGCTCATGAACTTCTGGGAGTCGTGGCACTTGTTCAGCCCGCGCACCTGCATGATGGCGGTGCGGGCAATGTCGACGCGGCGGTTGAAGATGGTCATCTGGACGTGCAGGGGACGTCTCAGCTCGACGCTGACCAGCCACACGGCCATGACAGTGGGGCCCACTCCACGCTTGTCGCCGGCAACGCTTGGAGACGATGAGTCGGGCTCCAGGCACAGCTGCTCCTCGTCGCTCTCCTTGTAGGGCTCCCGGGTGCGGCAGGCCATCACGAATAGCGGCATGTGGCTCGAGAAGCTGCTGAACCGGCGGGGCAGGCCCAGGTTGTAGGCGGACAAGTAGTGCCCCAGGGGCATGCAGTAGGACCTGGTCTTGGTGCCCGCGAAGGCGATCATCGAAATGCAGACGTTGCACGAGCGCTTGAAGGACCGCGGCTGGAACAGGATCAGCACCTGGTCGCGCGCGAACAGTTCGTTCAGGGCCAAGCCCGGCTCGCTGAGGTGGACGTGCAGGAAGTGCGCCAGCATCGACTCGTTCAGCAGACGAACGCAGCTCGTCTCGTTCAGGGGGCAGTGGAACAGCCGTGGGATCGTCCGGCCGTACCTGTGCCGGTGGCCGTTGCGTGCCTCGGTCGCCTTCAGCAGGCAAATGTAGTTGTAGCTGGTCGTGTCCTGGTAGAGGCGCAGCTGCTGCAGCCGCGCAGCGATAACCTTGGCGCGTTGCTCATAGCTCAGCTTGTCGAACTCCCGGGCCAAGTAGGCGCACTTCTCGAGGGTGGCCAGGTGGGCCTGGTCGTCTTGGATCGGTGTGCCCTGGTAGCCCACGGAGAACGTGTCGATGGACAGATATTTGGGCGCCTCCTTCGAGCGCGAGCCCGAGTCGAACATGGCCGGATTGCACCACACATCGTTGACAGTGTCCGCGGATCCGTGCTTCATGACGCCCCGCTCGAAGGACCGGCGAACATTCGCAACACTCCACGAGTCGCTCTCCTCGAACAGGGAGGAGCTGTCCGTGAGCACGATGCTCTTGATCCTCATCAGGGCGCTCGTCTCCCGCTCGTTGAACATCATCCGTGGCGTGTCCGCCGCGAGCAGCACCTTCACCCTGTCCGCGGAGTCCACAGAGTCCGCGTCGGACTCATCGGGGAACTCATCCGTGGTGCTCTGCTGGGTGGCCACCTTGCCGGGCAGATGCACGTACTTGGCCGAGCGACGCAGCGGATTAAGCCGCTCGATGTTATCAACGAACTCCATGTATTGGGCCACCCTCCTGCGCCAGTCCCTGCTCCTGTCTTTGTCCTTGTCCTTGTCCTTGTCCTTGTCCTTGTCCTTTTCTTTGACCTTGCTGTTGCTGTTGCTAGTCGAGGTAAACTGATAGGAATATCCATGCGAAGACTGAGTGTCGGAAGGCTCTGGATCTGTGACTATGGGGTGGCTTCGCTTCTTGCGCCACCTGCGGAACTCGCGACTCTTGCTACGGCCCAAGCGACCCGAACGACGGGCGGGCACTGGCGGCGGGGGCACCAGGACTCGTAGCGATGGGGGTGGAGGATATCGTGGCAGCGGTGCGACTGTGTGTTCTACAGTGTGAGACTTACATTTCCTCTTAACCGTGTTTAAGAGCTTGTCCAGCTTGCGCTTAGCCTCACAGCGCCAGCAGCCGTCGCACTCCGGCTCAGCTGGAGCCGTACACACGTGTGGGGTTCGTTCGTCCGAGACACTGGGCTGGCACGAGAGCGCCTCAAAGTACTGGCTGGTCGCTGTCAGGGATGGCAAGGGTGTGTTGCTCGCCAGATCCTCTGGCTGGCAGACCCTCTGGGTGGCCCGCCGATCGCGGGTGTGAGACTCGTGTTCCATGAAGTCGCACGTGCAGGCATTGCCGGCGTGCAAGCGATGGTGCGTGCAGCACTCTTCCACGTATGGCCCGTCCGTTTGGGTATAGCAGTCCTGGCACGGTCGCGCACAGAGCATGCTCCGCTGCACACTTTGGCGCTGGCGGCGCCATGCGCGCTCCTTCTTCTCCATTCTGAGCACTTCCTGCGAGGTCAACGGGATGCCGAGTCGCTCGTAGCGCAAGCGCTTACGCAGCAGCTCCATGAACCCAATCCTATAGCCAGATGTACCACGAAGCTCGCTGCTCGCTGGAAAAAGAGAGATTACACCACTTAGCAGCGCGCTTGGTGGCGGAGAGTCGCTTACTCACACATAGGAGTCAGAGCCGGGCTGCTGATCCTCGGGCTTGAGCTTCTGGACGCCAGTTCGCGCTGATGGTAGACGCGTTGTGTTCCTGCTTCCGCTGTGTGTTGTTGGTTGGTTGTGTCCGTAAACCCATTCCCTTCCGCAGTTGCTGCCACGTTTAGAAAATATTTTTGTTCCGAGTCGTTAAACTTTTCTTCCATATCTTACTAAACTATTTGTGAAGTGTGCTCCGTTCTACTGAGAGTAGCAGCAGGTAAACGTCTCTGACAGCAAATTTAGAGCCTACTGTGATTGCTCAGAAATCCACTTGTTCTCCTAGAAGGGTGTTTCAAAGTATCTAAGCAAAGGAGAGGAAGAGGAGGAAGAGTGAAGAGAGAAAAGTGACTGAAAGGATTTGGGCGAAGTGAAGGCTTTGAGTGCATTAGACTCATTTCATTTGCATTTCCTTTTAATAGTACAAGAGTGAAGAGAAGAAGGTAGAGGACAATGCACTTAGCTTCACATCAAACGGTACCTGCTGTACCTAATGTACCTACTTTATTAGTATCTGCTGGAGCAACGATTACTGTAGCCATGGTACACATTGCTTTCAAATGCTTAACTAATGTACCTACGGTGTACCTGATGATATATATATATATATATATATATATATATATATATATATATATATATATATATATATATATATATATATATATATATATATATATATATATATATATATATATATATATATATATATATATATATATATATATATATATATATATATATATATATATATTTGATTATACAATTGATACTGTGCTTACTGTACTCAATGTACTTACTTTAATTTATGTACCTATAGTACCAAGTGTACAGTGAACTGATGTGCCTGATGTACTTGTTATATGTATAGTAGGTACACTTGATTTAATTACTGTACCAACTGTACCTAATACATTAGCTGCAATTATGATTTGTAGCGATTTTGCATAGAGTACCAACTATACTTGCTTTAACAATTATTTTCTGTGTACCTATTAGAAATATGGCATACAGATAATCAGAGATATTTAGTCTTCAGAATAACTTCTGTACCATATATCAAACTTAAACTAAAGGTACTGCGTATTTAGATACATACATAGAGTACCTTCGGCTACTTAATGTACCTACTTTAGATATATATGGAGTACTTACTAGACTCGATGTACCTACTAGATTTAGTGTACCTATTTTAACTCTTAGCTTTAACACAGTGTGAATTATATAGAATACTGTGTACTTTACTTAATGTACCTACTTTCTTATGGCTTTATTGTACTGTACCTACCTAATTTACGTACCTTAATCTACCTATCTCTGCTATTGCATTGATTTTAATGTGCAGTAATTTCTATTATAATATTGTTATTAACAAATAGAAACAAAGAATTAATATTGATATTGAATATAAATTGAGCAATAAATTATGGTCGCCCGATAACGTATCATAAGGTCGCACTTAGCTGAACTACAATACGATTGACATCTACAATGGGACAAACACATTGGAGTAGAGGAATATCTCATAGATAAGAATTTCCTCAGATGTTACAGTGAAATTCTTAGACTTTTGTCTAATAATGCTGGCTAATCGGAAAAGTTGGTGGTATTTGGTGTTGGGATATATGTATCTACGGCTTATCACACACCTGCTAAGCTCATTGAGGTATGCATCGGCAGCGATCTGGCGATGAGTGGGTTAGCAGCTGCTTGCGATAAGTGCAAATCGCTATAAAATGATTTGCCTTTCAGCTGAACCGTCGTTAGCTGTCGATTTCTCAAGTGAACACCTGTTAGACCCATTCCCGATAAGCGACAGTTGCCGGAGTCTTAAAATTATTGAAACACTTGCACACCATAAAAACTATAAAGCGCCCACAGGCAACACGACAAGGTAACAAAAGAACAAAAAAAAATCAACAAGTGACTCACAGAACAAAAACCCAACTAGAACCATTCCATGCATGAGCCTCGTCTATTGATCTATTGTATACTATATAAAAGTACTCAAACTGATTGACTGACTGACTGACTGACTGAGTGGCAGACTGGAAGCCGAATGCTCTATCGTCGTTAACTATTGTAATTGCTTGTTGAGCAACGATTGCATTTGATTTGATAAATGAGTGGAAAGTCTTGTCTGCGATTTAATTATAATGAAGTTTGCTTAGGCTAAACACCCCGGAGAGTGCCTCAAGTAAATATTAATTAATATAAATAAATCGAAGAAGGTCTGTGCATACCTCTGCGTTGTGATTCTTATGCATTAATTGTTAAACGCTGGCCTTCTATGCGATTCTCACAAGTTCAAGTGAGATTCATTTATATTATCTTCCCATCCTTATCTCTACTTCAGCACTTATTCTTATTGACTATTTCTCTGTTACATTCACATATCTCATCGCTCTATCTTTTTAACTATCTGTCTATCTTTTCTCTCTCTTTATTTGAGTCTGAGTCTCTCTCTCTCTCTCTCTCTCTCTTTAACCCCACCTTTCATACTATCTCTCAGTCTTTCCCTCTAGTTCTCGGAATCTTTCGTTAGCTTTCACTCTCTCTCTCTCCCTGCCTTTCACTTTCTCTCTCCGAATAATCTCGCCTCACTCTCTCACTCACTTACTTACTCTCTCACTCTCTCACTCTCTCTCTTTCTCTCTGTTTCTGCCTTTCTCTCATTCTCTCTCTCTATCTCTATCTCTCTTTATCTCTCTCACTCTTCTCTATGTGTCTTCTTTCTTCCTCACTCCAACTCTCTCTCTCTCTCTCTCTCTCACTCTCTATCTCTCTCTCTCTCTCTCTCGCCTTTCACTTCCTCACTTACTTACTCTCTCTCTCTCCATCTCTCGGTTTCTGCATTTCTCTTACTCTCTCTCTCTCTCTCTCTCTCTCTCTCTCTATCTCTATCTCTATCTCTCTTTATCTCTCCCACTCATCCTGTCTTTCACTCTCTCTCTAGTTCTCTCTCTCTCTCTCTCTCTCTCTCTCCGCCTTTAACTCTCTCTCTCTCTCTCTCTCTCTCTCTATTTATTTATTGGCACTTTTAATCCTATCCAACTCTCCGTAATTACCATAATTAGTATTGTTGCTAATCCAATAAAAATAATAGGTATAAAACATAATGCAAAAAGACAAAAAAAAGCCCCACACTATAATTATGGAGCTCTAATCGATTCGCAAACCGTTGGCTGCCAACAGAACGGCTTATCTGCCGGCGTGGTAGATAAACCGCGGTTAGTTGTTAATGAAGCTCAGAGCTAATCGCCAAATCGGTCTCTAAAATCTTATCACCGGCAGAGGCAGAGGCAGCGGCAGCGGCAGAGAGCACTTTAGGCTGATAGTGGCTCAGCGGTGCCCACACACTCTGGTGGTTGGGAACACCGTGGTTTCAATTTCAATTGATTAAACAGTTGTTAACGAGCTAACGAGCTGGTCGGCTGGTGCGCTTCGAGTGCCTGCTGCTGGTCAACTGTGTTGCGAATCAAATTATTAAGCTTTCACTCAGCTTGTTTTTTTTTGTTTTTTTTTTCTTCGTCTCATTTTGTTTTGGTGCATTTATTATTTTCCGTGGCTGGCTGGCTTTGTGTGTGTGTATGTGTGTCTGCTGAAATGGAAATGAAATTTCAGTTGGTTGCGCTGCTATTGTTGACGGCTGTGCAGCTGGGTGCAAAGGCCGATTGCATTTGGTACGGCGAGAGCCACAAGATTGGCGAGCACTGGCAGAACCTGGCCTACAGCGGGCCCCCCCTGCCGCTGAACAGTCCGCAGGCGGAGGCCATCTTCGCCAGGCGCTGCCCCACCATCTATGCGGAGTACAAGGGCGAAAGTGGCAGCGATGAGCTGGAGCTCTGCTGCGATGCCGATCAGATCGTGACCATGGACTCGGGCCTGACCCAGGCCGATGGCGTCTTCTCCAGGTGTCCCACCTGCATCTTGAACATCGGCCTCACCGTCTGCATGATGACGTGCGGCAAGAACCATTCGCTCTTCCTCGAGTCCTACACGGAGAAGAACCCGATGAACGTGGACTTCGTGGAGCACATCGACTATCGCCTGCAGGACGACAGTGTCCAGAAGATCTACAACAGCTGCAGCAGCATCCAGCATCCGCAGACCGGCCGCCCGGCCATGGATCTGGGCTGCGGAGCGTTCAACGCCAAGACCTGCAACTACCGCCGCTGGTACCACTTCATGGGGGACGGGGTCAACAACGACTACGTGCCCTTCGTCATCAACTATTTGTGGGCCGACGATGCCGAAGAGGGCTCGCAGGAGATCTACTTGTCGGTGGATCCGCTCGACTGCGGCCAGAGCTATGAGGGCAACTTCGCCTGCGCCTGCATCGACTGCGACGAGTCCTGTCCGCTGACCGATCCCCCGAGCGGCTACGAGAGCCCCTGGCAGATCGCCGGACTGTACGGCATCACGTTCATAGTCGCCTTGGTGCTGGCCGCGCTCATAACGGCCTTCATCTGCTACGGCGCCATCGGCAACCGCCAAGGACCCAACATCTGCATGCCGACCCTCTATGGCGAGTTCCTGTATCGCGGCTGCCGCAGCTGGGGCACCTTCTGTGCCAAGCACCCGACTCTGGTGCTGGCCCTCTGCTCCTGGGTCATTGGCGGGCTGGCCTACGGCACGCGCTACCTGAACGTGACCACCGACCCCGTAGAGCTCTGGGCCAGCGAGGCCAGCAACACGCGCATCGAGAAAAACTACTTCGACCAGCACTTCGGACCCTTCTACCGCACCAATCAGCTGTTCGTGAAGCCTGTGAAGAAGGACACAGTAAGCATTGGCCTGAATCCTTCAAGAGACTTATTAAATCATCTCCCTACTCTCTCTGCCTCTCTCTCTCTCTCTCTCTCTCTGTAACTCAGTTTACGCACGAAGCTGCCAGCGGAACTCTCACCTTCGGCCCCGCCTATGAGCAAAGCTTCCTGCAGGAGGTCTTCGAATTGCAGGAGCAGATCATGAAGTTGGGCGAGGAGGAAGGCGTCACCTTGGACAAAATTTGCTATGCGCCCATCTTGTATCCGGGCTTCACGCCCACCGTGGACGACTGCCTCATCCAGTCCATCTATGGCTATTTCCAGAACGATATGTCGAAATTCCAGAACTCCTACGTGGACAACGACAACTTTACCATCAACTATCTCAATCAATTGGAGGATTGCTTGCGGTAAGTCGATAACTAAATAAAGCCAAGATCAAACTGAAATCAATTAAGCTAAGCCACAAATGAGGGTTTGATAATAATATAAAAATAAAAAAATAAACTAAATAATTAAAAAAAATTATATATACTATATAAAAAATATCATATTAAATTTTAAATAAAATATAAAAAATAATACAAAACAAAATATAATAAAAAATAATATAATATAATATATAATATAATAATTAATATTTACTTATTTATATAATTTCAATAAAAATAATTTTATAATTAAATAAAAAGAAACAAGTGTAAATAAATTTTAGAAAATATATATATAATTTTAGCTTATACCTTTTTTTTTTTAGTGTAATAATATTATTTTTCCTTTTTTTTTAATAATTAATAATTTAATAATTTTTTATTATGCCGACAACTGAATCACTTCATAAATTGTGTATAGACCATGATAAGACTTATCGATTATATATATATTAATAAGTGCTATAACTAAAAATAATTGCGATTTCTCATTGAACAGCGTCCCGATGATGGAGGACTGTTTCAGCAACTACGGCGGACCGATCGAGCCCGGCATTGCCGTGGGCGGCATGCCGCCGACAGAGAACGGCGAAGATCCCGACTATATGCTGGCCACTGGCCTGGTGCTGACATTCTTGGGCAAGAACCAGCTGGACGAGTCCAAGCTGGAGGTGAGCATGCAGTGGGAGAAGCTGTTCGTGGACTTCATGAAGAACTACAAGAGCGAGAATCTGGACATTGCCTACTCGGCGGAGCGATCCATACAGGACGCCATCGTTGAGCTGTCCGAGGGCGAGGTGGGCACCGTCGTCATCAGCTACGTGGTGATGTTCATCTACGTGGCCATCGCCCTGGGCCGCATACGCAGCTGCTTGGGCTTCTTGCGCGAGTCGCGCATCATGCTGGCCGTGAGCGGCATTGTCATTGTGCTGGCATCGGTCATTTGCAGTCTGGGCTTCTGGGGCTATGTGGGCGTGACGACCACCATGCTGGCCATTGAGGTGATCCCGTTCCTGGTGCTGGCCGTGGGCGTCGACAATATCTTCATAATGGTGCACACGTATCAGCGGCTCGACCACAGCCGCTTCGCGAGCACGCACGAAGCCATCGGCGAGGCCATCGGCCAGGTGGGCCCCTCCATCCTGCAGACGGCGAGCAGCGAGTTCGCCTGCTTCGCCATCGGCGCCATCTCCGAGATGCCGGCGGTAAAGACGTTCGCCATGTACGCCGCCATCGCCATTCTGCTCGACTTCCTGCTGCAGATCACAGCCTTCGTGGCGCTGATGGCCATCGACGAGCAGCGCTACAAGAGCGGCCGCCTCGACATGCTGTGCTGCGTGCGCAGCAAGGAGAAGCCGGAGGACTCCCACGACATAGGCGTTCTGGAGAAGCTCTTCACCAAGTTCTATGCGCCCTTCCTGCTGTCCAAGTGAGTTCAGATCTATTCATGTGCCAAGCAAGTCCCACAATCATTATCCTTTTCAGACCCGTTAAGATCATTGTGCTGCTGGTGTTCACGGTGGTCACGGCGCTCTCCTTGATGGTGATGCCCTCGATCGAGGCGGGCCTGGACCAGGAGACGTCCATGCCCCAGGACTCGCACGTGGTCAAGTACTTCCGCTACATGGACGACCTGCTCTCGATGGGCGCGCCCGTCTACTGGGTGCTCAAGCCCGGCCTCGACTACAGCCAGCCGGCGCACCAGAACATGATTTGCGGCGGCGTCGAGTGCAACGACGACTCCCTCTCCGTCCAGCTCTACATACAATCGCGCTACCCCCAAATCACCTCCCTCGCACGACCGGCCTCCTCGTGGATCGACGACTACATCGACTGGATCAGCATTGCCGACTGCTGCAAGATCAACGCCACGACGGGCGGCTTCTGTCCGAGCAGTAAGTGTGCCTCGGCCACGCCTGAGCTTTGCTACAGCCCTTCCCTTCCCTCTCACAGACTCCAAGAGCGAGAACTGCTATCCGTGCGAGCGACAGTTCACCGAGGATGGGCTGCGACCCACGCCCGAGACGTTCGACAAGTATGTGCCGCTGTTCCTCTCGGATCTGCCCGATGCCGAGTGCGCCAAGGCGGGGCGAGCAGCCTACGCGGACGTAAGTCGAACGAGCCCCAGTCCAGCTCGCAGCTGTCTAAACTCTCGCTTGACCCGTTGCAGGCCGTCATTTATACGCTGAATGACGAGGGTATGGCCACCATACTGGACACCCACTTCATGCAGTACTCCACCACGTCGACCACGTCGGACAAGTTCGTGGCGGCGCTGCGCGAGGCGCGTCGCGTCCAGGCCGAAATCAATGGGATGTTCGCCGAGAACGGCATCGACACGGAGGTCTTCCCCTACTGCGTGTTCTTCATCTTCTACGAGCAGTATTTAACCATATGGGACGACGCCCTCGTCTCGCTGGCCGTCTCGCTGGCGGCCATATTCGTGGTGACGCTGCTGCTGACCGGACTGGACGTCACCTCGGCGGTCATCGTCCTGTTCATGGTCCTCTGCATCGTGATCAACATGGGCGGCATGATGTGGGCGTGGGACATCTCGCTGAACGCCATCTCGCTGGTCAACCTGGTCGTCTGCGTGGGCATCGGCGTCGAGTTCGTCTCGCACATTGTGCGCTCGTTCAAGCAGGGCAACGGGAATGCCCAGCAGCGGGCGCTCCACTCGCTCAGCGTCACCGGCAGCAGCGTCCTGTCCGGCATCACGCTGACCAAGTTCGCCGGCATCATCGTGCTGGCCTTTTCCAAGTCGCAGGTCTTCCAGATCTTCTACTTCCGCATGTATCTGGGCATCGTGCTCATCGGCGCGGCGCACGGCCTCATCCTGCTGCCGGTGCTGCTCAGCCTGCTCGGCCCGCTCAGGAGCCTGAACAAAGGCTCCAGCCGCGAGTCGCTCAGCTCCGATATGCACTGACCCAGCCACGAATCCACATAGTAACTAAGCCCATAGCTGTTAGCCATCACTTTTTCCACCCCCCCTTTTCTTACCAGTAAGACTGTGTGCCAGCGAGTATGTTAAATGTATATATATATATATATAAATATTTTTTATACGCATATTTATATGTTTTGTTTGTGTGTTTTCAAGTGCAAAGCACTTGCTATTTAAAATTAATAATAAAATAAATATAAAAAAAAAATAAAAAGAAATGGGAGCGAAATTTGTGTTTAAGCCATAAATTTGCATAAAATGTTTGGCAGCCCCATCTGACCCCCATCTGTATCCTCTTTATTGTTTATCGCCATGGCACCTTTGTTTTTTATGGCATTAAGCGGCCAACTGCCGCGCACCGCCAAAACAATAAATAAGAAACTCGCAGTGGCGACCCCAACTTTCAACTACCCCCGCCGAACAGCCCCCACAGCCCCCACAGCCCCACTCACCCTACTCACCCCTTGAGCTGTTAGTCGTCAGCGGTTGTGCCGCGGCCAGCCTTAGCTCAACCCTCCTCAATCCTCCCTTGGACGTCTTACGCCTTTTCAGCAAAAACTTTGGCCAGATTTTTCAGTCGCAGCTTCTTCATTATGATACACTAATTAATCCGGGGCATAGCTCATGCCACAGCGAACAGTGAATCAAATTGTATTTGAATTGAATACAAAAAGAAATATGGAAAAAGAATATGGAAATATGGCTGCTTGGAATTGTGAAAGGAAACTAAATTTAATGCAATAGAAATTTAATTTAATTGTGACAGGCCGAACAAATTTATGAAATATAGAATTCAATTTCAAAAGAAATTCTCTGTCCTAAAGTCAATGCCCTGACTTAATTAAAAAATTTCAACAAATTATAATAATATTATTTAATTTTAGTACAATATTTTATAAAGAATTAATATACATATATTAATGTATTTATTTCTTTTCAATATATATACATATATTTAATATAATTTTATACATAAATGAATATGTAATATACTGAAATTCAGCCAATTTAAATTAAAATATTTTAAAATTTATTATAATATAATATACAATTTAAAAAATAATATCATATTTAATTCTATATATGACCAATACACATATATAAATAAAAAGCATAATTATTATATGAATAGTTTTTAAAAATATATAATAATATAAAATAAATTTTAAAATATGTGTAAGCAATATATATTTTATTTTAGTTTATTTTTATTTATATTTTATACAATTGTTGAATTTTCTTAGTTTGTTCAGCTGGCACCTTTGGCCCTGCCCCAATGAGAGCATTCAGAGTTCAGGTGGCTGCCGACAGACGTTTTAGAGGGCTTTCCTGTTTTTAACTGCTCACCGCCTGCTGGCCAAAGGACGCGTTCTGCGGCTTACAACACGCAGCGCGACGCCAGCAGCAAAGAAAACAAAAACCAAAAAAGAAGAGGAAAAAAAGTGAACTGAAAACATTACCCAATGGTCACGCACACAGGCAAGAGATGTGCACGGGAATTTAACTCTCAGAATGAGTGTAGTGTTTTTAATTAAAATTAATAAAGTTTATAGTGGTTTTTATGTGCGACGTCGTCTTCGTGGCTGCTTGAAGCTAGCAGCTACTTGAGTGCCTCGTGCAGCTTGTCTGTGCGCCAGCGACGCTTATTTTCGGTGCTTAGCTGCTTGGCTGTTGTTTTGCGTTAAGCGTCTTGGCTCTAGCACAACAGGCAGCCAACTCAAGCAACTCAGCCCACCCGACCACCCGACCACCCGACCACCCAACCACCCCAACCCAGACGCTCTCAGCCAGCCTAGCATCTTTTGGTGGCCACACTCTGACTGGGCCATTGCGAATGGCTCACAATGGAAAGGCATCATTATAAATGTATCAACTAATGCATATGGCCAAATCAATTTCCAATTAACAGCTGCGAGTGCGTGTGCGTTGAGTCCACCACAAACTGCTGCAGATGATGTGAGAGCTGGCCGCTTATCGAGTGCCCGCGTTTTTTGTGGCCCAAATGTGTTGCTGGCCAACACTTAATTGCCATTTCCAAGTACTTAGCTCTGACAGTGCCAAGTGCTAATGTTATATATCCAAAATTTTAATTTAAAATAAAAAAAAAGATGATGAAGCAGCTGGAGAGGAGCACACACAGAACTCAACCAAGGCAAACACCGACATCTGCATACGCTAAGAGCCATTTGTAGTATAATAATCTGAAATGCAGGCAGTCAATGGGCGTAAGAGTATCTGATATATATAATATATATATATAGAGGTCATCGTAACCAGGTTGAGTAACAGCTCAGCTCGGTCATGAATCTTTCCTTAACTCATTAATGTGGAATGTTTTTGTCTATTTTATTTCTGTGAATTAAAACAATTTCATTTGGCCTGTCTCATATTTAAATTTCAATTAGTTCTGACAGCCCATTGTGGAATGGTGTCGGAGGTATATAGAAATAAAAGTGATAGAATAAAAAAACTAGAGCATAGTGATGGCAGGGTATACTCTATAAAGACTACGTAGCTGGAGATGAAGATGAAAAAGAAGATGAAGAAGAAGAAGATGAGAAGATGAAGATGAAGATGAAGATGAAGATGAAGATGAAGATGAAGATGAAGATGAAGATGAAGATGAAGATGAAGATGAAGATGAAGATGAAGATGAAGATGAAGATGAAGATGAAGATGAAGATGAAGATGAAGATGAAGATGAAGATGAAGATGAAGATGAAGATGAAGATGAAGATGAAGATGAAGATGAAGATGAAGATGAAGATGAAGATGAAGAACAGTAGAAATAATGGAAGTTCGTTGAAAATAGAAATAGTGGAAGCATGAGTGGGACTTCATGTTTCCATGCCAATTGATAAGACAGAATAATCTGAATGTTTTGCTAATCTCATCAAAAGCACTTCAGAAATGTCGAAACAGAAACAGAAACAGAATTTATACAGCCTTAAGCCATTCATAAAATTATAGTTAGAGTAGAATTTTATTTGACTTAGCAAAGGTGTGAGTAAGATAGACATAGAAGAAAATAAATAAAGCTGAAATCTATAACTCTAACTATATGACAATTAAGGTGAATCAAACTATATATATTTTTTATATGGTAAATAATTTTATATAGAATTGATATATATTTAATTTTAAACAAGTAAGAAAACTCTAGTCGAGACCGCTCGACAAGGGTATACCCTAAACCCTATGAAGAACCGTTATTCCAAACATTCTTTGTTTCTTTTATATACACATGCAAATGTACGTTCATTACAAGCAAAATATACACGCACACGCACACACACACGCCAGTCGGTGCGTCAGCTGTTCTTTGGCTGCTTTGCATGGCAATGCTATGGAAAATTAAATGATTAATAACTTTTTTCTAGAGTAACGATTTTGATCAAACTTGTTGGGCGTGATCATGTCATCCATATGTATGTATGTGCCAAAGCACAAGTCTCTAGTATTTGATATACGGGAGTTACAAATTTGAGGCGAAGGGGGCGTGGCATCCAAAATTTAACAAAAACCGAAACTGTGTAATGCTCACATAACACTAAATGCAAAATTTGAAGACTCTAGCTATAAAGATGAATTATATAGAATTATATAACGGAGCATCGATTTCGTTTTTAATCGATAACATTAAAATTAAGACAGTTATCGATTTTTTTTAACAAACTCGATCTTTTCGTGCTATACAGGAACCTACATAAAAAATTTCAAATCTCTAGCTCTTATAGGTTCTGAGAACGACGCGTTCATACATACGGACAGACAGACGGACAGACGGACAGACGGACGGACGGACAGACGGACAGACGGACAGGGCTAAATCGACTCGGCTACTCTCCCTGATCAAGAATATATATACTTTATGGGGTCTGCCACGCCTCCTTCTCCCTGTTACATACATTTCAACAAAAACATTATACCCTGATTTTCCCATTTCCAATGGGTTCAGGGTATAAAAAATATATATTTATAATATTTAATACAATTTATGTTAACTAATAAATATATATACCTTGAAAATATTATCTTATGATGATTTAGCCTGAAAATAATATATACGCAAATAAATTACTTCGACAATTTAATTTGTATAGAAAGCGAAGTTTCAACGAAAAGAACTCTGAGGGAATCCTCTTTAAGCCAACAACAACAACAACAAAAAGCGTTTATGAAATATTGCGCGAATGGGCAATAAATGTTGAAATTAATTGCGAAAATTTCTGCATAGAAATTTAAGTTAAGTTAAAAAGCGTGTGTAGCACGCGGCAGTTGTTGCGCTTCTTCTCATTTTTTTTTTTTTTTTTTTTTTTTGTTTTTCCTATTTTCTGTTGTTTTGTTGTTGTTTTTATACCCTGAACCCATTGAAAATGGGAAAATCAGGGTATAATGTTTTTGTTGGAGGGCGTATGTATGTAACAGGCAGAAGGAGGCGTGGCAGACCCCATAAAGTATATATATTCTTGATCAGGATGACAAGCCGAGTTGATATAGCCATGTCCGTCTGTCCGTCTGTCCGTCTGTCCGTCTGTCTGTCCGTATGTATGAACGCGTCGTTCTCAGAACCTATAAGAGCTAGAGACTTGAAATTTTTTATGTAGGTCCGTGAATAGCACGAAAAGATCGAGTTTGTTAAAAAAAGTCGATAACTATTTTAATTTAATTGTTATCGATTAAAAACATTATCGAATGTTAGTTATAAAATTATATCTCCCACGTCTTTATAGCTAGAGTCCCTAAATTTTTTTGTAAGTTTTATATTTATTTTCTCTAATTTTGATTTTTGTTAAATTTTGGATACCGGCTCCAAATTTCCCCAAATATTTAAATTGAGGTTAGTTGCACTCAAAGCCAGTAAATGAATGGGTTTACATTTTTAAAAATTGGAAAAAATGTAATAAAATATGTTGAACATAAGCTGAAAATTTCATTCAAATCCATTAATTCGCGCAGAAGTTATTAAACAAAACGTTTGGCCAATCGGCCAAACACGTGACCAGCAAAACAAAGCAAACTGTTTTCCTATACATGTGCACAATTACACACATACACATTGAGCTGCGTGCATCTAGCAAGTTCTAAAACCCGCAAGTTTTAGTGTACATATTTCCAATAGATGGCGCTATGATTTGCGAATTATCAGCTGCTCAGTTGGTTCGAAACTTGGATGGCGCTATTCAATCGAACCATAGATGACGCTATTAGCTAAACAATTGAAATGAATTGAATTTAGTTTTCTGTGCGTTTATACGAAATGCTAATTATGCAGTATTTTAACGCAGATAGCGCGGGGTTTAGGGTATCTCCTAGTCGGGACCGCCGACTAGAGTTTTCTTACTTGTTCTTTTCTTTTTTTTTTGCATTTCTGGCAATTTTGCGCACGATTTGTGGCCAATTTTGCACACTCGCCGCGCGGCCATAAAAGATTCTGGACGGAATTACCCCGGTAATACATGGCGCTTATAGCGCATAGGCAGGAATTTAAATTATATGTTAAGTGTCTATATATGGTATATACTTTATATGTATATACATTTACATATATTTATTAATCGATTATTCGGTTTGCGCATATGCCCATTTATAATGAAACATTGTCTGTGCGTGTGTGTCTTCATCTGTGTCTGCTTTAGCCATAAATGTATATACCTCCCTCTCTCTCTATCTCTCTCTCTCTCTCTCGCCTTCTCTCTTAACAGGCCATTGCTATTTAATTTCATTTCCATTTTATGCCAGTTTTAATTTGAAAATGTTATGATTTCTCATTTAAATTTGCATTAAAATCATTTTCGAATACCCTGCACGCCATGCTAATGGGGTATATCGATTGCTCAAGCAACTATAGCTACACTCAAATTATATGATTCTCTTCGAACTTCATATTTTCATAGTTGTCTTTCACCTCTCTTCAAATGACTTAACACCAAGCAAGTACTCATACCATGCTGATCCCATATTAGTATTAGTATTAGCCCATACAGAGTATCATAGCACATTAAGCTTTATCTTTTAGAAATTTCGTAAAGCACTCAGTTTAACTATCAGTTCTATGCCAATTTCATTTAAAATTCCATATTGCATATCCTTTGCCTCAACCCACTCCATTACAGGGTATCAGCTGGCTGTCGACCTGACCATTGCAGCGTTTTTTATCAAACACTTTCACATCTCAGTGTATATATTCAGTTGTATAAATGTTAAATGAATTTAAGCTATCTATGTGAATACCCTGTACTCCATAGTGATAAGAGCATCATTAATCTTAGGTCTTATGCAAACTCAGATCAGATCCTTATGTCATCTCTGTCATATTCATACATATCCAAGGCATATTTAAGCCGAGCAACTGCCATGGATTCGCGCACATTTCCGATGTGTTTAACAAGTTCGCCATTAACAAGCACTAAGCCGCCATAATAGCCACTGCTTGATCAATTGAAGTGGCCAATTGACCAATTGGCTGTTGCTGTTACTGCTTGTTAATGTTGTTGCTGTTGCTGTTGGCCAATTGGTCTGTTGGTCAGTTGGTCAAGGCCGCCAAATTACACTGCTTAATTCACTTAAATACATCGGCTTTTGCAGCTCATTAAAGGGCTGCGAAATTGTATTGCAAATAAGCTGAAGGCAGGCTGAATTATTACTGATAAAATGTTGAATGAAATAAGACTTATATATCAATATATATGCCAGACAGTATATGTCACATAATATATATCATCTGTCAAACATATTTATAGAGCTAGTCGAATCCATGGATGAACAGTGAATCTCATAGCTCGCAAATGTTTCTATATCAATCTGTAGCCAACCTTGAGGCTCAACCAACTGCTTTACATAAAATTCAATATATTTATCTTTTTATTTAATTTATACAACGTTTTATAGTCACTTATGTCAATCTGAAGAGTATGCTAGAGCCATATAACATCAAACTTCATCTAGAGAAGAGCCTTGCAAGCCTTTGCAACCATATGGCAGATATAGAGTTCATCCATTTGTCATGCGTATCCCAATAGCCTAGATTTCAACAGAAGGGGAAATTCAAAATACATCAGCCTGCAGTTTCCTCCTCGCCTGAACGACTAGCAGGTGAAGTGCAATACAGACAGATAAGGGATAAATTCTATATCTGCCAAGACACGCCTGAGCCTTACAAACGGAACTTGATAAGCTAGATTAAAGACATGGATTCATGCATAGGTCAGGCGAGAAACCCCCAGCCTCACAAGAATGAGGACAACTACACAACTGATCATCAACTTAGTTAAGTGTCTTCAACAGCAAACACACTCTGTTCTATAAAGTTCTCTAAGCTCACACAAGCTTATGTCATACTAAATAATATATGTAATAATCAAATAAAAAATTAAGAGAATAAGAGAATAAATAATTCCTTATTGAAAGGTATTTTAGATAGCATTAATGTTTAACTAAATTTGCAGCCATATGCTGCTCATGACTCGAACACTCTCGAACACTCATTTTTACAATCATCAAACATCAGTGTTTTTAAAGTCATTTAGAGCATGACTCGGCAGCAAACAATCATATTCAGCGAAAGCAATGCCATTTCGATAAAGACTTAATATAAAGCTGCTTATTTACGTGCTCATCCAACCAGCTATTGACGCTCCGAATTATTATTCCGATCCAAAAATATACTATATATCTAGCCTTATCAATGCAACTCTATTCAGCTACGCCACCACAATTTCCAGTCCCCAACTTAGTAATTAAACAGGGGCTCACTCAGCAGCTAATCGAGCTGCCTCACAGTTGAGCTCACGGACTGCAGTGAGTCCACCTGCCAGCAGCTCAGCGATAATTCATTTTTTAATTAATTTATTTACCGACAAAACTCGTCGTTTACGTTTGTGTCCGCGGGCAGAGATGAATCAGTTATTTATAAATGTGCTCAGAAGCCGCAAATCCAAAATTACAATTTTCAAAACATTTTCGCTGTGCAATTTTCAGCTAACTGCCAGATGGACGGACAAGGGAGAGACACTGACAGACGGACGGGCGAGGGAGAGACACTGACAGGCGGACGGACAGGCAGACAGGCAACTATCCCCCTCTGTACTTGGACTGAAATGTTTATTAGATCCAGTCCATCGCTTGGGAATTCCTGCAGCGAGTCCTCGAATTTGATGCTTATTCAAAAAAGGAAGAGGAAAAAACCTGGTGAAAACAGGCGAAAACGCGTAAGCGAATGTTTTTGGTCTTTGCATTACGAATATAATTGGGAACGTACGTCGTCTATGGATGGCTCTTAACCCATCGATGCGCAAAGGATCTTAGTATAAGTAATCAACATAAGGCAGCTAACATTGCAGTTACCAGCTGAAGTCAAATTACAGACTATAATATAGCAAATCTGTAAAGAGAAAGAGACGGCGAAGGAGTTGAGTATGCACGCTGGACAGTGTTGGTTACAGCGCTTAGTTGGAGCACTTAGCACTTGGAAGGACTCCACAGTTGCGAGACGTAGCTCAGTTCCAATCTAAAAGGCAGCACAGTAAAGGGAAGCATTAGAAAATGCAATTCAAGAAATGGACGAATGACAAGATGACTGTATATAAAATAGATGTAAAAGGCATTTTCAACAGCTTCAAATACACATTTAAAAAAAAAAAAAATAAATGAATATATTTTTACATTTTTAATTTTTATTTGAATTAATATTTATTTAATAATATTATATTATCAATAATAATAAATTATAATGTATAATTAAATGTTTATTATTTTTTAAATTATTATTTATTTATTTCTTATTTAATGTTGGGTCCATATTCAATCTAGAAATTATTAATATTTATTTATTATTTTTGTATTATTTCTATAAAACTCATTTATTATTCATCTATTATTTATCCACCAACATTTTGTATTATTTAATTATTACAAATTTATTATTTCTTATTTTTTTATTATTTATTTTTCTTTTTTTTTTTTGTATTATTTATTTCATATTTATATATTTTTTATTTGTTATTAATATATAATTCATAATTTATTTATTATTTAAATATATTTTTTGTAATTTATTTATAATTTTTCATTATTTATTTATTATAATTAACATTTTTCATTTGTTATTTATCTATTATTGATTTATTATTTACTTTTTAATTTTTTTATTTTTTTAAATTGATTTATAATTATGTTATTATTTATTTTTTATATTTACAATTTTTTTAGTTAATCCTTGAGCTGTCATGCAAAAAAGTCAAATATTGCATAATCAAATTGTGTTTTTAAGCGAACTAATTATGTTTATTAATATGTTTACGCATGCTAATATATTTATGTAAGTTGTTCATTTAATTATTATTATATATTAAGCCTGTGATTAGTGCTTTAACAATGTCAACTCGAATGGGACACCTAATGCCAATGGGTTAATAGGCTTAACGCTGGGATATGCCTTTTCCTATATGCTATGTATATGTGAGAGTGCGTAGGTGTTTGGGCGTGTGTCTGTGCGAGTGTATGCAACAACAATTTTCAACTAAATTATAACAGCAACCTCAACGAATGTACACACACACGCACTCGCACACAATTTCGAGAAATGTCATGCAAAATACATTTGGAAAAGCCGTTTTTGCTCCCAGCCACCGCAGAGTCGGCGTAGCCCCAAACACCAACACCAACAACAATAACAGCAGCAGCAGCAGCAGCGGCAGCGGCAGCGGCATCAAAAATAGCTGAAGTATTAAATGGCGCACGTATCCTAGGCGAAAAACATAACGAAAATGTCAAACACACATTTGACCAGGCATAGGCGAGCCCAGCGTGAAATGAACAGTGCTGACCAAAATTGTGTGTACGCCAGTGCAGCTGTCCGTCCGTGCGTCCGTCCAAATGCATTTGGACTCTTTTTGATGGGGGCGTAAGTGCATGATATGACTAGTGTGGTGAGGAGGGGGTGAGGAGAGAGCGAGGGCGAGGGCGGTGACGATGGCGCGGCAATGCGAACTAATGCGTAGAAGCAGCCAAGATGTCGGACATTGATCGATGGACGGCCTGATTGATGCTCGCTCACAATTTTAAATTATTCATTAATGCGTTTTTCCATTTACATTTACGTGTTTCAGTTGCTCTACCCCGCAGCAGCAACAGCGACAGCATTTAGCCATGCAACAACACCTGCAACGGCGAAAATGAACTGAATGCGCATAAACAAAATGGCGGCTGAGTCAACTGCCAGATACCCTATTTTTAATTTATGTTTATTTATTGAAATTGAAATAGGAATATTTGTTATTTAGTAAATTTATATATCCAAGACTTAACTGCTGTCAACAGTTGCTAGTGGCATCAGAAGCAAATCTCATCTCTAGTCAACATCTGCCAAGTCCATGCCCTTGCTAGCAGACTGACTTTCAAGTTAGTTCAGCTGCAAGGCAGCTCAGCACAATGCGCAAAGCCAAATGAAATGGAAATAAAATGGAATTGGATGCTGAAAGCCATTGGCAAACGATCTCCAAGCAGCAAAGCCAGCTGTTAAATCATTTAATGAAACCATTTCCCTAAGTGCAGCATTTAAAGCTGTCTTCGCTCTATTTATGCCCGCCTGCGGGCCGTATGAGAAAAGCATTCTATAACTGAAGCTCAGTGCGATCGAACACACTTGCGATTATCGTGAGGACCTTTAGCGTAGAGAAAAGACCAGTGGAATCACGGCTACACAAGCATTGCTGCCCGAGCACCACCACTCTACAAGGCTGTGGTTGTCGCCACCTGCCTGTATGGCTCACCTCTGTGGGTCACTGCGGCGCGTTCTGCGACCAACTAAATTGGTAACATGAAAAACAAAGTCTTGAGGCGACGATAGACTGGAGACTGGGAGCCTGGCGAAATTCAATTAAAAATCAACTTAGGAAATGGAATTAGTATATTTATACTTTACTTTAATCAAGCCTTAGCATATCCTAAGTATACTGTGCCTGGGATATATTTTCTATCACGCATTAGTCCTTTTGGGCAACTGATCTTCTTTCTCTAACCAAATTTTCTACATAGAAAAATAATACTAAATAAATAAAGGAAAAAAATTCAAATAAATTAATATATATAATTGTCTATACATAAGTATAAAAATAAAAAAAATAAATAATAAAATTTCAGACTCGAAACGCACCCAAACCAGACTGAAGAGACTGCATCCCCTCGACTGTCAGAGAACTTAAAGTTAAATTTGTGTAATACCTTCAGGCGTAAGGTAAAAATAAGTGATAAATGCGCTAAAGAAATTGAATTAAATTTATTTTAAATAAATTAAAAAAATAAAATATGTAAAAGTAATATTAAATAACATAACATTACACTTATATAATAAACTTATCGAAAACCATAAATAAAATAATAATCATTAATATTATATGTATTCTTTTTATTTATTTTTTTTGTATCTGTAAAAAACAATAATGAATAGAACATAATAATAATTAAGACATATATAAATACTTCAATCTTGAGCTCTGCTGCCCTCCTAAGCACTCATCATGCCCTCTTCGCACACTCACACATTTACTGGGTGCGTTATTATAATTATATTCAATTTGTTTTTTCTTTTCGCGCGCTGCTGTAGCAGTCATAAAATATTATTTTCAGTGTACTGATTACTAGATAATCCAATTAATGGCTTGGTCAACACGCAATACACTCGCGCACCTACGTGCATAAATTGCGTACTTAAATAATAATAGTAAAAATAATAAAAAACGAAACAAAAGAAGAGAGAGAGAGAGAGAGAGATGGAAATTTAAGCATACATCGCGGCAAATACCCTGCACTAATGAGAGACAAACAAATTGAGTTTGTATAAATTTCAGTTTGATTTCAGATTTTCTTTTATCTCAAGTTGCGATGAATTATTATTATCTTTACATGTGTGAAAATGGCGTTGTTTGTTCACGGACTCTTTTCTCTTTTGAGTTTTCGCTCTGCTCCTGTCGCTTGGTCACTTTAATCGCACAATTGTGTTGGATTGGTTTTGTGGAGCACACGCGTTAATTGTGCTGGTTTATTACCAGCCAGAGTTTAATTTAAACAATGCGCCAGCAATATTAATTAAAATCGGAGCATCCTGATTGATCCAGCCCACTGGTTTGACCAGCGCTCCCACCCAGCCCCAACCCAAACCCAAGCCGAAGCCAAACACTATACTCTGTTTGCGCTCTCTTTCACTCATTCTCATATTATTCCGATTTATTTGCTGAGTGGCAGCAGCATCAGCAGCGACAGCTTGAGTCGACTATCAGATGCACTTGAAATTGGAGTTGCTTTTAATAGAGTATTACTCTCTTTTGGTCTGAGATATGATATGATATGGAATAAGCTTAAGGAATAAGCATATTTCTAGCTATAAGCCTGAGTGTCTCTCTCTCTCTCTCTCTCTCTATTTGCTTTCAGTCACTTTCATTATACTCCACTTAATATGCGTTCATGGCTAGCATAGAACATGCCTTAAATTATAGACAGGGCGACTCAGAGATAGAGAGAGAGAGAGAGAGAGAGAGAGAGAGAGAGACTAATGTAGACGAACGTTGAAAAACAACATTTCGCATCTAATGTAATCAAAGCCAACACACACACACACAGAGACACTCTCACATACATACTCACACACACACTCTCTCGCACACATAAAAAAAGCTTTAAAACTGTTGGTATACTCCCAAAGCTCAAGGCTTATCATGAGCAAGAGCCAAACGCCTTAATAACTTTCTGTTGCATACTTTGCGGCGCATCCACAGCGCATTCTACTATTGATGGCGCTGCCGCTGCCGCTGCTGCTGCTGCTGCTGTTGATGTTGATGTTGATGTTGTCAGAGCAACATAGCTGGAATTTTCATTTCACAATTTGGTAACTAATATGAGATGGAATACAGCTGCATGACTACAACACACGCTGTACAAATGTTTACTTTTTCGCTACTTAAATTTTTGACTTTTACCTTTTGTATTTGGAGAGGAATATCCAATGGTTCTGCATATTCTTATCCACAGCTGAGAGATGAATAGACACTAGTTAGTATCAACACTCTCACATATTTTTAGATTCCATATTGAAGCTGAAATATTCCTCAATGCAGGTCTCAGACAAAGCGAAAGGCAGAGCAATTACAGCAGCATAATAATCTATCAGGATATTCATATGTTTGGTGTATGTTAAAAAACAAGCTCTTTTGGTAACTTAGCGACAGGTAGTCGCTGTCAATCAGTTTTTATACGTGCACGAATATCGCATATCAATTTATTTCTATATAAAAAAATCTTTACCCAAATGTTGTGTGTGCATGGGCACATGCACATATGCGTGAACCCTTTTTTACCTTCTACTCTGCGATTCTCATAATCTATTATATCAGCAGAGTTCTTTGAATATCTGTTATGTAGTTATTTTGAAGCACGTGATGGCTCTCTCTCTCTCTCTCAATCTTTCCTTCTCTATCAATATATATTTTGTGTGCCATTTGAAAGGAATATACAAAAAGATCTGTATTCCTCTTAGCCTCTCTTACACCAGTCAGAGAAGTCTCTCAAATACCCTATACAAGTAGACTTCCCATCTTCATTCCTGTAAAACTAAACTGCAACATAGTCGCGATTGTCTTTTAAGCCTAACGAAAGGTCATAAACTTTTTACAACTCGAAGTTTCAATCGCAGCTGTCTCTTGGCCCGAATTACAATGCCATCGAGAGAGAGAGAGAGAGAGAGAGCGAGAGAGTCGGGCCTGGGCCTGAGCCTGGGTCTGGCCGCTGACAGCTTGTCGCTGTGATGGTTATCGCCGTAATGAAGTTTCGTGCAACATATTTATGCTGCGAGATACCAGCGATGTTATCGCTGATCGTCAGCTGCAAAGGAATTTCGTGCCAAAGTTCCCCGTGATGCGACATAGCCGGGTGCACGCCCCCGACTCCGGCGCAGGCGACAAGCTGTTATGGTAGGTATTTGCGGCGCTATTGATGCGCGTCTCTTCACTCTATTACTATCAGCACTTTTTTACACTTTTCACTTTGGCGCATTTTGTTTTCAGTTTGCAGCTCTTCTTCTTTCCTCCTCTCTTCCTCTCTTCCCCCTTTTCTTTATTTTTTGTCATTTTCAGTTAACAGTTTATTGACTCTCAACACAACTTGTCGCCGTTATAATGTCAGCAAATTGTTAAAATGCTTTGTTTGGAATTTCAAACAATTTTTTGGCGGCAGCGATGCAGCGCATAATATCCATCTGCAGCTAGTAGACTTTGGAGCAGCCAGAGGACCAGACCGAGGCACAGCAACTGCAGGCGCTGAGAGTGTGTCTTGTTGTTGTTCACAAAATAGTTGGCTGCTCTTGGGCTTGTGGGTAATTTACCAGTAAAAACAACAACAACAACAATACGAACAATAAGAACAGGAGCAGCAGCATGTTCGGGTCACATTTAAGCGTCTGAGCTACATAGTCATAAAATATTTGTTAAACGCTTTGCACTCAGCTCCTCCTGGAGGCCTTAGTCTTAGCCCTGGCTGCGGTCACTTCGCTCTCTGCATGCTGCTCAATATAATAACCAATTCGTAAGCACGATAACTTTGCCCTGCAAAACCAAACTCTAAGCCCAGGGCATGCGGCTGGTGCTGGAAAACGTGGCGTGGGTTTAATCGGTGTGACCAGATATGACTAATCTATATATATATATATATATATATATGGAAAATATAACATATTTCTGTCTGTTAATTACAGTTTGTTTACATATAATTACATTAACATTGCCTGCCTCCTAGCTTAGCTCACTAACCTGAGCTGGACTTTAGCTAAAATTATCAAATGACTTTCAAATCTTCAACACACAAAACTTGAATTAAACCCAAATGGCATATACTACACAACTTTTTAAAAATTAAATTATAACAATAGCTCAAGCAACTGTCACGATATAGCTATCTGCAATAGGCTCACTCCTGTTCGGTCACTTCATTATTTATTCTGTTATTCTATCCCACACACACGAATTTAATCTAAATTTTCTTCTTTTTTTTTTGCTTGCGCTAATTGACAGTTAAATAGGGAAAAACAAGTTTATTTTCGTTACTCTTGAGTTTTAATTTTTAAAAGAACTTCAAGTTCTTAAACGCTTTAGCTGCTTGAATGCATAAATATTCGAGCTGGGCGATTTCGTTTTTTTTTTTTTTTGTTTTTTCTTCTTTCCTAAATTCATTTTGCTGTTGTTGTGCGCATTTCACCGCAAATGACAGGCAAACCAATTATGTTTTTGTTTGCTTAGCGTCAGTTCAGCCAAAATAGCTTGAAGCAGCTTGGCAAATGTTTGTCGCCAAACACCTAGCCAGGTGTTTTTGGTGACAAACCATCTTATAATAAACACGCAGCAGCTAACGTTTCCATTGGAAGCCACCGAAAGCTGTTTAAAGCAGTAGAGTAGAGAGGAGAGAGGAGAGAGTATTAGATTAAAATTTAGTTGTTTGGACTGAAAACAAAAATCAATTTTCCTTTTTTGATGTTTCTCAAATGAAAATATTTAGAATGTTGCCTAAAAATATAAAAGAATATAAAGTTTATATTATTATAACTAAGTAAGCTGAGTTTGACAACTAATAATATTTCCTTTTTTAATTAACAGCATGTTCTAGCATATTTTATTAAAAAATATTAATAATTATAATATATTTTTTACCAATATTAGAAATTTATCAATTTAATTTTAAATAAATTTGAAAAATTAAATTTGCAAAAATTTTATAATTATTTGAGAGCTAAATTAGGTGAATTTTTATATTTTCATTTATTAAAACGAATTGAATTAATCAATAAAAAATAATTTGTAAATAACAATTTAATACGTAAAAAATAATTAATAAAATAAAATAATAAATAATAATTTATTTGCTTATTAATTAACTATTTTAATATTCATTATTTAATAAAAGTTCAAATAGTTTTCAATGTTCATAAAATTTATTATTATCATTAATTCATCTCATTTATTTCAATGCCTATTAATTATTTAGTATTTAAAAACATATGCAAAAATTCCCAATAAATTTACATAAATAAAAAAAATAAATATATATGTATGTTATAAGCCAAAGCAACTTATTGAAAAATCTCATGAGAAATCTGCTTTTCTCTTTCCACTGCATTTATGTTGAATTTTTTATTATTAAAATTTAAATATATTTATTTAGAAATTTCTTCAAATAAATATTTAATATTTTTCGATTAAACAATTTGTTGCACAATCAATAAAATTTCAATTCAAAATATTTTTCCGTTTCAATTGAATTTTTAATTAAAAAAAAAACATAAAAAATACAAAACATTAAATGGAGACTTATTAATATTTAAATATCCATTTAAAATTGTAATATATATATATATATATATATATATATATATATATATATATATATATATATATATATATATATATATATATATATATATATATATATTTATTTTTCAAACTGAGTGAATTGAGCTGCCTCAGTGTGTGGCAGGTCTCAATGGCTGTTCGCAGCTTAAGCTCAACTTCGAAGACGATAAAGATCTCCAACTCAACAGCCAGCTTGGCTGCTGCCCACTTATATATACATACATATATATGTATATAGTATATAGAATATGTAAATATATATTCGTATTGCTTATCTGACCGCAGCAAGCGTCGCTGTTGCGTTGGCTGTTAAGTTGTTTGGTTTTTGCTTTAGTTTACTTTCGAGCCTGCCAAAATGGAAACGGCAAAAAACTGACAGAGTGGCAAAAAAGGCAGCAGCAGCAACAACAAAGTTTTAGCTGAAAACCAAACAAAAAGTAAACAATGCAAAGTTGCAAAAGCAGCGGCGGCGACACCGCAATGCAAATATGCCAACAACAACAGCCGCAGCAGCAGGAGCAGCAGCAACAACAACAGCTACAACAATAACAATCCGAGAAGCGCTGAAACAAAACGTGGATAACGCAAAGTGACAAGCCGCATACAGCGCCAACGCTTGAGGCACTTCCTAGAAAGATGGGACGTTGCGAACGGCAGCTGGACGCTTCATCCAGGACAACACACAGAACAACAGGACAGCCGGACAAGGGGAAAGCGGGACGTACGGGACTCTAGCAGAGGTTGCTGCCAGGCCATGCCCGGCCAGTGCCAGGCTGCCACAGAGGCCACCGAGCCGCGCCCATTTACGTGTGACCCAAAAAATGGCAGCCATAACAAATTAAGAAGGTTACCTTTATAGACATGGCCAGCACACTCCGGCATAGACGGGCCATTGTGGCTGCTGCAACACACACACACACACACACACACAGACACACACACACGAATGCAGAACGAAAGGACGAGAGTACGTGTATTTTAATGAAGCATTTTATGCACCTTCACATCCTGTTAGCCCACAGTTAATTAAACATGCCAAACATGAAGTCGGAACTCTTCGGCTAATATCTGATCAGATCAGTTTGATAACATGGCCGTTTCGGAGGCCAGACTTAACTTTCAATATGATTAAATATTACTTCCTATAGATGATGAATGGCGAATCAGCTCAATCGAGTACAGCTTCATATATTAACCTCCAACAAGCAGAACCGGCGAAAGGCATGGGTTAAGGCGTATCACTGTGATGCGATCCATTTTCCACTCTTTATATACTTTTAGTACAATCTGTTGTCAGATATAGGGTTAATAGTCACGGTTCAGTCACGACTATATATATACATATTTATATACCATATTTATACCAAGGTCTTACTCCTGCTCCAGCTTTTAGATACTACAAAGCGCTTATAAAAATATGAAATAAAATGATAAGACAAATAAGTTTTCAAATTTGAAGTCCTTTGTATAGCAGCTCTTGGCTTCCGTACAAACTGCAATACCAATATACTCTTTTCAATCAGCGAATGGGTATAAGGACGACAATATGTAATAAATATCTTCAAAGTACCTTTTCCATAAAGGGACAGTCTGTGTGAGATTTGAAACTAATCAATTTGCTATTGAATACACCTATCCCCCGACTAACACGGTAGATACGTTCCTGGAAACACCGTACTAAAACGTGAAAACGTACTAAAAAGAAAATTTTTATTAGTTTAAATTGATTCTTTTTGGCTTTGAACACAAAAATAAAATAGTTCTTCAATATTTTTCCTATGATAAATCACTGGTCTTTAAAAAAGTCAGTCATCAGCGACTGTTTGCGCTTCTTGTCGATATCTGTGAGGGCGCTCCCTATTGGGATCATTGTATACAAAATAATTTCGAATTTTCGCCAAATTCCAATCCTTCTGTAATGCTACTCGCCATAAGCTCCACTCTTTCAGTAGAGTTTTCCTCTAAAGATACGACTCTTCGTTTTAAGGTTGTTTCCTAACCAGTTAATTGAAAACTGAAGAATGTTTGTTTTTTCTTCGACTCATAAAGTTTTTAACTGGAGAATGAAAGGCGTGTTGAAAATGGACATAAGAACACAAAGCAAAGCAGGAAAACATAAGTTCAAAATATTTATCGAGTTTCTATAGTCGTGTTAAGCGGGGCATAGGCGTTTATCCATATTGTAATTTATATGTATTTCAAAATTATATAGTTTATATATTGTATATTATAAAATTCACAATTCTCAACTCTTTTTCTGAGATTAATTTGAAATAATTCATAATTCAATTGCGAATCGAGAAGAGACAACGATAAATCTGTTAACTGAACGCTAGCCGAGACAGGGGGAGGCTTCGGGCTGGGGGTCAGGTGCTTTAAGCTTTGCAATCTGCACTGCCTACTTGGGGGCGTGGCAGGGTGTGGACATTGTGTGGGCATTGCCGCTTGTTTAATTTGTGGCCGCAGTGGCTCTGCGCTGTTCGGTGGGGGCGCTGGTACATCGTCTGGGCCACGCCCACAGCATGCCAGACATTTATTGAATTTTTGACTCGAAGCATTTAAAATTTAAACGTAAAAGTGTCGCACGCATCCGTAATAATACCCGTTAGCTGCAAAACCGTAGACTGCGTAGCTGCGTGCCCATGGCTACGGCTACGGCTACGGCGACTGCAACACATCTTCCGCTGCGCCCGATCCGTCCGTCGCCCCTTTGGATATTTTCGGCACATAAATTGCCGGGCTGCCCCAGGCGTGCTGTTTGTTGTTGTAGTATTGCTTGTTTTATATGTGTTGTCGTTGTTGTTGGTGTTGGTGTTGGTGTTGTCGTTGTTGTTGATGTTGCTGTTGCTGCCGCTGTTGTCTTCCATTTAGGCACAGCCTGTTGTTTTTTTTTTGGGAATATGTATACATATATATATACATATGCATATATATCTATATGTATATTTGACATGTATATATATATATATATATATATAATAGCTTGTAGGTGCGTGTGTGCCGAAAAGTGTTGGTTGGAGGCGTGTGCGTATGCACAACGGAAATGAATTGAAATTTTAAAACCCACAGCTGCGACCGCTTCCTGCGGCAAAAGTAGCATCCCACACTTCAGTGCGAATGCGAATGCGAGTACGCTCATGCATACGTATGAGTAAGTGAATATACATGCTAGTATGTGTGTGTGTGAATGTGCGTGTGTCCGATTGTGATTGCTCTAGCTGCATGTTCTCCAAAAAAAATCCAATGGCGAAATAATAAATACGACAAATTGAAAGGTAGACAAATGTATAAAGTCGAAGGCAAGCCATTTGCCTTCTCCCTCAACTTGTTTTGCTCTCCGCCGACATACATAGCTTGATTAACATTTAACAGAGCCAGGGCACTGGTGTTAACTGCATGGAATGGCTGCTGTTAAGATGAGCGATAAGATTGAGCCAATGTTTATAAGCTTGAAAGAGCATTGCTCTCATTACTCCTTGACAGAGCAGGCAATGCCCTGTTAAGCTTAAGCATTTACAGCCACTGTTAGCTAAACGAAATATACTGCTCGAAATACTATGTCACGCTCTGTTAATTGTTATGCTTAAGCATTTACAGCTACTGTTAGCTGTGCGAAACATACTCCATGTTAGTGACCCACTGTTAAGTTCTTCATGTTAATAATTTGCATTTGCTGTTAGCAGTACGAAATTGATCAGCATTTGATACTCCTAGCTATATAGATATATTTTGTTAACAATTAATAGCAACGCACAGGTAATGTCAGAATTTTAAGCGTTAATTGTTTATATGCTGCTATATTATATTTTTTATAATTTACTTATATTTATTGCTCAAGTTTTTATTCATACTGTTAAGTTACTGTTACAGTTACTGTTAGTTGTACTTCATCATGCAAGACATACTAATATATATTTATACAAAGCTCCTCAGTCAATGTTGATAATAACAAATTGATCTTTAAAGGGCGCACTATTAATGTTATTCTGTTACAGCTGCTATTAGCAGTAGATACTCCATGAATATTGTATTTACTTCTATTCTTTAGCATACTTTGAAGCTTTGATTAAAAAAAACACATAATTTGCTCTTAGTCCATGCTCTTTAAAGGCCCCACTGCTAATGGCAGACTGTTAATAACATAATGTTAATCAATTACAGCTGTTAACAGCTTTGCCTAACATTTACAAATTGTACATTAATTCATAAGATACTTGACTTCCTGCTTTAATAATCCATAAATGTATGTATGTATATATGTTTCTATATATATCAACTCACATAATCGAAGAAATTGCAGTTCCTCAAGAGAAATTGATTTGTGGAATGTCTCACTGTTGGTTTGATATACACAAGTGAATATTTCGAGCGTGTTTATTTATGTGTATTTACTACATCTACATACAGAACGAGAGTTAATATCATCTATACACTTGGACGCATTCTTCTGTCTGTGTGTGTAAACACACACGTTCAACTTTATTTAACATATATGTGTGATCCTTCAAATTGTAAACACCTTATCTCAACAACTGAGAAATGTTTGCCAAATGTTTGTTATTTAAACTAGCCAAGTTTAATTGGAAATTGTCCAGCAAAAAAATATGAAGGAACAACTTTTCCATTGCAACTCAAACTTTGAACTTTAACTTCAATTTCGGTTCATTTAAAGCGTCAAATATTTTGGTACATTTTTGGATTTTTGCAGATGGAAATGAAAACAAGGATATATATATATATATATATATATATATATATATATATACATATAAATAAAATATTTATCATATTTAATTAAATAAATATATTCCATATACACCGCCATGCACTTGAATAGGGACGGCTATTTGAAATCGAATATACAAGTATTTGTCTCAAATAAACTAATTTAACCGATATACCACATTTTTTTCTATTCAGTATTTCATCCTCTATTAATGTAACTAAACAAAAACTTCTTCAAAATTACCATATTTAAAAAAAAAAAAATTCTCTAAGTCCTTAAAAAATTGCATTCTGTTTTACGTGCACTTGAATAGGGACAGAAACGATTTAACCATTATGCATACAACTTTATGTTATGAAATTAATTTGATTTCAACTTATCAACGTATTTAATTTAATGAATGTAATAATAATAATAATAATAATAATAATAATAATAATAATAATAATAATAATAATAATAATAATAATAATAACAATAATAACAATAATAATAACAATAATAACAATAATAATAATAATTCAATAATAATAAATATAATAATAATTATAAGAATTCATCATTAATTCAAATTAATAATAATAATTTCTTGAATATAATTTTACCAAATAATACTCAAATTTATAAATAATATAAAAAAATATTTCTAAAAGACATATTAAATATTAAGACAAATTAAATATTATTTATTATGAAAAATGTTATTAATTTAATAATAAAATATTATTAATTATTAATTAGTCAATTAATGTAAAGCAAAGACCACATGTTTATTCATTTAATTTGACAATAATTAATTTATAACTAATAATAAATAAATTGGATAAAAATCATTTGATCATTAATATGCCTGTTTTATTTAATAGTTATTAGTTTATAATGAATAATAAATTAATGAATTCAGTTGATCATTAATATATTTATTTAATTTAATATTCATAAATTAATAGTTAATAACATATAAATGTATTAAATCAATACTTATTAAGATCTGTAATACATTTGAAATCAATAACAACTCAAATGCCTGATAGTTAGCTCATAGTTAGCTCCGCTGCGTTGTTGGTTGGCTGCCGAGGCACTGGTTGCATTCCGCCAAAGCTACTGCTGCCTAGGCCTGAGTTGCATTCCATGATTCCACAGATACCAACAGCCACTTGCCTGTGATGGATCGAACCGACTGCCGCTTGCCTGTTGCCTCACCTGCAAGCTTCATTCGAACTCTGTGTTGTGTTGCCGTGACCGAATCGGTTGCCCGCCGCCATGACCCTATGGGAGCTGTGTTAAATGATACTAATTCTAAGACAAATGTGTCGCTCCAGCCTGCCATCTGCTTAGACATGTTTGATCGCTCTGTGCTGGCGCTTGTTGTTCTCCCGAGAGCTGAAATGCATAGCAGCGTCTCTTAAGTCAGTTTCTCAATTCGTGATTGGCTGCTGCTGCTGTTGCAGTAGCATTGGTGTGAGGCTGAGGGTTCTTGTCCAAATAGTATCCGAGTGAGTTTGCGTCTTAGCTGGACGCTGTTCATTGCGAAAGAAAGAGTGAGAGAGATAAATATAGTTGTCGCTGAGCGTAGCTTCGGCTGTTGCTGAGTGAGAGCGAGCAGGCAGCTTATGATTGGCATTCTGCAAAAATGCATTGTGATTGGGTAATAATTGTCTGTTAGTTAACATTAAAAGCTACTCTTTACATAAGTAGAGATAAATGTCTAAAATTAGAATTGAAGGCGATCAATATTGTATATATGTGCCATATAAACATCAAGTATACGCATATTTTTTGCTTGGAAATCACTTTGAGCTGATTCTCTTGAATGGCAAAGAAGAGGGGCAACTATCAACGATACGATTTGGAACCGTCAACAGAACTGTTTTATGAACAGCCATAGATAGTGATAAGAGAAACATTCGACGCTCGATCATCGTAAATCTTGCACTTCCATCAATAGGAGATAGCTTATCTAAGAGAGCGGCATATTGATAAACTCCGGCCGCATAAATAATCATGGCTTAGAGATGTTGGCCGCGTCTATAAATGGGCTGCGCTGGCTGTCGCAGCGACTGAGTTGTTCGTCAAGATGTTTACCAATTTGCTGCCCGTTGTTGGCTCCGTTCTGCTTTTGGCTGCCACGTGCCAGGCAGCGGCCGTGCCCGGCGGCCGTGTCGTGGGCGGCGAGGACGCCAACACGGCGCAGTTTCCGCATCAGGTGTCGCTGCGCAACCGCGGCTCCCATAGCTGCGGCGGCTCGATTATCTCGCGCAACTATGTGCTCACGGCGGCGCACTGCGTCGTCTACGACGACGACAACGGCGACATCCAGGTCTACCCGGCCAGCCAGATCACCATACGCGTCGGCTCCAACGATCGCTTCAGCGGCGGCGTCCTGCACAACATCGTGCAGATCGTGGCCCACGAGAGCTATGGCAACTTCTTGAACGACGTGGCTGTGATGCGCGTGGAGTCGCCCTTCATCTACTCGGAGAGCGTCCAGCCGATCGCGCTGCCCAGCCAGAATACGCCCGGCGACGTCGACATCGTCATCTCCGGCTGGGGCCGCATCAGGCACAACGGGGATCTGCCGCGCTACCTGCAGTGGAACACGCTCAAGTCCCTGACGCTGGACGACTGCGAGAAGTTTATTGGCTGGGGCGAGCCGGCCGGCCTCTGCCTGGCTCACGAGGAGGACAATGGCGCCTGCAACGGCGACTCCGGCGGACCGGCCGTCTACAATGGCGAGCTGGTGGGCGTGGCTGGCTTCGTTGTGGGCGGCTGTGGCTCGTCCTACCCAGATGGCTATGCGCGTGTCCACTACCACGTGGACTGGATCAAGAAGCACACGGACGTGGAGTAAACTCGAAATGTTAACTTAACATTTAATTGAATTATAATATATTTTTTTCTTAACATATTTTTTTTCTTAAATTTAATAAAAATGGATTTAATGTGCAGTTAAAAATATTATTTGTTTTATTTATTATTTAAGTGCTTTTATTGATGCGCCAATATCTGCGGGCTATTGAAGGGTTTTTTTGTTTATCGAGGGGTGGTGCTGGTGGTGTCAATGGTGCTGGTGGTGCGAGGCCTGCGCTGATGCTCTCGCCTCGTATTTTGCATATTTATCAGGCAATTTCACTCTAAATTTGCCAATTATGCGCATTTTTTTAACAGCATGACCCGAATAGACACCAATACTCACATTCACGCACACACACACACACATACACACGCACACATATGTAGGCGTGTGTATGTATATGCAGAATTGCTTTTTATGGATTCGCTACATTGTCTCATAGCCATTATTGTTGTGTTTATGTTTATAAAATAGCGAGAGTTGATCGTACCATAAATATACATTTAGACGAATGATATATTTTTGTTAAATTTAATTAAATAATTTAATTACATAATAAACTCTATATATTATTAGAATTGTTAAGCTTTTACTTTTAATTATAGCTACAAGAATATACATATAAAATTACATAAATATATAAATATAAAAATTATATAAATAAATTTGATATTATTGTTGTGTCTTATGAAACTAATATATGAATAAAATTGTTCATCTTTTATGACTAAAATTTTATGAAAGCTATTAAATATATAAAGTTTATTTATAATTTCATTTAATTTATAATTTAATTATTTAAATTTCACTATGATTTTAAAGCAATCAATTTTATTTTTATTTTCAATATTTTAAAGAATACTTTTTAACTTTTAATTTTTAACTAAATACATTTTTATTTTCCTTATATTATTTATTTTCCTTATATTATATTTATCAATTATTTTATTATTTTAAAAAATATTATATTCTACTCTATTTTTATTATATTTTGTATCTTATAAAAATTATACATTAATATCATTGTTAATATATTATTATTCATACATAATTATAGCTATAAAAAAGCTCTTAAATATTTTATATTTAATCTTATTTAAAAAAATATTGTTTGACTATACATATATATATATATTTTTTTTTAATAAAAATAATATTTTAAAATATTAATTATTAAACTTGTTTCATTCAAATTTAATTTAGGCATCACAAATTATTATATTCACATTTTTTATATTTGTTTACATTTTTTTCAAAAATTATGTTTAGCTTTTAATTTTATTATATAAATAAATTATTTGTATTTTATTATTAATATTTTATTTTTAATCCGATTTTTAGCGGTAAGTTCTTTTTTTTTTAATTTTCCCTCTTGTTTACATTTTTAAGCCTTTGAAAATGTTTTCTTAGCAGCAACCCTCGCTGGCTGTTCACGCTTTTTTCTGTGCTTCGGCTTTTCATATTGGCATAATTTATACTTTAGCAGCATTTTTATCGCTGCGCTCGGCACGAAATACAAAATACAAAAAAACAATGAGCCCTGAACAACAATCGAGCGCACAGCACAGTTGAGTTCAATGTTAGTCAACAACTCGCCCTTACCAGCTCGCCTACCCTATGTCGCTCCTAGCCAACCCTAACGCTGGCTGGCTGGATGGCTGGCTTCGCTGCAGTTCTGTGTCGCACTTTGTGTCACTTTTCGGCTCTGCATTATTATATATATTTTTTTGATTGTTTTTTTCCTTTTTTTCCGAGTGCGCAACGTATTTTTTATGATTTAATTTTTATTTGTATTTTTTATTTATCCATATATAATAATGCAACGCGGCAGTCGCGGCGTATACGTAATGCCAATTGCATGAACTGCTCCTGCTGCTGCGCTTGATCTTTGCCTGACGTTCAGTACGTTCCTTTTTTCTTTTTTTTTTTTTTTTGTGCTCTAGATGACGGGTATTACGCTCGAAGCCCCGCCCACCCCCGACCCTGTTCGGCCAGCCAATGTCATCATTCATTTTCAGACACATTGTTCATTGTCAGCGAGTAATTAAAATAGAAAGTAATCATCGACAATGATTTTTATCGCCGTTTGATGCAGAACTTTTAGCCCGCTTCAAATGCGCCAAATAAATTTAAATACTTCTCGACTTTGGCTGCATTTTTTGTTCACAAGATGAACCAGAGACGGAGTGAAAATGAACTGATTCTAGTGAACATTGTGCTTTAACTATCAGAGCTCATATAAATAAGGCTTATATTATATATAATAAGGCTTATATAAATAAGGCTTATCTTTTGCGGATGATTCAATTGAACCGGAATTTAACTAGTTCAGTCATGAGTGAGCGATAACAAAGTTCAGAGCGCAGGAATCAGTTTCTGTTCCGCTCATTTTGAATCATTATTTTAGCTTCAGCTGGCAATCAGAAGCAACTAAACTGATCAATTGTTCTTAGAAGAAAAGTTAAATTACTGAACTGGAAAATAAGATGAACTAGTTCATGTTCATCATAAAACTAAGCAATACTGCAAATTTATTTGTTGCGATTAATGTTTTGTACATAGATAACTATGATCATAAGTTTCTAAACTAACTGATCTTGATAGGTAACTGAAGTCAGGTAACTGAACTAGTAAACAACATGAACAAGTTCAACTTTATATTTGAATGAACCCATAACTAGAAGAGAGTGTATATAGACCCATAAACAGTCCTCACTATATATGGATATTGGATCATACATGACTGAGTTGATTAAGACGAATCGTTCATATATGAAAAGTTAAGTATCTGAACTAGTAAATAATGTGAGGCAAGTTCACTAGAAAAAAACTGACTGAAAACTTAATAGTTTTTGTCGACAGTTAGGCTCATGGCTATCGCCCTGCTATGCGATTCTCATTACTAAGCCTTATTTTATTTGTTCATTAGAAGCATTCTACAATTAATTAGTATTTGCTTCGCCCGCTAGCTCAGAGACTTTACGACACATTTATGAAAAAGGTCAAGAATATTTGTGGAACTTGAAGTAGGTTTCGCTCGCAGGGCTTTGGGTTAAACGCTTTTAAATTTCGTTAGACTTTAAGTTGTTGTTTTTGTGTGTGAGATGAATATACCCATATACATGTGTGTGTGTGGCGTAGTAGTACATGCAAAAATGGCGCCTGACGTGCACGTGAACGTGGACGTCTCCATTGGTGGCGTCGTTGCCTGTGTGGTTTATCTTTCATCTTTGGCAAAGTGTTTCACAACTATTTCACTGCACTTGAGTGCGGTCCGTGGGCTCGAGTGGAGTGAGGGTTCGATGGGTAGGGGGCGTGGCTGCGATTCACTCGCGTAGCAAAAATCTTCGGGAGCAACGCTCACCCGTTGCCCCCGTATCGAATTAAACACAAATAGGATGTAATGTAGAAGCGTATACCGATGCCGACGTCGATGCCGATGCCGACGTCGATGCCGATGATGTTGGCGTTGCCATTGCCATTGCCGATCCCGGCCCGGTCGTCCGCTCGCCATTTCGCCTCCACTCGCTGCTGGCAGAGGAGGGCGACTCAATGTGCAAATTTATGAAGCGGACGACGACCAGCCGAGCCGACTGGAGGCTGCCAACAATTTTGGCAGCCAAGCACGTGAATTGAGTCCAAAATTTTGCGCACTTGTGCAATGATAGCGGCACAGAGCTCCAGTCGAAATCAGCCAGCCAGGTATCTATGTACACACACACACTCACATACACACGTGCATATATGTCGTACTATATGCATTGGGATTACACATAAATATGTGCATATATGTGTGTGTGTGTGTTAGTGCATAAAGTGGCCAGAGAAGCAGCTGAAGAAGGCTAACGGATACAGCAGTCGGGGGCGTTGGCCATTTGGCACCGGTGATAGCCAAAAATATTAGTCATTGCCTTTAAGTTTGGCTTTTGATGCATGTGCCCAGAATTTCGCCAACGCTTCAAGTCTATTGAACTCTTTAAAGCGAAGCCTTAACTCTTTATTTTCGAGGGAAATGTTCAAAGAGGAAAGTCCTCAAATATACGTATATATTTTTTGATTACTTAAATGATTCACATCTTAGGAGCAGACTTTACCTAGATGTTTTATGAGCAAACGTTCGATCTGTTTGATAAGGCAAATGCTTTCTTTCTTTAGATCTTGAATAAATCTTGATAGCCGTATAACAGCTGCGACAAAAATAGCAGCATAGAGCAGCCTAACGCATATGTTAATTTTATATTTATTTAAATATTTTATATTTATTTAAAAATTTTGTATTTATTTAAATATTTTATATTTATTCAAATATTTTATATTTATTTAAATATTTTATATTTATTTAAATATTTTATATTTATTTAACGATTTTGTATTTATTTAAATATTATATACTTTTTCTATTTAAATTTATTTAAATTTTCCTATTTACTAATTTTTATAAAAGTTTAAATTAAATATAATTTAAAGAAATTAAATATTTAATTGACATGCTGGTGCTATTATATTTTTCGCCACCTTTCTTATGCCTAATATAGTTAAGTATGGGTTGTAATTAAAATAATCGCATAGAGCCATAGTTGACTTTAATTGAATAATTTTAACATTATATATGCTATTATTTTGCTTATACATTATATACGTTTTTATTGTTTTTTTTTTTACTGATTAATAAAAAAGCTGCCCTGCTGTGTGTGTCCCTATGTGTTTCCCTCATTGTTATAGTTTAGTTTTAGTTAGATTTTATTTTAATACTGAACTAGACACAGCTTCACGTGATATAGAGTTAACTTTAATTGAAGTAATAAATTTAATAAGTGAAAATAAAATAAATTATATTTTTAACTGCCAGTGTGCAGCTATTGTTCTTTGCTCCCTTTGTTATAGTTCAGTTTAAGGTGCCATTAAAATACGCATACTAAATTAAATTTAAAGTTAGCTTTCGATTAAGATAAATGCAATTTGTAAGTGCCATAATGGTGCCATAATAAAGTGCTATAATTTGTTTGCCTAGTAAGATCAGGGCGTAAACATATATCTAGGCAGAAAAGGCATAGTACTTAGTCTAAACTCTCAATATATTGCAAGACACCATTCACAAAAACAATTCTTACAACAAAGAGTTAAATAAATAAATAAATAAAAAATAATGACTTAGTTCAAGGCATAGTTAAAGCACTAACAATAATTAATTGTTTAGTTAGAGTTAAACATAAAATTATTTTAAAGCAACAAAATTAAATTCAATTTGTAAATTTCTGACTAATATTTTTTTAAATTTTTTTTACAATTTTTTATATTTATTTAATTATTATTTTTTCGCCTCATTAAAGATATTTTACTTTAGTTTAAATATATAATATTATTATTTTAAATATTCATTTATTAACATTCAAAGTTAATAGAATTTATAAAAAGAAATATATAAGTAATATTTTTAAATTAAAAAATTTTTTGCTCTCTCAAAGCGTCACCGGAAGAAGAGACAGAACCACTCTGAACTGATTCAGAGTCGCATCTCGATAGACATTCAAAACTTATCGACACATCAATCAAACTTAAATCCTTTACAATTTCAAACTTTAACTATATTAATGAAAATACTAAGGTAGACTCAGTATCGAATGAAAAAATGTAATCTTCATTCCATTTCAAGAGCTTGCTGGCTGGGAGTTGGCCTGGCTGTCATTTAATTGAGCTAACATGGCATTGTGTGTACTTGGCGGGGGTCTAATAATTATATTTTGATCTCGCAGAGATAAGGAGCAGGCATCAAGAATGGCCTGAATGGCAATGCCAAAAAGTTATTGAACTGTTGCCCATTACGCTTCAATTGGCCAAAGTTGGTTGACTCTGCCAGGCCAATTACGAGCCGAGCTCTGCCGTGCCGTGCTGTGGCGTGGCGTGGCGAGCTGAGCAGCGTAAAGTGAAGCGGAGAGCGAGCGAGCCATTGCAGAGCCGCCACACTCTCTTATCGGCATTGCACATTGCTCACGTCCATGTCATGCCCAAAGTGCGATAGCGAAGGAGCAGCCGCCGCCAGCAGACTGGACCGAGACGGAGCGCATCTGCCACGTGCAGCGCTTGATTTAGTTGCGCGACAGTCGGTCGGTCGGTCGGTCGGGTGGAGTCAACGACCAACGACCGGCAGCTGGCCACCGAGAATTGAAATTAACATCGTTGGGGGAGCCAACTCGACTCGACTCGACGACTCTGACCAGGCAGGCGGCCACTGACACAGATGTCACTCGTCAGCCGTTGACAAACAGCTCATTTCACTTTCTCAAACTGATCGAATGCACACACAGAGAGAGAGAGAGAGAGGGGGGGGGGGGGGGGGGAGAGAGAGAGAGAGACAGAGACACACGCACGCACACTAATGAAGAGCGAACTGAGCTGGCACGTCTGGCATTTTGCGTCCAATTGGGATTTCCTGTTTGCAGTTTGCCCAAAAATTAATTTCCATTTCGTAAGTTTAATGGATTTAACTTGTAGCGCATCAAGAAGCAGCGCTCTGCAATTGTCCTGCCAACAACAGGACTCGCGATGTCAATCAACGGCGCAAATGCACTGAACACTGCACTCTCCACACCATCAAAGTGCCCTTAAAGCCCAACTAGTTTAGCCAGCACTATATATACTGAGAAAGAGAGTGCAAATGCATATATCTGTATATATATATACATACATATATATGTATATATGAGTCATGAACACTTTCAGTGCGAGTGGAGGAAAGCAAATTTAAGCTGTAACTTCTGATTTCCTTAATGAAGATAAGGTTAACCATGACAGCGAAAGGAATGAATGCAGAAAATAGAATATATATACATATATATATTTACATATGCATATGTATCCATTTTACATATATACATATAGTCGAATAGCAGAGTCTAAGAGACACTGTTAGAAGACACCGTGGGAGATTTTAGAAGCAAAGTCTCACAGCAGAGTCTTCTACTACTTTTAACAGCACTGTTAAAACGTGCTGTTACAGTAGCGTTGGCATTGAGATCTTTTCCAATGTAAACTAACTCAATCAGTCAGCTTCATAAAGGTATTTAAGTCTGTCTCTCTGAAAGAATACTTAGGAGAGAAGGCATGCAAATAGTACTCATGACTTGTGAATATTTAATAATAATATTTATTCATATTATTCGAACTTCATAAGCACATAAAAGGCTCTTGATCATATGGTCTCTAGAGAGACCTTCTCATAGAAATAATATTTATGTTTAGCTGTTGATCTGTGATAAATACTGTCATACATACGGATACAGAAACCAATAGATAGACGGACGGAGAGGCATACAGTCATGCAGATAGGACGAGTACACAAAAGCATAAATAGATACTCAGAGGCATAGGACAGAAGAATAGAGAGACGAGCGAATAGGCAGACGGATCAACAGACGGACGGATGGACAGCCGGACAGATAGATGGACCAATAGACGAACGGAGAGACGGATGGACCAACAGACGCACGGACGGACAGAAGAGCGGACAGGCCGACGGGCGGACAGACATACAAATTCACTAACAGGCGAGGGAATGAACAGATGGACGTATAGACAGGCGGCTGGACATACAGACAGACGGACAGTCAGACGGAAGATACAACTGAGAAAAGCTCCATTGACCCTGACCAAAGAAACAGCACAATTATATACAATTTTAGTATTTTCTAATAGTATTCAGTATTTTCAAATAAACCTCTTAAATTGGAAAGCAATCCAAGCATGTAGGCTTAACAATCGACTATTGTGAACTGTTGATTGTATTTAATTTTATATAATATATGATCTTTAAAAATATAAATAGTGTAGCTCCAAAAATATTTTAGTTTCCTTTGAGAAAAGAGAAAGGCGAAGCGAAGCTTTATCCTTAGCGCATAGCAAAGATCTCACAGTTCTAATACCGAATTGAATTAATTCAAAAAAATAAATGCACAATTTATGGGCGCAATAAATTTTATTTGCTGGACACACACACACAGAGAGAGAGAGAGAGAGAGAGAGGGGGGGGGGGAGGGAGAGAGTGGGTGGGAGAGAGGGCGATGCACGCACAGGCAAAGTGCACGCACATGAGCTCACAAAACTTCAAATTCAGATTCGCTATTCGCCTCTCGCTCGCACTCGCACTCTCTCTCTCTCTCTCTCTCTCTCTCTCTCTCTCTCTCTCTCAGTCGTTGCACATATGCCCATGCATAATTTATGTTTTACTTTTTAATAAATATGCTCAAGTTTTGTGCTCGTGCAACTGAGCTTCATAAATTAGCATCCGATGCCACATGCGTTGTGCGTTGAAAGCCTTTTGTCTGCCATTGTATTTGCCATGGTCTATTGAGTGTAGACAATTTTACTGCTATCTGCTCAGCCAAATAGTTTTTCAGCACAAAACTATATATATATATATATATATATATATATATATATATATATATATATATATATATGTATATATTTATATTTAAATGACATTTGTGCAAGCGAACGCATCGAGCGTATGTGTGGATAAGGCAATTGGCATTTTATCTAGTGTTATTGTTTATTAAAATACGTATTTTAATATGTTCTTTCGCTAATAGAATATGGCGTGGTACTGTAAAGTTAACAGCAGAGTCTAAAAGATTAACAGCAGAATATATATGTGGAGTCTAACAGCAGAGTCTAACTGTGGAGTCTAACAGCAGAGTCTAACAGCAGAGTCTAGCAGCAGAGTCTAACAGCAGAGTCTAAATTTAGAGTGTAAGAGCAGAGTCTAACAGCAGAGTCTAACAGCAGAGTCAAACAGCAGAGTATAACAGCAGAGTCTAACAGCAGAGTCTAACAGCGGAGTCTACATGTAGAGTCTAACAGCAGAGCTTAACAGCAGGGTCTAACAACAGAGTCTAACATCAGAGTCTAACAGCAGACTCCAATATCAGAGTTTAACATCAGAGTCTCACATCAGAATCTAACAGCGGAGTCTAAAAGCACTGTTAAGATACACAATACTGCTAAATGATCCTGTTACAGTGTCTTTTAACAGTGGCCTCAGCCTGACATCTTGTACAATGCTGTTACAAAGCTATTATCCGAGTGAGTTTGTGTCTTAGCTAAGCGCTGATCATTTCTGATTATCACTCCATGAGCGAGAGTGAGACAGACAGCTGCTGCTGAACGTAGCTTCGCGTGCAGCCAGTCACAGAGCGACTTCAATATGGTTGTCAGTTGATATACACTCAAAATGTTAGATACATACACATACACATATACATAGATGAATAACATTTGACAAACCAGTCGAATAATCATCGTTGCACTCGTCTCGCACATAGTTGGAAACTGTCAACTCTGTGGGGGATTGGAGTGTGCACTCGGTGTGCAGCTGCCTAATTGGCTGGCGTCGCCTGGACAACGGCTCAGGCGAGCCGAGTTAATTAACATAATTTGTTTAACCTGCAGCAGCCGCTGTCATTATTTTGCCACATTCTCTAATAAGAACTCACACAAAGATTTTAAGCAGCTTTTCAAATGCATGCGATGGCTGCGGCGCTGGCGACCCGAATCCAATTCAACTTTTCAATTCAATTTGGCTCGAGCTTAATGGGGGTGTGGGCGGTGGTGGGTGTGTGGCCAATATGTACGTGAAATGTAACTACAATGCATGGAGGAGAGTGCCATACAAAAAGAAATACAAATATTTACTCCAATACACTAAACAAAATTGTGGCCACTAACCGAAATTGCATTGCGTGGAGGTGAATGCCTGAATTGCAGCTGGGCATAGGTGGTGCCGCGGTGGTGCCGCTAGCTGTCCCAATTCCAGCTGGCGATGCCAAGCACACTTTAATACTGCACAGCCGGGCTGCCGCTCTTACCGAGCATCTTCACTGCTCCTGTTATTGTTGAACGTCATAAATGATGTTGCTAAAAGACTCGGCCATAATCCGCTTTTGTGCGCATATTACAATCAACTGCTGTTGCTGCTGCTGCTGCTGCGGCTTCATTCACAGCCCACTTTCCACTTCCCACGCGACACCAAACATCTAATAGCAGCCCAGCAAGTGCAGCAGCACCTGCCACAACAATCCACAAAGCGCTGCAACGGCAACAAAATGTTAATCTGGACGTGAAAGTTTTACTCGGAATATACATACATATATATTCCAAGCCCCCTCAAACAGCTCTCCTCATCTTTTTTTTCAGAAGATATATTTTAATTGTTAACGCATTTTTCATCCGAGTCGCAAGAAATCCCGCAACTACACAGAAATGTGAATTAATAAAATAAATACGAATAAGTGCGGGCTGCCAATCGGGCAGCAACGACTGCGTAATACTTTTTTACAACTTTACTTTTTTTTTTCGTATATCTAAAGAGCGAGCTTAACGAGCGAGTGGCTTCAAAATAAATAAATAATACAAAAATAAAATATATATAGATATTATATATTGATGTATATAGATAAAGCATTATATATTGATGTATATAGATAGAGTATTCGCCGATATGCCACAATCATAGAGTATGTTTATAGCAATTGAAAAAATGAAAAACCAACGAGCTTACGTGCCGTATTTGAAGTATCTTCTCTGCATCTCTCAAGCTTCAGTTAGCGACGAAATGCATCGATGGATAGGCAAAAACCAGTATACCTGCTTGTACTTCACGAATGAGTATACCACCTGATTCATAATGCAAAAGGAGGTACTCTGCTGCAGAATAAGAGATATAATTAGCAAATGTCAAATATTTATTTACAATTAGGCCCAAAGTGGACCGAAGATGTATAAAATGGAAAACCAATATTCCCTTCTTCACTTCGCGAGCGGGTATAAAACTTTATTACAAAATGAAATATGACGAAACATAATTTTTAATTATAATACAAAATATCAAATATATTTAGAGAAAACCAATATAACCCTTTTCACTTCATCAATAGGTATAGAACTTCATATGAAGACTTTTGTTGAGTATGTAATCTTCCATACTTAAGTATCAAATATCTCTAGAGCAAACCAATATACCCCTTTTGTTCTCAGCAAGACATATTCAACTTCATATAAAGAGCTTTGCCTAACTCTCTAGCTCCTGAAGAGCAACCCAATATATTAAACTATTTCTGTAATGAAATATTAAGTGTTTTGCTTGAGAATATTAGCTTTAATTTCCATATATAAAATATATCTCGAGCAAACCATTATACCCCTTTTCACTTCATCAATAGGTATAGAACTTCATATGAACTACTCTGCTTGAGAACACCATCTTCAATTCCCAAGTATCAAATATCTCAAGAACAAACCAATATACCCCTTTTTCTTAGCAAAGAAGTGTACAACTTTGTCTAACTCTCCAGCTCCTCAAGAGCAGCCCAATATGCCCCATTTCACATCATAAACGTTCATTAAACTATCTCTCTAATGAAATATGAAGTACTCTGCTTGAGCTTATAGTATATATAATTCTCCGACGTCAGTCTCGCAGCATTATTATAAAGCTCAAGCTCAGCTCGAAAACTTTTGTGCTTGCGTGAAGCAAATAATGGATTTGCATATTTTTGTGGCTAAGGTTAAGTACACCTGGCCAAAGTTTATGTTCCATTTTTCATTCTTCAGATTTTTGTATTTTTATTTTTTTTGTTTTTTGCATCGAGTCGATAAGTTTGTTGCTGTTGTTCAATCATTTGGCTGCTCGAGCAGCTTTAATGCTGGAACAACAACGGGCTTAGAGCTGAGAGCTGAGAGCCGAGAGCTGAGGGCTCGCTGTGTTTGGAGCTCTTGGACTGTAGCCCGTCCGACGCCTTAATATGACTTGGCTGGCGTTCGCCTCGTTTGTGGCAAGCGCAAGGGATTAGGCATTTACGGCTTCCAGAGCAACTTCGGAGCCAAGCTGGAGTCTCAACTACACTTGGCCATGTGTCAGGGAACGAAACAAAAACATCGAACGCCATTAAAGGGTTGACTAACTAAGCCTGAAGCCTCCAGCAGACGCGGCTAAGCATCGTTCTACAAGTATCAATGTGTGTGTGTGTGTGTGTGTGTTTGTGTGTTGACTTGTTTTCTCATTTGGCCAATAAGCGTTGCTGCCGTTATTGAGCTGCTGCAATGTTAACAAAAAACATGAGATTCACCTTAAGGACATCGAAGGCAAGAATAAATATTCAGAATCTGTTTCAGATTTTTAATTTCAGCTCTACAATGTGGACCAACATAAACGCACACCTATGCAGCAGCAGGCCAAAAAAAAAGGGGGGCGAAATTAAAAATGCAGAATTATATTGCAAGAGAGTTGAAGGAGCTGCTGCTGCTGCTGTTGGTGCTGCTGTTGTTATTGTAACCGCTGCTGCAATAGTCATAATCCTCGTGCTCGTCATCGTCATCGTTATTGCCAGAAACGTTGCCGCACTTCCAGCGCATATACGTCTCCAACTGTTACTGATCTTTTTCTTTTCAGAAATGCCATCAAAATTGCAGAGCAGCTGAAGCAGCAGCAGCAGCAGCAGCAGCAAACAGTCTGTAAAATATTGTAGCCAGCAGCTGCGCAGCAGTTGGTACACACACGACGAGCTAGGTGCTGGTGCTGGTGCTGGGGCTGGTGCTGGGCGGGGGGTGAGTGGGTTTAGGCATTCAAGTGGTTTGTGCGTAACATGATATTGGGGCATGTAAGCCCCCCTCTAGCCAGGGCCCGGCCTAGCCTGGCGGGGAGGCTGGTAAATAAGTGAGCCTCATAGAACAATGAAAACATCGTCGTCACAATCATCGCCATGCGGCGTATTCTTGCCATTTGTTTCTCTGTCCCGAAAAAACAAAAAACAAAAAACAACAAAAAATAAGAAAACAGAGCACAAAACAACTCCCCGGCATGCATAAAGCACAAGAAATGTCCCTAGCTTCAGCAGCAACAGCTACAGCCACAGCAACAACACTACAAACGTGGCCAGCAAAACAGAATAATAGAAAAACAACTCAAAATCACGCCAGCTGAGCGTGCCCGACTTGCATATGCCCTGCTAAGGATTTGAATGTCTGAAAGCATAACTTCAACTTGGGCTATGTTGAGTTAGTTTCAGATATGTCGTCAGACTGTTATAGGAGTGTGTGAATGGATCTAGCTCAGCTATATGTTTCAAATCAGTTTTATTACTCGAATTTGGGCAGTAGTCTAAATATTATCTTTTAAATGCTTAAAACAATCTAAAAAGTATAAGTAGAATGTATGATCTTTAAGCTCCGATTTGGCCAAGATAGGGCTGAAAGATCTCCATGTATGATCTCGAAGTATGAATTTCAAGTTTGATGTTGAAGTGTGAATATCATACTTGATGTAGTAGGTGAAGCATGATCTCCTATTATGATCTTCCAGTGTGATCTCCTACTATGACTTGGTCTTCAAGTATAATCTTCAAGTATGGTCTCCTGGTACGATCTCTAAGTATGATCTTCAAGTATGATCTCCTGGTGTGATCTCAAGGTATGATCTCCATGTATTGTATGTAATATCGTCAAGTATGATCTCAAGGTATGTATAAACTTCAGGTATGATCTTCAAGTATGATCTCCTGATATGGCCTTCTAGAATGATCTCTTATTATGAACTTCAAGTATGATATCTTGGTATGATACCTGAATATCGTCTTAATGTATGATATCCAGCTATGATCTCTCTAGTTGATATATGAGTATCATATTCAAGTATGATCTCGAAGTATGATATATGAGTACCATCTTCAAGTATGATCTCTAAATATGACCTCTGACTATGAGCTTCAGATATGAGTTTCACCTATGTAATTATGTGACAATCTCTAGTCTAGATCTTTAAGATATGCCTCAAGTTCAATCGAAATGCCATATTGTTATCTATGTGAACGAAAAAATAACTTATTTAAAATATAATAATATTATATTTTAGATCTACACACATATCAACAAATATATGTACATATATATTGTCACATATACTCACCACGAATCCATCTACCCTCGAACCCAATCAAAACTCGTCCTCAGTGCATAAAAAGCAAAGAAACAAACAAACTTGCATACAAATAGGACGTAGAGGGCCAGCTCTAAAGCCTACGCATGCCCTGCTCGGAAACCGTTTCGGTTAGAGTATATTGAAAAGTCTTTCACTTTCCACCTGACAAGGCAGCTAAGCACAACAAATTTCATATTGAAGGCAATCAAATATTTGCTTCGATTAATTTTTATACAAATTCTGTTTATCACATGAAATAGATACAGCAAAAATCAGTTTTTATCATGCCAAAAAATTACCAAAAATTTTTATAGATTAAGAGTGAGAATTTAGCTTGAATTAAATATGTAATATTTAAATATGTAATATATAAAATTTAATATATAAAACAAAATATAAATTAAATTTTATAAATATTTCCGAGCTCCAAAATTTCCATTTTATGTTTTATCGAATTTGTTGACAATCGAAAATGCCGATACGCGAGTTTTGTTTGCAGATTCGAGTTTCTGTTGTTGCCTGCCCGTTGACATGCATCTTACGGACTCACGCAGCACATGTACACATTGTCTTTGATGTTGTTGTTGTTGTTGTTGTTGTTGTTGTTGTTGTTGTTGTTGTTGTTGTTGCACATCTTTTGCCATGTGGCAAGTGAAATGTTTCAGGCGTCAGCGGCAGCCGCTACATCCTGCTCGGATCCATCTACCGTTCAGCGATGCACAGTGTAAACACAAAAGCGTTGGCCAGACAATTAACCAACCATCAGTCATTTGATGCCCTGGAAGACACACACACCCACACACACTCACACACACACACACACACACACACACTTACACACCAGGCGGGCATCATTCTCATGCTCTGCTCCGTCTCATTGTTCCCCTTTTGGGGTCACAAATAATTGTTGGGCCTCCCGCCAGGCAACTCTGCCACATACAGAGAGCGAGGGCAAGACAGAGTGACACAGAGAGAGAGAGGGAGAGAGGGAGCTGTAAGGAGACACGAGCAGCGCCTGGGCTAACCAGTTGGACCCAACTTCCATGTAAGAAACCGAGCTAATTATAAAACGAAGTTAACTGTGCAGCAGCAGTGCAACAATTGATACCTCAGCAGCCCATGCGATGCTCTGCGGATAATTCTAATTAATTGTATTGATTAACTAATTATGTAATTAGCTGGCAATTAAGTAGTCAATCAGTTGGCCCAAAGCGTTCATAGCACGCCTCGATAGCTCTGCTGGCTGCGGCGTCTGCCTAACCATGTGTCTATGAGTGTATGTGTGTGTGGCTGTGTGTGTGTGTGTGTGTGTGTAGTTGATTGGCTTGTACTTTGTAGCCTGTGCCACAGTTTAATAACTAATGTCTTTGTAGGGAAATTAACATACGAAGTGGAAGTGTTGTTCATCCATCTGCTGTCCGCTCTCGCCTAGGCTGCATCAAAGATGATCAACGCCTACTGAAGGCGTGGCGCTTGTAGACCTGATACATTAGCCAGCCCTATCAAGTATGAGTTTCGCAAGTATTATGCAGTCGTTATAACTTGTTACTATGCCACTTAGTGTCACCTTTACCTGCATTCGTACTTAAGCTAAGTGCGAGCCAGGGTGAAAAATGAAAATAAAATATTCAAAAAGGTTGACAAACTGTTTAGACCTTTTTCACACATGCAATTGTAGGCCTACTCTCTCTCTCTCTCACACACACACACACACACACTCTGCGTGTGCGATAGATTTTTGGGCAAGTTTTGTGGCAAGCTGCAACGTCATCGTCATCGTCATCGCCATAGTCATCGTCATCGCCATCGTCATCGTCATCGTCGCTGTCGTCATCTGTGTCAGCAGCATCGTTAGGGCGTATCCATCATATAATCTATCAAGCAGGCAGAGCCTCACGAATAATTCATTTATATTAATACTAGAGAGCGAGAGAGCTGTAGGTTGATCTAACTATATAAATTTACAAGCATCTCTAGTTGTTTCCGTGCATCTTAAGTCCTGTGACTCGTATCTGTGTCTTGTTACGCTGCTGCAGCTGCAACTGTTACTGCAACTGGAAGCTTTCGACATGAGCAACGACAGCTTAAAGTTTGAATTGCTGTACAGTCATCAGAGGCGGGACAGGAGCTGGAGGGGCTGGGGACGGGGGTAGGTGCTGGGACACGGCAACGGAAAGAATGGCAGCCAGCAAGTGGAGCGCACCTTTGGCTTCTGCAGCTGCTTTCATGTGTTCATGGCGCAAATAATCGCCGTCATCAACAACACAACTCAGACCGAGAGACAGAGAGAGAGTGAAAGAGTGAGGCAGACAGACAGAGAGAGAGAGAGAGAGAGAGAGAGAAACACACACACTCTCATACGACCATGATGAGTCGACGCTGACGCCATTAGCACTGAGTTTTGCAGCATCCGCGACAAACTTTAAATTGTTGTGTCATTACAATCCGAGTTGGGAGCAGAGCTCCGCAGAGCGCTGCGCCGGCCCGCCTTTGCGGGGCGCAGAGGTCCTGCCACAGCCAAAAGAAAAGGCCACATGTGCACATTTCAGTCCGGCCCAACAGCAACTGAAACAGCATCAGCATCAGCTTCGGCTTCGGCTTCGGCTTCAGCTTCAGCTTCCAGCATCAGCGCCAGCGTCTTGTCCTCGTTACTGTCATGATTGATGTTGACTTCAAAGTAATGCCGGCCAAGCCTTGCCAGTCATTTTTAGTCCCAGCAAAAGCACACACAAACGAACACAGAAACAGAAAGAGAGAGAGAGAGAGAGAGAGAGGGAGACACACTTGCATAGCGAGTGAGCAGAGTGAACTCATGTACCTGTACTTAAAATGTAAAAAGAACAACATCAACTGAGCTGTGAAGTCAAAACTCACAGCCATACGAGACGCCCACTTAAAACTACCCAGAATCGAACTTAAAGTTGGAGAGGTAAACATTGGAGCCAAATGCATAAAACTTTCTAAAGCGGTCTAACACGCCTTCTATATATTGATTGCAGTTTGACTGCTCTTGCACAGGCACATAAGAAATGTCTAACATCAGCTAAGTTCCTCTTTATTAGCTGTTGTAGATCCTTTACAGAAAACAAGTCCCAAATAGACAGAGTTCTTGCTCGAGGTTTTTAAAGCTTATGCCCTCTCTTTTTTCACAGATTCAAATTGCAAATCTAGAGAATTATTATGTATTTTCCTCTTTTTTCTTCTCTTTTTTATTTTCCCTTATTATATTATATTATCCAAATTGCAGATCGAGTGGAAATATATAAATATCAAATTTTATTTTCAAGCTTTTTCGCTCTCTTTTTTCAAAATCAATTGCATATTGAGATACATTTTTGTTTTCAGATTTTCTTTGTTGTATTTTTTCACTCATTTCCCTAATTTAATTTCTGTTCTAAATATCAATTTCTAATTTAGAGTCAATTTTTTCTCACGTGGAAATAAATGCCTAATTTACAGAGATCTTGCGATCGAAGTTTTTTTGTAAGATATTCTCTCTCTCACTCTTTGCTCATGAATATTTCCAAATTGGGAGAAGTTCTAGATAATTTTTAGTCTCTAAATTCATTTTCGAATGAAAATGAACTCCAAATTGGGACAAATGTTTCTTTTTAGGTAGGATTTGTTTTTATATTTTATTTTATATTTTTTGTTCTTTCCTGATGTCTATTGGACTAAATATTTATCACGCTTTATGCTCAGATGCCCGAAGGGTGGCAGAACGTTAATCAATAAATATTAATTTAAATATATTTGAAAAAAAAGTGTTTAAAAAAGTCTTAAGTCAATTGCGAATTAAGAGAAATGTTCCTTCTTAAGTATTTTTTTGTTTGCTTAGAAAATTCCCCCCAAAATCTGCCTAAAGTCGAGTGACAATAATTGCCTAGAAATTTTCCTCACAAGGAACATATATCCTCGTATATTTCCCTTTCCCATGGCCGAGTTAATGAGTGAATCGCATTGCAGTTAAATATGTTGTCCCAGCAGAGGCCGAGGCAGAGGCAGAGGCGGAATCCGAATGGGCAGCGGACGATATGTGTTAAGGGCATTGGCGGCGGTCGCTAACTGAGGCGAATGCCTTGCACTGTTTTACTTTAGCCGTACTTTGTGGTTTTTTGCAATTAGGCAAAAAATTCAAATCAATAGCCCAGAAAAAGTTTTGCTGCAGCACGTTACGATGATGCGGCAAGCGGCGAGGGGAGCTGGGGCAACAGCCAAATTGGCCAATGCCAGCGGCTGAGTACGTGTTCGGCCAAATAAGCCAGCAGCCGGGATCTTTGGTCCGTGTCGCAATCGGGGCCAGCCGGGGCTGCTGCAACAAGCGAAGATGTTGCACAATGAGTGAGGTCAAACTGAGCCAAGGCTGGGACTGGGAGGGGCGCTCGCTGTTGCTGCTGCTGAAGCTGAAGCTGAAGCTGGGGCTGGGGCTGGGGCTGGGGCTGGGGCTGGGGCTAATGTGATTTCGTACGTTCAATTTGTGAATTGCCTGTGCACACACGTACGTAGGGGTCGCAGAGCACCACGACATATGCATAAATACGTGGCAACTGAATTTGAGTCCCCAACCCAACCCCGGCGCCAATCCCAACCCAATCCCAGCCCAATCCCAATCCCGTTTCCAATGCATTTTTTGGCAGCCACTCATTGTCGTGCAACAATTTAGCATACAACACGCGACACGACTGTAACTGAGGCAACAATGCTGTCAACAACATGATTACTTGCACAAGACAGAAAGAGAGAGAGAGAGAGAGATGGGATGAGAGAGAGAGAGAGAGAGAGATGGGGAGAAAGCGCGACTTGCACTTGCTGCAGCTCCAGGAGCAGCCAGCTATAAGCCAGTTGAGACGACGACGTCGTCTGTGTGGATAATGTGTGTGCATTATATGTAAGGCACTGTGCCAGAGACAGGCACACACACACACACACACCGTGCATGGCGACAGAATATTTTGAATTAATATTAAGGAAATTTATAATGAACCGAAATTGTCGCTCGTTCCGATGCAAGCAGCGTATTGTATACTACACACACACACACACACACACACATACAGGCATAAGTACATAATGTATCTATTAAATATATATGTATGCACATATTTCAGATACATATACATATATATGTATATGTATATATATGGCTGTGCTGAGTGCCTGCACAATGGCATCCATGGCTACAGATTCTCGGCAGCTTGTCCAGCCTGCCACGCAGCCCCATTATGGGTAATTTATAATTTGTACATTTCAATGATTACAATGCGAGGCAGTCAACTGTCGGCAACATGCTCTTAAGAGCTGTGCATACCTTCTCCAGCACATGCACCAGCCCTGCCAGCGAGCGAATTAAACAACGAAAATTGGGAAAATATAAAACATTCGCATTGAAAGCCTATTAACTGAAAAGCACTTTAAGAGCCAGAGAGTAATTGCTTAAAGTCAATGAGACGCGCGGAAAGAGAGAGAGACAGAGGGAGAGAGAGGTGTCTCTGAAGTTGACTGAAAATTGAGGTACAACTTGAGTGAAACTATGAACTTAACTGATTGATTACGTGGAGAAAAGAAAGCTGCAGGCAGTGAGGGAGAGAGTGTGTGAAGGTGGATATTTATACACATATATATTAGGTAAAGCTCCATTTGAGAGAAGAAACAATAACTGAGACATAGCTTAAGAGACGTTTACCAGATCCAATTAGAATTTGTCTCTTGTGAATGGAGCACCTAAAATCACTCTTTGTTTCGAAGTTCCTCATTGAGTGGAACAAACATTATGCCAAATTGAGTGAAAAATTTGAAGTGATGAGTAGGAAATTTCAGTCTCAGCAGCAAAGCGCTTCCAGCAGTTGCAGCAACAGTTGCAGCTCCAATTCCAGCTCTCGCACGAGTCTACAACTTCTTACCTTACAATCCATACAACAGGTGTGGTAGCTCCTGCTTTAGCTCTAGCTCGAGGCTACAGCTACTCGCCATACCACAGGTATGTTAGATGAGACGTCGAGAGCCAACTTCTTTGAAAATGAGGGAAATGCCCAAGTTTCAGCTGCAGTTCTAGGCTCTTGCCTGGCAACTTATCACAACTTGAACTCCAATAAGGTTTTTATTTGTTTTCTTCTAGGAAATTACCCATCAGCTAAAGGTTTGGCTCCTGGCAAGTAGCTTTGAAGATCCTAGATTTTGTAAATAATAATAATAATAATAGCAATAATAATAATATTTATAAAAATAATATTATTAATAGTAATTATAATAATAATAATAATAATAACAATAATAATAATAATAATAATAATAATAATACTAATAATAATGATAATAATTCATAATAATAATAATAATAATAATAATAATAATAATATTATTATTATTATTATTAAAAATAATAACCATAATGAATAAGAATAATTATATAAATAATAAATAATAATATTATTAAAAAAATAATAAAAATAAAATAATATGTATATAAATAATAATATTATTCAAATAATATTATTAACTTATTAAATAGCAATAAAAAAACATTTTTAATTTCTGTACAAAACTTTTGTTGCTTTAAATTTAAATTAATACTTTGAATTTAAATATTACTTTTGCTTAATTTTTTTTCGTTATATTTTTATTTGTTCGAGCAGCATTTGTTCAATCACATCAGAATTTGCTTTAATTAAGTTGCAATTGCGATTTGTGAATGAAATAATAATTCATTCAACCAGCTGCAATTTGTTGCTAAAATTCACGTCCGACAGATAGAGAGAGGCAAAAAAAATATAATAAAATAAAATAAAATAAATGAATATATATGAACATATATAAATACAAATAAATTCAATAAATTGTAAAACCTTTAGCTTGGCAATAAATGAATATTTGCAATTATATTATTATTCCTATTTTTGGCATATTCACTTTACAAAAGGAAAGTTGGGTATGCCCAGCGCTAAGAATTAAATTGAGTAGAGAATTTAAATTTCTTTATTTAGATAAATTCTAATTTAGTTTAAACTAAAAGTGAAAGTGGCTAAGCTCCGCTCAGTTTGTTTAGTATATGGGGAGGGTATCTGTTAGTCGTTCACTGCTGACTGGCATTCCAACTGTTATCTGCACTCTGTGTGTGATAATTGGGAATGAGTTTTCGCATTTTTATTTATTTTTATTTTGCCATTTTTTGCTGCATATTTATTTAGGACAAACATTTGATATTGTTTCCAAATGTTTTTGTGCTCATTTTTGTTTCGAATTTGAATCGAAAATATTTGCAATTGTTATTGTTCTGGTTGCGGCAGAGATGCCCGTGCGAGATATGGCCAAATGCTCGACTGTTTGCATTGGGCTTTCGTTCGGCTGGCTTGCGTCCATTAGGCGAGCACGCATTATGGCCCTGCTGCACTCGCCTAATAAGAATGAAATGATGAAAAATGTCAATACAAATTGTATTTCACCTCGGCTCAAATAGTTTTCAAATTGATTTTACAAGTGGTTACCAAACAACCAGCAGCTGTCGGCTAACTGGATGTATAAATGGGAAGGCGCAGCCAGTGGGGGCGGCAGTTCAGCTAGCTGCAACTTTATTGAAATGCTGCTGAGAGACAGACAGACAGACAGACAGACAGGCAGACAGACAGCGAGACTGACGAAGCGTGGGCTGGCATGCGACTGGGAAGCCGACGCAACAAGGTAATCAAATGCAATTGAAAAGCAGCACAAAAAGTTGATCCTTGCATTTGACGACGCTGCACGCTGCACGCTGCACGCTGCACGGTGCACGCCGTCCGATTTGCTGTTGCCATTGCAACGAATTTAATCAAAAGTTACAATTCCAATTGTCCGCAAGCGGGTCACTCGTGTTGCGTATTAAAAAAGTTGCGCTGCGCTAGCCAAAGCTGCAGATGGAGCTGAAGATGGAGCTGAAGATGGAGATGGAGATGGAGATGGAGATGGAGATGGCGCCTCTGCAGTGCAACGGCAACGATGCCACTTGGCATGCTTCGACTATGTGGGTCATCAACTTTCTCTATTTCGAAAATGATGCGAGCTTAAAGCAAAGATAACTAAATACTATAGATTCACGCATTCAAGTGAGACTAGTGAGACAGGGCTCAAGTTATGAACACAGTTGTGGTCATGAGAATATCATAATAAGTTAAGAAATAAACTCTTAACGATTCTCTGCACTGACTGCCTCAGAATGTCATCTAAGTATATAGAATTGTAGCTAAGATGCAGCTGAACAAACTGTAGCTCAGGGATCTGCGTCTGAGCAGGATCTGGAGCGAGACCTTAAGATGTCAGATATTGGAGATGAAGTTCATAAGTTAGACAAACAAATATTTGACAGATTAGATTGCCACAGTCTTCAAGAATGGAGCTGGAGATGGCTGAATACTCAGATGACGACCTACCTGATCTTGGCTCTTGACTAAAATAAAACAAATATCCTAGCCTTACCCTTAAAGCTTACCTGTAGTTATACGCTGTATCTCCCTGAGAGAATAGCTGAGATCTGTATAAGAATCTTCTTTATATGCCAAGAATCTAAGGCATAGAGAGACAAATATATTAGAGATAAGGACACCCATCGAAATTACTCTAATGCATGTTGGTATAGGTTTATACATTAAATAACACATTTCTATTTCTATATATATATATATATTCATGATCACAGCTTTATGCATATATAAGAGATCTAAACATATCTCCAGCTGATTAAACCTATATGCGTATCTATGCCCTGGCGCGGCATCATCATAATCATCATCAGCGTTGGCTGCTGTTAGCCAAACAATTACTGCGAGCCATCAATATGCTCAATTGTCCTGGCCAGGCCCGGCGCGGTCCGGCACGGCCTAGTAGTGGCCGCAGCCACAGGCAGCAGCTAACACTGGGCCCGTTGCTAGACACGACCAATGGCTGCTGGTTGGCAACTGCTGCTTCTGGTCTGCCCCAGCTCCTGTTCCTCTCTATTTAGTCACTTCTTTGCTACGCATGTGTGCGTGCGTGTGTGTGTGCGTGTGTGTGTGTGTGTGTGTCCTGCTGCTGCTGCTGTTGACAGAGTTTTGGTTTTCGGTTTACCACTTGATTGCGCGACCACACGCAAACACGATTTGCCGTGTAGCCGCCTGTGGCCTGCGCAACTCAAGCCCAAAAAAAAAGTCCTTTAATGCTGAAAAGTTTTTAGTAACTTGGCCAAACACACACTCGCATCCTGCCGCAATTCGCGCTATTATTTTTGTCCCTGCTCGTGCCCAGGCCCGGCCTGATATAATCATTTTAGAATGTGCCGCACAGCATCTCTGCCACAGCCATCCATCCTTCGTAGCTGCACACTTTAAAGCACTTTTGATAAATGTTTCTGATTTCAGTAAGAGAAAACGCTTGAACAAGTAATTGACTAAGTGACTGAGTGAATGACTAAGTAAATGACTCTAACTCTAACTCTAACTCTGACTCTCAGTCTGACTCTGATTTTGACTCTGACTCTGACTCTCACTCTGACTTTGACTCTGACTCTGACTCTGACTCTGACTCTGATTCTGACTCTGACTCTGACTTAGACTCCGACTTAGACTCTGACTCTGACTCTGACTCTGACTCTCACTCTCAGTCTCAGTCTGACTCTGACTCAAATTCAGACTCTCACTCTGACTTAGACTCTGACTCTGACTCTGACTGTGACTCAGACTCTTACCCTCAGTCTGACTCTCACTCAGACTCTCACTTTGACTTACACTCTGACTCTCACTCTAACTTTGACTCTGACTCTCAGTCTGACTCTGACTCTGACTCTCATTCTGACTCTCACTCTGACTTAGACTCTGACTCTCAGTCTGACCCTGACTTTGACTCCGACTCTGACTCTGACTCTGACTCAGACTCTCACTCTCAGTCTGACTCTCAGTCTGACTCTCACTCTGACTCTCACTCTGACGCTCACTCTAACTCTGGCTCTATTTCTATTAAAGCACTGCATTTTAGCCAACATTAAGTTGGCCAACAGCAGAGGCATAACTAACTTCTGTTTATTTGGCAGGTAATTGCAGGCATATTCATATTGCCTTCTCACGATAGTTACGCAAAGAGTGCACTTCATGAAGTCTAACTGACATCATCATCATCATCATTATCATCATCATCGTCGTCGTTGTTAATGGCAGCTCCTTTTGACAATTGCAAGTTAATTAAGTTTCACTGAGCACTTGGCATTTTATTTGCCCAGCTTCCTTTGCTCGTCGCTGCCCAAAAATTGCCATTTACAAACAATTTTGCATACATTTTTATGCGGCAACTGTTGACATACCACTATAAATTTTCCTTCTCACGCAGCGTTGAACCTGCAGTTACAGCATGCGCCCCTTTCTCCCATACTCACTCTACCCCACACCCCTCGTTCCCTTATTCGAATGCCAAACATGAATGCGCCTCAGTATGGTGCAAAAACTGCCTGACTGATGACTGACTAGATGGATGGCTGGCCGGTCGGCTGGCTGGCTGGCTGGCTGGCTGGCTGGACGCTTATTGTTAGATGGACGGATGGATGATGTGTAGCTGCTGTTGCTTTGAGACAGTACCACCATCGCCAGCGCCAGCGCCAGCAGCAGCATCAGCAACAGCCTCGCTGCAGTTGTTGTAATCTATCTCCACACACTCAACGCACACAACCGGCAAGAGTCACCGAGTCCTGGGCCGATAGAGTTGATGATTTGTGGCGCAAAATACGAAGCTGACAGCCTGCTTCCGCTTAAAGGAAATTGAAATTCTTCTTTGCACAAAATTGTTGACGTATTTACACGCTTTCCACAATCCATTTTTTTTTTTTTTGCTCTCTTTTATTTCTGTAACCTTCACAATTGATACCATAATATTTCAACATAATACGAAAAGCAATAATAAATGAAATGAGAATCGGGCTTATCTATGCTAGAAGAGGATAGATATCAGAGGCAATAGAAGGTATTTAGTTAATCAGCAGGCGATAATATGTATCTATGAAATTAATATTACAATTAAAATTAACATTAAAATTAAAATTAAAATCAAAATTAAAATTAAAATTAAAATTAAAATTAATATTAAAATTAAAATTAATATTAAAATTAAAATTAAAATTAAAATTAAAATTAAAATTAAAATTAAAATTAAAATTAATATTAAAATTAAAATTAAAATTAAAATTAAAATTAAAATTAAAATTAAAATTAAAATTAAAATTAAAATTAAAATTAAAATTAAAATTAAAATTAAAATTAAAATTAAAATTAAAATTAAAATTAAAATTAAAATTAAAATTAAAATTAAAATTAAAATTAAAATTAAAATTAAAATTAAAATTAAAATTAAAATTAAAATTAAAATTAAAATTAAAATTAAAATTAAAATTAAAATTAAAATTAAAATTAAAATTAAAATTAAAATTAAAATTAAAATTAAAATTAAAATTAAAATTAAAATTAAAATTAAAATTAAAATTAAAATTAAAATTAAAATTAAAATTAAAATTAAAATTAAAATTAAAATTAAAATTAAAATTAAAATTAAAATTAAAATTAAAATTAAAATTAAAATTAAAATTAAAATTAAAATTAAAATTAAAATTAAAATTAAAATTAAAATTAAAATTAAAATTAAAATTAAAATTAAAATTAAAATTAAAATTAAAATTAAAATTAAAATTAAAATTAAAATTAAAATTAAAATTAAAATTAAAATTAAAATTAAAATTAAAATTAAAATTAAAATTAAAATTAAAATTAAAATTAAAATTAAAATTAAAATTAAAATTAAAATTAAAATTAAAATTAAAATTAAAATTAAAATTAAAATTAAAATTAAAATTAAAATTAAAATTAAAATTAAAATTAAAATTAAAATTAAAATTAAAATTAAAATTAAAATTAAAATTAAAATTAAAATTAAAATTAAAATTAAAATTAAAATTAAAATTAAAATTAAAATTAAAATTAAAATTAAAATTAAAATTAAAATTAAAATTAAAATTAAAATTAAAATTAAAATTAAAATTAAAATTAAAATTAAAATTAAAATTAAAATTAAAATTAAAATTAAAATTAAAATTAAAATTAAAATTAAAATTAAAATTAAAATTAAAATTAAAATTAAAATTAAAATTAAAATTAAAATTAAAATTAAAATTAAAATTAAAATTAAAATTAAAATTAAAATTAAAATTAAAATTAAAATTAAAATTAAAATTAAAATTAAAATTAAAATTAAAATTAAAATTAAAATTAAAATTAAAATTAAAATTAAAATTAAAATTAAAATTAAAATTAAAATTAAAATTAAAATTAAAATTAAAATTAAAATTAAAATTAAAATTAAAATTAAAATTAAAATTAAAATTAAAATTAAAATTAAAATTAAAATTAAAATTAAAATTAAAATTAAAATTAAAATTAAATTAAAATTAAATTAAAATTAAAATTAAAATTAAAATTAAAATTAAAATTAAAATTAAAATTAAAATTAAAATTAAAATTAAAATTAAAATTAAAATTAAAATAAAATTAAAATTAAAATTAAAATTAAAATTAAAATTAAAATTAAAATTAAAATTAAAATTAAAATTAAAATTAAAATTAAAATTAAAATTAAAATTAAAATGAAAATGAAAATGAAAATTAAAATTAAAATTAAAATTAAAATTAAAATTAAAATTAAAATTAAAATTAAAATTAAAATTAAAATTAAAATTAAATTTAAATTTAAATTTAAATTTAAATTTAAATTTAAATTTAAATTTAAATTTAAATTTAAATTTAAATTTAAATTTAAATTTAAATTAAGTTAAATTAAATATTAAAATTAAAATTATAACTAAAATAAAATTAAAATTAAAATTATAACTCATGTATAAAATGTATAATTAAAATTAAAATTAAAATTAAAATTAAAATTAAAATTAAAATTAAAATTAAAATTAAAATTAAAATTAAAATTAAAATTAAAATTAAAATTAAAATTAAAATGAAAATGAAAATTAAAATTAAAATTAAAATTAAAATTAAAATTAAAATTAAAATTAAAATTAAAATTAAAATTAAAATTAAAATTAAAATTAAAATTAAAATTAAAATTAAAATTAAAATTAAAATTAAAATTAAATTTAAATTTAAATTTAAATTTAAATTTAAATTTAAATTTAAATTAAGTTAAATTAAACATTAAAATTAAAATTATAACTAAAATAAAATTAAAATTAAAATTATAACTCATGTATAAAATGTATAAAACTCATATATAAAATTATAAGTATCTAAAATTATGGTATACCAATACCAACTACCCATCACGACATATCCCTTCCTATTCACCTATTTACTGGCGTTGCAATCAACTAAGATTTACTTAGTGCAATGGCCTATCAAATCGATTGGCAAATGTGTGTGGCCAAGTTGGGGGAGCTCAGCAGCAGAATTATGCCTTACGGTTCGTGGGTCAATTGATTAGCTCTGAGCTTTGGGCGCTCTTCGACATGCTGATAATGTGACTGCATTCATTAGCTGTCAAATGTTTGGTGGGCAAATGGTGAAACAAGTAAAGTACCTGGCGGCTGGCTCATGCTGTTCTCGGTTAGTTCAAGTGCATGATAATAATGATAATGGCGATGGTGATGATGATGATTATAATGTCAGCACACGTTACATGAGTCAGCTATGTAGAAATGTGCGTACAGCGACGACCAGCGAGATGTAAAGCAAACGATGCGAAAAAATGGTATTTGCCATGGCATTTTAAGCTAAACGCAAACAGTAGCGAGTTGTGGCACACACACACGTCTGTCTATATATATGTATATTTGTGTATATATCTAACATACACAGGTGGAGGGGCACTGCGTGGCACACGGTCGCTGACATGCAGGTCATCTAATTGGTTGCATTGCACGCTAGACAGCATATGGCAATCAACAAATGTCCAGCGGCTTATGTGTCGTATTCCTCGTAGTTGTCGTGTCCATTTCCAATTGTGGTATTTGTGTGCGAGTACGCGTGTCTGTGTGTGCGAGTGTGTGTGTGTGTATAAAGCCATATAAATGTGTATGTGTGTGTGTGTGTCTGTGTACATGGGTATTTGTTAAAATTTTGCCTGTTTGGGCGGAGATATGCAGCTGGCTGGCATCTTCAACAAATTTTGTGGCTTTTTATTTGACACTTTAAGCGTCCTCTTCAATTTGTGCCTTTGTCTTTTTTCATGCAAATTAAAATAACATTTATTACAAAGGTTGCGAAAAATGCGAAAGAGGAGAATGATAGACTCGTAAAGCTTTTGATAAATAAGAGAATAAAATATGTGCAGCAGTTGCTGGCTTAAGGAATGGGAACGCATGCATGAAAGTAGATTTGATCTAGTCATATATTTATTTACATATATACATACATATGTATATAATACACATATGTATAAAAATCTTAAGGTCTTTCCACAAACAGAATTTTGAGCTGAAATCACATTCTGTACGTTAAAAATTAAAAATAATTTATTAATATCAAATCAACAATTCTACAACTTTTTAGTCACCTTTTCTTCTAATTGTATAAATTAAACATATATAACATAATATATAAATTAATTTTAAGGTGCCAACTACGCCTTTCTTTCTCTATTGACAACAAAAACTTCGGACTGAAATCCCATTTTGATTAGTAAAAAAATTAGCTATACAAAAAATGAGATACAATTAATTTATTTATGTTTTTTCTTTGTCATTACTTCTATGTAATAAAAATATTTTTTTAATAATATAATTTCTCATCAATTTTCATTTTATTATTTATTTAGGACTACAATTACACCTTCAATGTCTGACAATTTTTGGTCAATAATTATTTTTTTCTTTTTCTGCTTTGTTTTTTTTTTTATTTTATTTTCAAAATTCGTTCTCGTCCTCAGCAAACTTTGAAACTCTTTAGTTTTGAGCAGATTTGGTCAGCGGCATCGGCTACCGTCTAAATCCTCTTTGCTGAATATATATATATATATTTTTATTATATATATATATACATATATATATATATATATGTATATATATATATATATATATATACATATATCGATAAACCCGTGAGTATTGAGCAGCTCAGAGCTAGAGTCAGATGCGTAGGGCGTGAGTTGCAAACGGGGTCAGCTGAGCTCAACTTTAAATATGAAATGTTGGCCAACAGAAGGAGCTGTATTAGTCAAGCAGAAACGTGGCTGGTAAGCCACTGACTGATGCTGCAGGCAGGTGGCTGGCATAGTGAAGCTTTGCAAGTATCGCGATGGCATTGGCGACGCTCGCATCGATGGGCTATCGTGCTATCGCGCTATCATGGCAGCGTGGAGCATTAAGAGCCAGCTGGCTGGGTGCATATCGATTTGATGCGATTTTCATTAAAAACTCAGTTCAGGTACCAAACAAACCATAAAAAAAGCGATACTGAAGCTGTGCTGAAAGCCGCGCGGTGTACAAACCACATGAGTGGCTCGGCTTGGGTTCGGTTTCGTGCTGGTCTTGGTGTCGCTTGAGCACTCACATAGCAGCTGTGGCGTCAAAGGGATTTATGGCAAATCGCTGCAAAATCAGCTTTGCGCTCTTCTAAAATAAAAACTGAAAAAGAAGACCTGCTATGCCAAATGCTGGCTGGCTTAGCATTGAAACGAGCGTCACATTAGCAAGGAGTCGGGGGTGCGGGGGGGGCGGAGGCGGGACAGAACTCAAGGAAATTAAAAAGAAGCAAACAAATCGATTATTAGCACACTCAAGTCGAACTGAACGGGTTGCCCGCTCGCATACAAAGGCAAAGTCCAAAAAGGAAATCAATAAAAAAAAAATATAAGTTAATATGAAATTATGATCTCGAAACTTGAATACCCTTGAATACCCTTGATGAAAACTGCACAGAGCGGCACAGATACTGAGCTAAATTAACATTTAAAGCTGTTTCATGCAGAGACGAGAAAAGAAGGGTTTAGAGAATTTTCTTCTAGAATTAATTTATTTAAAATTATGTTTAAATATTTAAAAAAAAGTATAATTCATATATATATATATATACATATATATATAATTCCAATTGAAATAAACATCTGTTTGAGCTCTTTGCCCTATATTCCTCCCTTCACACAAGCTGGCTGATCTGATCTACTCACGTTTGCGTATACTTAATATATCATGATAGCATTAGATTGACCACAGGGTATAAATGGACATGGACAACAACAACAACAACAACAACAGCAAAGACAGAAAAAAAGAGGGAGAGAATCAAAAAATAAAAATACTGTCGCTGCATCTGGTTGTCGTTGGTGTTGTCTGTTGTCCATTGTTGTTGCTGGCTGCTGGAAATCTGTTTTCTGTTTTCCGTTCGATAAATTTACGCATGATTTATGACCCCGTTAACAAGTAAAAGTCTCAACGTGCGCCGCCCGCCGGCCGCCCAAGAAGATGAAAAATGAATTTCTCGTTTTAGCCCTGTCCCGAGCCCCAACCCCAGCAAAACAAAAACAAAAATGAAGTGGCCGTCCAGCACGTAAGCCCACGCTGGCCCTAGATTCGTGTTAGGGTTCAGCCTTTAGATTTCAGACTCGAGCCTTCCATTTAGAGGCGTTTCACATAAAGTTGCCGAAATCACGTCTAATTTAAAGGCAAACATTTGTGCAAACCAGCATAAACAAACACAGGCCCAGCAGTCCCTAAGAGGCGCATGCCACACCTCTGCCTCCCAATAATACATTATCATTTCAACCCAAGAAATCCCTACTATATCTGAGAAACCTAAGAAGATAATTTGGTACTGTATCTTTCAAATCTAGTTCGTCATCCCATTAACTAACATTAACTTCTATTCGTAACATAACTTAATGACGAATTTTCAAATATTACGTATACGCAGCCCCAAAATATATGCTACAGTTTTTTAATACCAGAATATAGAATATAGAATATAGAATATAGAATATAGAATATAGAATATAGAATATAGAATATAGAATATAGAATATAGAATATAGAATATAGAATATAGAATATAGAATATAGAATATAGAATATAGAATATAGAATATAGAATACAGAATATAGAATATAGAATATAGAATATAGAATATAGAATATAGAATATAGAATATAGAATATAGAATATAGAATATAGAATATAGAATATAGAATATAGAATATAGAATATAGAATATAGAATATAGAATATAGAATATAGAATATAGAATATAGAATATAGAATATAGAATATAGAATATAGAATATAGAATATAGAATATAGAATATAGAATATAGAATATAGAATATAGAATATAGAATATAGAATATAGAATATAGAATATAGAATATAGAATATAGAATATAGAATATAGAATATAGAATATAGAATATAGAATATAGAATATAGAATATAGAATATAGAATATAGAATATAGAATATAGAATATAGAATATAGAATATAGAATATAGAATATAGAATATAGAATATAGAATATAGAATATAGAATATAGAATATAGAATATAGAATATAGAATATAGAATATAGAATATAGAATATAGAATATAGAATATAGAATATAGAATATAGAATATAGAATATAGAATATAGAATATAGAATATAGAATATAGAATATAGAATATAGAATATAGAATATAGAATATAGAATATAGAATATAGAATATAGAATATAGAATATAGAATATAGAATATAGAATATAGAATATAGAATATAGAATATAGAATATAGAATATAGAATATAGAATATAGAATATAGAATATAGAATATAGAATATAGAATATAGAATATAGAATATAGAATATAGAATATAGAATATAGAATATAGAATATAGAATATAGAATATAGAATATAGAATATAGAATATAGAATATAGAATATAGAATATAGAATATAGAATATAGAATATAGAATATAGAATATAGAATATAGAATATAGAATATAGAATATAGAATATAGAATATAGAATATAGAATATAGAATATAGAATATAGAATATAGAATATAGAATATAGAATATAGAATATAGAATATAGAATATAGAATATAGAATATAGAATATAGAATATAGAATATAGAATATAGAATATAGAATATAGAATATAGAATATAGAATATAGAATATAGAATATAGAATATAGAATATAGAATATAGAATATAGAATATAGAATATAGAATATAGAATATAGAATATAGAATATAGAATATAGAATATAGAATATAGAATATAGAATATAGAATATAGAATATAGAATATAGAATATAGAATATAGAATATAGAATATAGAATATAGAATATAGAATATAGAATATAGAATATAGAATATAGAATATAGAATATAGAATATAGAATATAGAATATAGAATATAGAATATAGAATATAGAATATAGAATATAGAATATAGAATATAGAATATAGAATATAGAATATAGAATATAGAATATAGAATATAGAATATAGAATATAGAATATAGAATATAGAATATAGAATATAGAATATAGAATATAGAATATAGAATATAGAATATAGAATATAGAATATAGAATATAGAATATAGAATATAGAATATAGAATATAGAATATAGAATATAGAATATAGAATATAGAATATAGAATATAGAATATAGAATATAGAATATAGAATATAGAATATAGAATATAGAATATAGAATATAGAATATAGAATATAGAATATAGAATATAGAATATAGAATATAGAATATAGAATATAGAATATAGAATATAGAATATAGAATATAGAATATAGAATATAGAATATAGAATATAGAATATAGAATATAGAATATAGAATATAGAATATAGAATATAGAATATAGAATATAGAATATAGAATATAGAATATAGAATATAGAATATAGAATATAGAATATAGAATATAGAATATAGAATATAGAATATAGAATATAGAATATAGAATATAGAATATAGAATACTTACACCAGAAACATTGAATATATGCCTATTTACTCCTGGCATACTCTATTCCGCCATTTGTTACGCCGGGCATTCGTACTTGAAGGCTCTGCCTGTAACAGCGGCGACGGATGCCACCGGTGGCTGGCATTGGCGCCGCATCAATCATCTTGGCGCATAACGGTAACGGCTACGGTAACAGCCGGACGGCACGCACAGAAACTGGAAGCAGCTATGAGACAGATACAAATTCGGGCGGAACGCGTCGTCCCGTATAGTTTAGTGGTTCAGTGTTTGCAACTGCTTTTTTGGTCGTTTCATCTTTGGAACAGTTTTCGAAAACGCTGCGCACTGCGATGAGGCGCAACGGGGGCAGGAGCAGGATCCAGACCAGTTGCCACGGGCTGATGCTGCACGCGTGCTGTTGATGGGCCTCGGGACTCAACGGCGCACTCGACTCCCATGCCGCCTACTTTTGCACCTGTTCTCGCTCCCGCGGCCGGTCCTGATGCTGCTGTTGGTGCTGCCATCATGTTTTGTTTGCGCGGCGTGAGCGGGTGTGTGGGTACTCAACCGTGTCAGTTACCTGTGGCAAGCTGTTAACTAAGCGTATGGCAAATGTTTGCCAGCAGGAAGACGTTTAACCATGCTTATTAAAACAACAGCAACAGTCTGAACACCAGAGCCATCCAACTGCCAACCAGCCAGCTGGTAGCGAAGGCCACAGGGGGCATGCCATACTTTTGCTTTCGCTCTCAACGGCGATTTGGCATCGTTAGCGATTGCCATTGCCCCAACCCCACCTCCCGCGCCTCTCCCTATAAATATTTATGATGTTAGTTTTAAATTAGCAAAACCAAACAGCGTTACCATTAACGTTCCCATTTTGATTCCCTGTCGCGGCCTTTCCATTTGTCAGACATACAAATGTATTCCGTATTCCGTATTCCGTATTCCGTTGAGCTCTGTCCATTCTTCTCGCTCTCTATGCTGTATAAATAATCCCCCAATTGGCTCATATACCCACTTACATATATACATATGTAAATGTATATGTATTTGTTTTAGAAAGTGATTAAGCGAAACTTTGCATTAAACTCGGTAATACAGCAGAAATATGTTCCATAATCTGAAAAATATATCTACGGAAAGATTTTAGGATGTCTATCTAAAGCTCAGCTCAAGATTTGAGCTCAGATATCTATGTTTTTAACGAAAAGAGTTAAGTTTACATTTACCTAACATTTAGTTAACATTTCTAACAACAGATAGATAGACAGATGTATTTATATATTAATAAATGGGTTATACGCTCTGGTCAAAAGTTTTGACAACTCTCCTTACGACTACCTAACTTAACATTTAGTTAACATTTCTATCAATCCAAACATACAGATACATAGATCTGTAGACGAAAAGTCGTCGGTATGAGTTAACTTAACATTTATTTAACATTTTTAACAATCCAGACGTACAAATGCATAGATAAATATATAGATGCATAGATTATACGCTCTGGGCAAAAGCTTTTACAATTCTGCAGTATGAGTTAGGTGAACCTTTCTAACAATCCAAGCATACGAATGCTTAGATAGAGATATATGTATACATACGTATATGGATTATACGCTCTGGGCCAAAGCTTTCACAATTCTCTCTTTTCAACTTCATCGATAACGATTTTCTCTGGCATCTGGCATTCGCCTGGAGCTAAGCCGTCGGAAGCAAATTTGCTGCGATTTCATATTTTCCATTAAGCTGCAACATTGTTAAAGCTTGTCTTAACCTGTATCTGTCTATGGCAGTCCGGTCGGGCAAATGCCAGCGGATGCTACCGCAACTCTGTTTCTGTTTTGGGCTCGCATCGGGCAAAAAGCATTTTGCGGCTGCTGCGGTCACACGTCACATAGGCTGACCACACAACTAAGCTGCAAAAAAAAATATAAAAAAAAGAACATACACACACATCACATAAAAACCAAACAAGTTCACTTTAACGACTCGACTGTTCAAATAATATTTAGCTTTTATAACGGCATGACGTCCTCCCCATACCTGCCGAGCTGCATGGTATCAATACGTTTGCATTGTGCACCACAAATCACAGCCAATTAAATGAGCAGCCGTGCTTTAATTAAAGCTGTAGCAGCTAGCTGGTCCGGTCAAGGCCTGGCTCAGTCAACACAAGTGACCAGGACTTTTTGGTTAAACTTTGGCTTTCAACGTCCCTTTGTTGAAGGACAAATACTGAACCAAGCTCGAGTTATTCTTTGTTCACTTCATCGAAGCAGCACACACAATGCAGAGTTCATTTTATCTACAAAATAAATATATAAATATTTACATGCAACAAATTTGATATATGGACTGGGGTGAATACAGTTATACACATATGTACATATAAAATGAAAAAAACAAAAATTTGTCGCCTTTGCAATTTCTAGGTATTTAAGTTAGTCTTAAAACTTTATTTATGTATATGAAAATATATATATATAAAATGTGTTATTGTAAAATGCCTGATTGGCTGCTGCTGTTGCAGTAGCATTGGTGTGAGCCTGAGGGTTCTTGTCCAAATAGTATCCGAGTGAGTTTGCGTCTTAGCTAGACTGTTGCTGTTTATCACTATAAGAAAGAAAGAGCGAGAGAGACAAAGATAGTAGTTGCTGAGCGTAGCTTCGGCTGTTCCTGAGTGAGAGGGAGCTGGCTATTGCAGCAGTGGACGAAGAGAAGCCAATTAGAAAATGCCATTCGGCAGCATGGAGAGAGTTAATATGTAAATCGACTAATGTTAATAAAGATGAAACTAAAATGTTATGTATGTATAATAATAATATACAGTACATAGCTAATTATAGCTTGTCTGGCAATAATCAAGCAGCTCTCGAACTCAGCTCAAGTTTTGATATTGATTTTGACTAATCTTGGGATTTAGCCCTTCAGCTGCAAGACAACTTCAACTTCTTCAATTTACGGATATTGATCAAATTGGGTCAGTTGAATCGAAGCAAATATTAATGATAAATAAGCTGCTTGAAATATTGCACTAGTTGTGATTGCTCTCTCGCCGTCTCGCTTTCGCTCTCGGTCTCGCTCTCTCTACCTCTCTCTGCCACTCATGTTGAAGCAGTGCAAGAGTCGATGAAGCGAATGGCAATGGCAACGGCGACAGCGCAGTTGATGCTGCCATTTAAAGGAGTAAAAGTAAAATACGTGGAGTTTATATAAAGTTTGTTGTAACATAAAATGCTGGAACTTTTTGATGTTTTATTAATTAACTTTTTGCAGTGCACAGAAGGCGGCCGTCCGTCGACAGTGCAGCCCGGCCGGAGTGGTTTGGCGGTGCGGGTTGTGTGAACCGAGTGGCTGGCTGGGCAAGCGTGTGGTTAAAACTTTGATGCCTTTTTAGTGACGTACAGGCGCAGGCGTTTCACACTCGCACACTCTCAGACATACACAAACACACTAGCGTACTTGGAGCGCATATTTAAATATTTATAATGATGTCCGGGAGGTGAGGGAGGCGCTTGGAGGCGTGGTTGTGCAAGTTTTTGCAGCTTTTAGGTACACAAATGTTTCGCAAGTACTATATAGCCATCTTTCACCTAATTGCTCGTAAAATGTTGCAGATTCCAAACAAATAAACCAAAAGAAACCAACAAAAAAAAGAGCAGAATTTTGCACCAAATTTTTCGTCAGTCAAAATCAGTAGAAAAAATAACTAAAAGTATAAAAGAAATATGTGCGTGTGTGTGTGTGTGTGTGTGTGTGTGTGTGTGTGTGTGTCCATTGACAGCGTGCAGCGTGCGGAGCACGCGTACTTATTAAAATATTATTGAGTTGAATGCAGATGAAACTAGAAAATGGGACAAAGCACAGCCTGCGACTTCATTATAAATCTTCGAAAATATGCTATAAATAATGCAAACAATTTGCCAACGCAAAAAAAAGAGGACCATTCAAAGGGCAGGCTAAGAAAAGCACACACACACACACACAGAGAGAGAGACAGACAGACAGGCATAAGCTCACACATACAAAGCAATGCCAAAAACGAAAGTGCACAACACACAGCAAGAGCAAGAGCAACAAAACGGCAAACAACAAACACAGAAATTGGGCTATTGGCTAACAGAAACAAAGAAAACCAACAAGCCAACAGCAGCAGCAGCAGCGACTCCGGTAACAACAAAAGCGCAAAGCCGATTTCAAGCAAAGAGCACGAGCCCATGAATACCCTCATTTAGAGCCCGTCTCCAATGAGAACAAGCAAAGACTTAAATGTGGAACATTTCAAAATAAATTTAAAGTAATTTAAAAAGAATTTTTAGATACGAATTTTTATAGAATATATATTAAAAATATTAATAATATATAATAATTTAAAAATAAAATATATATTAATACAATATTAAATAATAAGTATAAACTTTGTTTAATTAAATCATATACTTAAAAAAAAATTTCAGTCAATGAACTAAATAATTGAAATACATAATTATTATTTAATATTTATTTATTTATTTTTATTATAAATATTATTTTATTATTACATATATTCATTTTTTTTTTTTCATGAAATACGTAATTATTATTTTTTATTTTTATTTATTTTCCCAATTTTTGTATGTATTTTATTTAATTATATTTATTATAAATATTATTATATTATATATTATAAATATTATTTTATTATTATTTATTATGAATTTTTGGTTTTATATATTATATTTTACTCTTTGGTATTGTTTATATTTAAATTTTATTTTGTAAATATTAATATAAATATGTTATTATTATGTTAATATAATAATACATTTTAAGTATTATTTTCATATATTAAAATAAATATTTGTGTATATAATTATAGAGCAATATATAAAACCTTAAAAAATACTTTTTGTTTATTTTCCAAACTTAATGCTAATAAATTTTACAAAAATATAAAATAAATATGAAATAAATACTAAATGAATATACATAAAATATTGCATAATTTATTTTGGCCTTATAAATATTTATAGTAAACTAATAAACTCTCCGCTTTTGAGCGAATAGTTGAAATACTAAATTTGCGTATGCTGGAGCATATGCCTTTAATTGTATGCGCTTGGCTAGGGTATCGCTACAACATGAACAATAACAACTGACAACTGGCGAAGCAGGCAAACTTGAATTTGGCGCGGCAATAAAAAAAATTGTGCGCTCGTTCCTTGCGTTGAATTAACAGACACCGAGAAGCACCACCGAAAACAAGAAGAGGAGAGCGCGGTGGGCGGGTCGCGGGGAGCTGTTTGGGGCGAGTGGGATAACGACACAACAATGCGCACCAGGCACGAGTACAAAAGTACAATAAAATTGCATACGAAATCAGTTTACTGCAGACGAAAAAATTAAATTAATGAAGAGAAATGGTAATAAAGCGTTAGTCACGTGTGTCTCACCGACATGCTATCTTCCTGCCGTTGCTAACCCCCCACCCCTCTCGGTCGACCCACGACGGCTTGCTTCCTCGACTGCCTCGACCCAGTGTGTGTGTGGTGGTGCCATTGCCTGTGTGTTTGCTTAAGTAAAAGCAAAATGAGCAACAAAGCGAGCTGGCAAAAACTATTCAGCTCATAGTTAGCAGCGGCTGCAGTGTCAAAAGGCAAAGCGGCAAGCGGAGACTGTTTGTGCAGGCTGATTGAGTGATTGACTGATTGACTCTTTGACTGACTGACTCAATGGCTCACTGATTGATTACACTGGTCAACGGAATCTAATGAAACTGCGCAATCAACCATTGCAGCCAGCAGCTCTATTCGAACTACACGATTTTGGAACTTTGCTGGCTGCATTGGCGGTTCTTTAGCAGCAATCAACTTATATTCATGGCATATGCTTGACATATTTTTATTCATTTTTAAAAAAAATACTTTTTCCTTTCAAAACACTTTAAATTTTATAAAAAAAAATATGAATGAGTCTGAGACAGAAAGCACACGCTTCACACTCCCCTCTCTCTCTCTCTCTCTCTCTCTCTCTCTAAATGTCGGATATTTTCTTTATCATGTAAAATATTAAACTCTGTTTTATTGTGCTTAAAATAAAACAACATTCCGCTCTGCATCATTTCAGTAAGTATTTTTTTTAATTTTTTGAAAAAGATCTTTAAAAAACGGCTGGCAGGGTAGCGCAAGCAAATGCAATAGCTAATATCTCACTTATCTAAAAGTGAATCAAATCAAAGGAAAATAATTCATAATTAATTTTAGTTTATAATGTTCTAATATAATATATATATTTAATAATATATATTTAATTTAATATATTTAGTTACCCAAAAATCAGCTAAAATATAGCTTTGCCAAAGAGTCTCACTCTTGCTTAGTCACAATTGACTGTCCGTAAAAAAAATGCTCTGACTTCTGGCAGCACGCAAGCCAAGCTAAATAATATCTATATTATATAAAATAATTTAAAAAATTTTGAAAAATATCTATGTTAAATTAATACATATTTTGTCTGTATTTCTGCAACTTTATGTATGCAAAACAAACAGAAAACAAATTGTGTTATTGAAAGCTGCTTATTGACTCAGAAAGAAGAATGGACATAGATTAAAAGGCATAAAAACTTAATGCAGCAATATTATTAAAATATATTCACATATATGTAAATGTGCATAAGGTAAGCTCTTAATTATAATATGATTAAATATTTATGCACAGATAACATATATGTTTCAATTCAATTTACACTCAAAGCAGTTTTTTTTTCAGCAAAAAATCAAATGTGAAAATTTGGTCGTTCCTTAACGGCATTTAGAAATATTTATTGCATTTAATTCGAATTATCATGTTTAAATATTGAAGTGCAGCACTTATTAATTAAGATGTAGAAATGCGATATTTGAAAACTATTTACGTAATGCCCAAATGTAAATATGTAAAACTAATTGAAAACACTATTTGGTTACACGCCTGAATAAATTTGAATTTGAATTCGAATTTGAATTGGAATTTGAATTGGAATTGGAATTTATGCATTTATGACATGAGCACGGCTCACAGATAGCTACACATCTGCTAGACAACCAGCTAAATCGGAATGAATCCAATTGCGTTGGTTAAAAGCTAATTAATGATTGAGGCTCTTAATGCCTGTATGTAAGTCAATGCTTTCATTCTTTCGTCTTGTCTGTCTGTTTGTATATTAGTTCACACACACATAGACTCTTTGCTATCTATCACTGTGTATGTGGAACATTCCACTATTTACACCACAAATATGGCTCAAAAGCAAATCAAGCATAATCAAATTATTTCCACCCGATTGGTGTTTATTGATAAATTATACCACATACAATATTTTGATAACATCAATTATAGTCTCCAATAGCAGCTGCAGCGATAACCCCAACGCGAGCCGCACGAGCCCCCCCCCCAACACGATGTCACAGAGAACACCCTTAGGCAATATTGTTGTCATTGATTTAACTGAAACCCGATGCGAACTCATACAAAGTTCTTTCAGCTGTCTTCTGTTTATGACTTCATGCCGACTTCTGTATGCACTGCAAAGAGTTTATAATGAAAAAATATAATACATTTATATTTTTTTGTATTTTTTTTTATTCACTTAAAGTCGAGCTAGTCAAACTCTTCTCACACAAATATCATTTGTAGCGTATTCCACATTCTATAATATCAGCCCGCTGCTCACACATATGCGTATTCATAGCATTGTGTGTGTATATGGGGGCACCTATATATACATACATATGCACATACTCGCACTATGTCCTGTCCTCTCCTGCATGGACATATTTTGCCGCTAATAAAAACTGTTTGACTTAATATAGCGAACAATGTTGGGCGGGCCTCGTTTGCGCCCTATCTCTGGTTTTTTGCCCCTCTTGCCGTTATTTTAAGGCATCAAATATTTATCAGATGGCTCGCACGATAAATGCATATGTGCTGAATTTTCATTATTTTAATCAGTGTCATATTACATGCTGGCCCACGCTCAGTTAATACCTTAATAAACATAGATATCCCTGTTTGCCAGCATAAATAAAAACATTTTTTCTATCACACTTAGTTGCGCCTTTTTTGCACCCTCTCGCCAGTGCAGCAGTCGGGCGTTAAAAGCATTTTCAACACATTGCATATGTATACGCACGGATATATAAATATATATATCGATGTGGCAAAAAAAACTGATTTTTTAGTGCATAAGCAATTTTTGACGAGTTAAGCCCAAGCGTTGAACGACAAAAATAATCAAAGTAAAGCTTAAAGTATATTTATATATATATATGTGTGTATATATATAACCTGAACCCATTGAAAATGATAATGCTGTGTATGAAGAACTCGTTAAAATGTATATAACACACAGAGGTCTGCATGGAACTGAGCCTACAGCCATATTAATTAATCTCTCTTTGATGAAGCACGCAGCTCCAGCTTATATAATATCGACAAGGTCTACTCCTTATTCTAGTTGTCACTTGAAGCTCTTCAAGTCTATATTTTTCGATATCTTTTCCCAATAGCATGCTATCATTTGTATGTATTATATATAAATTTTAATTTCATTCTTGCTTTGCATATCTTTGAGCTTATATGTCGAAAAGTGCGCACAAATTTTCAATATTATTTTTTTTTTTTTGTATTTTGAATATTTAATATTTTTTTATGTTATTTTTTATTTGGAATACATATTTCCATTTTTTAATATTTATTATATTATATAAAATATTTGTGTATATTTTGTAATAATTTTTAATATATTTTTATATATTTATATATTTTTTTTATATATTTTTATAATTTTCATATTTTTTTATCTTTTTTTTTAGTTTTTATATTTTTTATATGTATTTTTATTTTTTATCATTTTTAAATTCCCTTTTTATTTACATTTAATTTCTATTTATTTTGTAAATATTTTTTTTTTCTAATTTTTATATATATTTTGTACATTTTAATATTTTGCCTTCGAATAGGCATAGTATCTACAGTCAGGTATAGTATATGGTTAAGTATAGTAACTACTCTAAGTACTCTACCTAAATTGACTTTTGATTAAAAATATATATTTTTACTATAGCAAACCAAAGCAAGAATCTCGACTTCAAGGGGATATTCTAATTTCTAGCTCATTCAGGGGTCTAGATGTATGTATTAGTATATATTTCATGCGAAAGTACATATTCAGTTTATGTTTATCTACTATTAGTTAGTTTATTGCCGTACGTGTTGCAAACTTTGGATAAATGTGGTTGAGAGCGCGTACAAGGGGCTGATACAGTTGGATGTGTAGACAAGGGTCGATGGTAAGGGGTAGGGGGTAGGGGGTGTGAGGGGGGATGAGAGGTGGGGCTGGTGGTTGGTCACATGTGTTTTTATGTCTGTCCGCAATTGATTTGTAATCTTGGTAAACAGGATTTAACAGATTAGACGTGTAACAAGCGACCGATAATCACAGGACACGCACCCAAATCGCACGCACACACGCACTCCCGCACACCCTCACACAAACACACACACACACACACACAGACAGAGGACCAAATACACGTGTCAGTGGAGCTCTTCAATTTTGGTGCCTTCTTCTCGCTTTTTTTGTGCTGTTTCCTTTATATGTGCATTGTTCGACACACGCAGAGACATACTTACACATTGTATGATTGATACTTAATGCAGCTTTTAACATCGTTAGGATATCGTCGTCCTGTTTGGCTACGCATTCAGCTCCAATCGGTCGGCTTTATTGGTATTTTCTCTGGCTTTTGTTTGACTTTCAGCTGACTGCCAATTAGCCGCCTAACGAGTGAGAACTGTGCCATGCCCCACTCCCATTGATAGCTAGCTACATATATACATATATATATCTGTATATAAGTATATACATATATATATTCTTGCATTTGTCAACGTTAATTGATGATGAGCACTCATTTAGTGGCCATGGGTCAGCAGGTGAATCACCTGATTCGGCAGCCAGTCATTCGGTCGGTCGGTCGGTCGGTCGACTGGGCTCTCTCTCTCATTTAATTTATGCGTTTGCTTCATTTTAATAACTAGCCCAATGGCAGGCGGCAATATTTGGCTCTAATGAAGCGACAATCTGGGCATATGCGTGTGTAACCATGTGCATACATTCAGTTTCAGCCATTAAGGACCATTTGCAATTTAGATTATGGCCGTGAGCTACAAAATGTTCGCTGCCGAGCCAACTCGCCTAATTGCTATTCATATTCGCACGGTCGCAGTTTGTTGCCGTGCAATCGATAATATATCGCTTAGCCTATCGATAGCGAATGTCTTGGCCTTATGCCTTTTTCCCCCCAATTCGCAGTGGGCCAATGAACCAATTATAACTTGATTATTATATTGAACACTCTTCGCTAACTGAAACTCATTCGTAATTACCATTCTGATTGACAGATTGAGTGAATAATAAACGAACAGTTAATTGCCGCAATTGACACATTCATAATTTGCTTTGCTATTACACATATCTTGACTGCCGCATTGATGAGCTGTTTGGCTGATTGACTGATTGGCTGATATTATGATTGATTGATAGATCAAGTGGCTGAATGAGTTAATAACTGACTGAGTGAGTGGTTAACTGATTGATGGACAGATTGATCGATTAAGTAATTGACTCACTAACTGATTGAATGACTGATCGATCAACTGACTGATTGATCGATGAACAGATAAACTGATTGACAGAATGGTAGATTGATTGACTAAGTGATTAAGAGATGGACTGATATATACATATATTGAGTGACTTATTAACTTAATATCTGATTGACCGATTTACTGATTGATTGAACGAAGCACAGTTAGGCTGACTAATTGATTGACTGATTGAAAAATTTATCATAATTTTTGATGAACTTATTAAATGATTGGGTGATTGATCAATTAGGTGATTGACTGATTGTAGGACTGGCCAATTAACTGATGGACAGATAAATCGATCAACTCATTGACTGATTGACTGACATATACTTATATTGAGTGACTTATTAACTGATTGAGCTGATTGAATGACTGACTGACTGTGTGATTGACCGTTTTACTGATTGATTGATTGATTTACTAAACACAGGGCTGGCAAGCGATTAGCTGATTGACTAGCTTATGACTTAAGTATTGATTGACTGATTGACAGATTTAAATTTAATGCTTGATTGATGAACTGATGAACAAATTGACAGTTTTGATGATACAAAAATTGATTGTGTGATTGACAGAGTGATTGATTGACTTATTAACCGATTGGCATATTGGCTGATTGAGTGATTGATTGATTGATTGGTTGGCTGGCTGCATGAATGATTGATTGAAAGCGGCGATGGTTTGCTTTGAGAGAAGTTGACTCATTGACTGCATAAAGTATTGACATCCCTTGCCTTAGATTGATTGACAGCTTGAATCAACGCCAAACTTCTACTCCATTATCTAAATTATTATATCCACTCATTGTCTATACTTCTATATTACTGCATATCAAATTTATAGATGCCTGGCCTTTATAAATCGTTATAACTCGCGATAATTCAGTGAAGTTTCGAAAGATGTATTTTAAACTTGGCTAGCGGCAAATGGAACTAATTGAATAACTGGGCAAAGTGCTGGCTCAATCGTTTCTGCAACATTTACAAGAACAGTTTTACGCAACGTGGCTTTGTGACATCCATAAAAATTGCAGGCAATTATCCGACTGTGTAGCTCCTGTGCGTGTGCCGATGCCAATGCCAATTCCGATTCCAACTTGTTACTGAAAGCGAATGTCCAAATACGCGGACAAAATATATCGAAGCCAATTTTGGCTGCAAACCGTGCGGCTAGTAATCAGACGCTTAATTAATATGACACATCAGCACGCAGTAAAGCGCCAGGGATAGGCCCAGCATTAGGGACTGCATTTGTGGGTAGAGAGCGGTTTGGGGAGAGACGCTGCCCAGAACCGAGCAAGGAAAGACCCATTGGCAATTTTCAATGTCTGGCGATTTTTGGTGGCGACGCGGCTGGCCGGCAATGTTATTCGGTTTGGCATACATCTGATAACAGCCCCGGTAATGGACGGCCCAACTGCAGCAGCAACACCAATAGCAATAGCAATAGCAATAGCAACAAAAATAACTGGCTCGAAGGTTCGGATTGCCGTAATTGCTTCATAATTGAACAATTATGCAAACGTGATTGAAGTGATTATTGGACCACTTAGGCGCCAATGTTTATGTCCTCGTCACTGATTTCTGATTCCTAATTCCCCGATTCCTGGCCATATTTCCGTTTACAGTTGCTACTTAGTGGTCAGTAATTGCCTCATGCTTTTTACCACCTCTTCGTCCAGTTGCTATCAACGGACTTTTTATTTCCGATTACGATGCGAGCTAATTGGATTCCCCATGCAGAGAGCATTCAAATCGGACAGAGTTGATGAGCAACTGTTGGCGAACCTGAAGATATGGAGAGAGGAGGAGAGAGGGAGAGAAAGGAAATAGGGAAAAATTAAGTAAGTAAAAAAGAAAGGGATACATGGAGAGAAAGTTGAGTAGAGAGAATTATAGAGAGATAAATTGAGATCAATTGAAGAGCAGAAAAATATAGAGAGAGAAACAGGGAGAGAGATAAAGATAAAGAAAGAAAAAGGGTTAATGGAAAAGAAAAATAGTAAGGGTAGAAAATTAGAGAGAGATAGAGAAAGGAAATAGAGAAAAAAAGTAAGTCAAAAAGAGAAAAAAAAGTAAAAGAAAGAGATTGGCAGAGAGAGAGAGAGAGAATTATAGACAGAGTAAGAGACTAGCAAAGGAGCTGAAAAGAAAGGGAAAGGGAGAAACAGCGAGAGAAAAATAAAGAGAAGAGAAATAGGGTAAAAGAAAAACAAAAATAAAGAGAAAGAGAGGGAAGAAAATGAGTGAGAGAGAGGGAGAGAGAAAGAGAGAGAGAAAGAGATAGGGAAAGAGAAGGAGAAAGAAAAAGAGAAGACAAACACAAGATAAAGAAAAACAGAAATAGATCGAAGAAGAGAAAAAAACTAAGGTAGATTTACAGAGAGAGAATGACCGGCAGATGTGCGTGGAAGAAGAGAGAAAGAGAGAGAAAGGGAATAAAAATAGATAAATACATGCAATACATTCCAATAACATAACATACCAATAACATAGCACAAGTACTAATAACTTAACATAATAACATAACATAACATAATCTGTAAACTCGACATTACAGATACAACCACCGCGACTACTACTGCTCTCGTACTATATCCAGCTACACTCGCCCCAGTGCCGGCGAGGACTGCAGCCTATAAACATTATAATAAATTGTTAATTTGGAAACACACTCGACTCGACTCGACTGCCGTTTTTTGAATTGGCTGCCAAAGCGATAATGCGCAATAGACAAATCGGAATGGGAATCAGAATCAGGAAGAGAAAACTACAGACTGTAGGCAAATGCGTATGCTTTGAGAGTTGGCAGCTTGTGAATCGAGGCAATTCTTGTTGTGATAAAGCGAACTTAAGCGATTTGTGCAGCTTACAAAGTCGTAAAGTCGTAAAGTCAGAGAGCCAAAAAACGACAAGAGCTGAGCTGGCAAGAACAAATGCCGAATTCAAGAGCGAATGACTTGACTTATGAAAGGATACTTGTTGTGCGACGGCAAAAAAAAAGTAAAAAACCAAAAAAAAAACAAAAAAAAAGAAAATAAAACACACACAACAAACATAAAAAGGGAAAACGCCAAAAGCAAATCAAAGCGCGTTGAGAGGCGACAAACACGCCCAACATTCCAAACGCATACGAAACACAACCGACAAAAAGTATATATATATATATATATATATATATATCTATGAAAATGGGAGTTAGGCTAAGACTGGGACTTAGATGGCGGCACTTGTAAACTGAAACTGGGCGTTGCAGCCCAAATAATAATAAAACAAACAAATCAAACCGACAAAGAGTCGAAAACACTTGAAGCCAAAAAGCAAGTGGGTCTTTATGTTGTGGCATGCTTATTTTTTATTATTTTTACTATTATTACTGATACTTGCGTCGTTTTATTGCATAAATTGTTTATGAATTGGAAAATTAAATTTCTAACTGCGACTCTCTGTGCGAGTGTGTGTGTGTCTGAGTCTCAAAGTTTATTTGCCAGCGGAAAGTTCAATTCAAATTGCATGCTTCGCAGCACAGCACAATCAGAAACGCCTTACGCCCCACACACTCACATGCGTGCACACCCACACACACACACACACACACACGCAGCCGCCTCACACACACTCACTCATGTTTCACATTCCTCACTTCAACTCCGCCCAAGCTTTATTTCAATTTGACTATTGTCTTATGCTACTCCAAAGAAAAAAACTTTTTCTTTAATTTTCTCTCCTTTTCTGCTCAGCAACTGAAGGAGAAATATTCTTAAATAAAAGAAGCTTTAATAATATTGATTTTTTTATTATTTTTAATAATTAAATTTATTTTTGTATTATCTTAAAAATTAAATTTAAACACTTATTATTTAAAAAAAACTGAACTTATTTATTTATTTAAAGAAATACATTTTATTTTTAATTATTTTAAAATAATTTAAATTAGTTTTTTGATTATTTAAAAAAATAAAATGTATTTCTATAATATGTAAAGAAAATAAATTTATTTATTTATTATTTGAAAAAAAAAAACAAAATTAGTTTTTTACTATTTTAAAAAAATTAAAATAATTTTTTATTATTTAAAAGCTTAAAATTAATTTTTTTATTATTAAAAAAAAAACGTTTATTTATTATTTAAAAAAAAATAAGTTTATTCAATATTATTTTTTAATTTAAAAGTTGTTTTATTATTATTTTAAAATAAATGTATTTCTGTAAATAAAATATAATTTATAAATATTATTATATTCTACATGTAAAATAGTTCTATCTGCTCAAACTATAGCAACAATTTCAATTGAATTACTCAAATGAATTAACTTTTTTGTTGGCTATAGTTTCGACTGATATGGCATAAAACAAGTCTCTGGACATCAAGTCAATACACTCACTTCACTAACTTAAATTATGAAGAAATTATCAAAAATTTATCTTGCGATAGATCTTTACACTTCTAACTAAGCCTAACTACCCAAACAATTTGCCTGTTTGAACTAATCTTTAAGCTTCTCGAAATTTAAAAGCAATTCCTAATTATTTGTGTTCATTTAAAAATAGAAGCAAAAACTTGTCCGAGGCATCTAAACTTGTTAATGGAAAAACGCATTCAAACACTTCGGTGCCAACAGCTCCATTGTCATTCAGCTGCAATCCTTGGCATCGCTGATTGACCGACAACTAACAAACAGTTCTGGAAAAACAACAACAACAACAACAAGAACAACAACAACATGAAGGAGCAGAAACAGCAGCAGGAAAGCAACAACAACAAATGCGACAAATTAGTTTTGTTTCATTGCAGCGTTGACTGGCGCAGCCCGAGCATGTATATGTATATATAGAGAGTAGAGATATATTTGCGTACCTCTGCATTCAGTCAAGTTGATTCTGCTCGCTTCACGTTCCACAGCATATTTTACATAGTTAGTTGGCAATTAAATACAAGTCTATAGATTGCTGAAAGACAAAGGAAATAACAAAAAATATGAGAGATTTCTTGGACATTTTTTTATTAATTTAAAATATTATATAAACTTAAAGCAAATTGAATGAACTATGAGCTATGATCTTAACTTAAATAAATAAATATAATTTTCGAGTCTATTTTGCTTTGATTTCTTAAACTTTTAAATTTATACAAACTGAGCAGAGCTTTGTGTGCGCATTTTCCGTTCAACTTTGAGCAATTTAAGTTACCTTTTTGGCGAGAACACTCAGTTCGAATAGCTTGGACTGTGCGCTGACCAATCAGTCAGGCAGTTGTGCTACATACATATATATCTATATATATATATACATATGTATGTAAGTATGAATTGTGGAGATACATATCTATCCGGACATCTATCTGCTATGCGAGGCAGCCATTCAGCTGTCATTTCATTATTTATACTGCTGATTAAATTTCCGCTTATACTCATTAAGTTCCATTGTGAAACCACTTCCGTTGCCATCGTCACCAACACCATCATCATCAGCAGCAGGAGCAGCAGGAGCAGCAGCAGCAGCAGCGGTAGTCAGAGGCAACCAAAGGACACACATAAGCTCAGGCCAGCGCCAGAGACAGAATCAGAATTAGAGTCAGAGTCAAAGACAGAGCAAGGGCTAGGGCCAGCAGGCAGGGGGGACGGGGGTCCAAGTCCCAGTCCAGAGTTGATATTAGACTCCGTGTCGAGGATAACAAACTAATTAAGTCGACGGTAGCTGCAATAGCAAAATGTTTTGTAGGTGCGAAACTTACAAAGCACTTCAAAATTACAATCGAGCCCACAATTAACAAGATAACAGAGAGAACGCCGAGCGCCAAGTGTCGAGCGCAGAGCGCAGTATAGAAAGTCATCTAGCCAACTGCAGGCAAAAGACAATCAAACTTTAGCAATGATTTCTCCAGATAATGCCAAATCGCGCTACTCAAATTAATTAAATAAATAAAAGCTAAAAGAAACGGGAGAAAAAACGCTAGAAAAATAATCAAGTGACAAATTAAATCAACAATTGTAAAGCGAAAAACTTGCAAAGTATTAAAGGCAGGAGGCGACCAAGCTCAAAGCTAAAGACTTTCAGCTAAACATTTTCATTGCCACAACTGAATGGCTACAAACTTAGCAATCAGCTCAAATAAAATAATTCTAATAGCTACTCTCTTATAATTAAGCTTATAGAAAAAAAAAAAAACTTTAAAAAAGATTTTCAATTAATAATTTTTGCAGTTATTTGTGCTTTTACTATATCAAAATAAACCAAATTGAAATAAAATATGAGAAGCTATCAGCTTAAGCTCATTAACATTAACTATAAAACCTGACTGACTTCACAGTAAAGATAACTCGAAAAAACAATATACCCTGATTTCCCATGGGTTGAAAGTATTTAATATATTTGATCGTATATATTGAAAAGACAAATATTTAAAAATATTAAAAACACCTTTAGAGAAGAGTCTTATACATTTTAAACATCATTAAATAATTAAATAAATAAATTAATTAAAAATTAAATAAATAAATAAACAAACAATAAATAAATCAATCTATCAATCATTATTTAATTAATTAAATAAACAAATAAATAAACAAATAAAAAAATAAATAAATCAATCAATCTATCAGTCATTATTTTATTAATAAATAAATTAACACATAAATTAATCAATCAATTAATTAACTGATTAATTCATTTATAAATATATATTTATTCAAAAAATAAATAAATAAAATATATAAATTAAAATATATATTTTTTATATTATACGATATTATCCATTATCAAAAAAGATTTTTCAAGCTTTACAATATTTTTATTATAATTAAAATACTTTTTTTTTAATCTTTAACAAATTTCGGCAAGGCATTTCAATAATTATTATTATAATATAATATTATTTTAAAAAAAAATTTCATGTACAGTTTTAAATTATTTTTATTTGCCATGCATATTTTATTTTTATTTGTTTTTTAGGACGCATTCAGAGCTTCTTCTTGCTCAATTATCAAACGCTTCAAAATGCAAATTTAAGTCCAAGTCTAGTTCAGCTAATTTCGATCTCTTCTTCTCTCTTCATCTGTCTTCTTAAATTATTTTAGCCATATATATTTTAAAATATTATTGAAGCTTCACTCTATCAACTGCCTTATTATTAAGAGAAAAGTTTTCGAATATAAACCCAAAATTAATTGGAATATTTTGTTGATTAAGACTTTGCCGAAAACATTTTCTGCTTAGGAAAAGTGCGTGCAGTGCATAAAAATGTTGCAACTTTGCTAAGGAAGTTTCATATCAATATTAATTGCTTGCAATTTGATTGCGTTTAGCTAACATAAAAGCACGCGCGCACACACACGCACACACACACACACGCACACACCCGGAAGTCATGTTGTACAGCTGCAGAGCTCGCTGCTGCTGCTGCTAGCGGTAAATACCAAAAACAGTTTGACTTCGCCCACTAAGTTGCGTTCGGAACACGGGCAACAGCCGCCTGCAGGTGGGAAATGTTAATATATGGGCGGGCTTACACACACACACAAACACACACACACACATACACACAGACAGCACGTGCCACCAGCCAAAAAAAAAAGATGGATATTTTAAAGACATATTTAAACAAAATATATATATTTATCTGGTATTTACTTAGCAAATCGAAACATAATCAGAACTAATAAAACTTTGACTTTGTTTATTAACTTGAAGCGGCTTCGTGACTCTTGACATGGTCGTGTCACGTCGTCGAGGACATGGCACGCGCGACTCTAGACGCGCTCGTCTAATTTTGCTGTTTGTGCCGCCTTCGTCTTCTTGGCCGCACAGTGCGCCTGGTTGTCAATATATATAATACATATCTATATATATATCTATATATATATATATATATATGGATATGTTTTTTTTTTATATTTAGTTTTGTTTTGATTTGCTGCCTTATTCATTGCGACAGCATTGCAGTAGTCGTCGTCCTGGCGGCTGCTGCTGCTGCTGCCGCTGCTTACGTAATTTCCAGGATAAGCTGCAAAGTTACAACATTTTGCAGCAGCAGCGGCAGAGGCAACTGCAACATACATATGCTGCAACCGGAAGACACGAAACTGTGCAGCGACGTCGTCAGCGACGGCAACGCCGACTGCGACAGCATCCAGCAGCTCCTGTAGAGCAGTGCGAACGCAGCCGGGAACCGACTGACTGCACTGCAACAGCAGCGAAGCAGAGAGAGGCACAGCGTGCGAGAGCGACAGACAGAGAGAGACAGAGAGAGAGAGTAAAGGCCTAATACTCAAGCTTTGAGAAGCTTTTATGCCGTCCCTCTGCAGCTGCACAATAAACAAAAAAAAAAACAAAAACGCTGCACACATGCAGCTGAGCGCTCAGTGTGCTCAGCTCACTCTCTGCTGCTGTTAATGTTAAGTTGCATTAGCCGGCTATGTTACTGTGGGCTGTTAACAGACAGCTGCTGTTAACATGAGCCTATAACTAAAACCAAATCAACCTAAACTAGTTCGATTTGCTGCGAGAGCTTGAAATGAAATTGGGCAACAATAATTTAATTATTTTTGTAGGCAAATAAATGAAAAATATTATTATTTTATAGATACATACATATGTCTGCATTTAGCTATAAATATTCTTTTATAATGAATTAAATACTAAATAGTATTTTTTTTAAATTTATAATAAAACTCTTAGTAGATCATAAAATTATATTTCATTTTTTATTTTATTTTTTTTAATTTATCCATAATTTTTGTAATATGCATAAATATAATAGGTATAAATAAAAAAAATAATAAAAAAAAATATTTTACACAATTTTTTAATTTATAAATAATAAAAAAGTAAAATAAAAAAAGTTTAAATTAAAAACAATTTAATGTAACAAAAAATTATAAATTAATAATAATAATAAAATTTTTATATTTTAAACAATTGTCATTTAATTTGAGACTTTTATTTCATTTATGTGTAGAAATGAAAATCAATTGACTAAATAAATATTGGTAGCTTCCTTCACGAAATCAAATATGAAATTATATTTACAATAAAATTTAACAGCATAAACTGTAGACAAAATATCACGTTCACTGCTGCATAATCTGGCCAAAAGCGAAGACATGTGAAATATTGGAAAACTTGTAGAAAACTACGAGAAATACTTTTGAGCAGAGCCCTGTGCACATACATACTCGCATGTATAGTGTACAAAAGTTGAATGCATCTGCGTGAACTGGCGTATGAATGGGAAGAATTACAAAAGAGTTTTGTAAACTGCTTTTTAGCGCTCTCCAAACTTATTCCCAAACTTAAAACGCACTTTTCCGCAGGATAATGCTCCAATTCACATTGTGGTCCAGCCAGAGCCAGTTAACTTGTCTGACCCAAATATTATCGGTTGTGTTAGGGAATTGTTGTACACGAATAAGCGTATGGAAAGTAAAGTGTTGGAAAGTGCACAACATCTGGAAACACCCTGTGAGCTTTCTGGCACTGCTGAACTATTGTTCCATTTCGATAGACTAATTTAAAGATAACTCTAAAATGTAAAGCATACAAGAACGTTTATCATTGCAAACTACAAATATATGTCGGGACGTCGTTGGTTTTGCCTTGATCCATACTTTGATTAATACTTCGATGTGCCTTTTAACGAATTCCCGTACTACGTTGTTTCTTGTTCATACTCAGGCCATGATTGCCTCTTTTTAGTCTTCTTCTGACACAGTCTCTATTTCAAGTCGTTTTTCGACTTCATTGCAACTCTGTCGCTTGCACTCAACGACCCACGGGACTACGTTCAGCAACATCTATGGTCGTGTCTCTCCCATTGACAATCAGCAATACAGACTCTTCTCAACACTATTGAGCTCTTCTCCAAAACTTATCGATTATCGTCATAAATCTCCGACATATATATATATTAACTCTGCTGCGTAACAAATCACAACATAAAGCAACATGAAAATAAGTTCATCGAAAATATTACGTATACGTATTGCATTATATTGAAGTTACAAGTGCTGGGAGTCCACTCCACTTAAGAATCACTGAAATATTGAAAGCAAGTCAACAATTAATAAAAATACTTGAAATTATTGCAGTTAATCCTATTTACTATACTTTGTTTAAATTTTTTTGAGCTCTTTCAAGACTTTTTTTAATACTATAGAAAAAGTAAATAATAATTTTGTAAAAATAAATTAAAATTAAAAATAAGTAAAATAAAAATATATATTTTTTTAAATGTACACTCATTTCAAACACATTAAAAAATATTTTTAAACATTTAGTATTTAATTTATATTTTTTATATAATATTACAGTTATCATTAGCAAATTCGATTAAATGCGATCGCCTGGAAATAGTTTTGCCTAAGCAAATAATGGAGAGAGAGAAAAAAGAAACTATAAAAACTATTGGCGCATGCATAAGTGGACAAGCTTCTTAAAAATAGAAAAGAGATAAAATAAAAATGGGAATAAGAGCCACTTTAAAAAAGAAGCAGGCAAATTTATGATAACTATGGTAACTTAAGCAGTCACCAAAAAAAAATATAGATATGTATGTGTATATATATATATATATATATATATATATATATATATATATATATATATATATATATATATATATATATATATATATATGTATGTATAATGATGTATATATATAGAAGTGATTTATTTGATGTCACAGAAAAGCAGTCATGCATAAATATTTAGCATAGCCCTCAGTTCGCCAAAGATATTTAAATCAGCACAGTACACACACACACACACATACACACACAGACACTCACTTAGATATGCCAATAGATGAGAATGGAAGAAGGCACACGACAAATACATCGATGGCAGGGCAAAAGTATAAAGATATGCTTTATAACTTTGTAAGCTGTAGGCGGCACGAAGGTGGACGCTGGACGACGGACGACGGACGACGGACGACGGACGAGGGGCGAGGGGCGATGCGAGGCAACGGTTATCTAAATGTAGATGACTCTCTCACTCTCTCAGTGATTCAGTGTCTGCGTTTGTCTATGTCCCTATGTATGTGTGATAGTTTTTTATTGGTGGAGCAAATGCGGTTGCTATAGCAATAGGGGGAGGTGTGGCGGGTGTGCAAGGAGCGACGCCTACTTCAATATGTTCCACGAGGCGAGCTAAACAAGACATATAAAAAGCCATAAGCTTCGTGGACCAACGGCTCATGTGGCATCAACAGGACGCTTGCCCCCCACAGGAGGCAAATCAAATATGCGCAAATAAATAAAAATGAAAATTCAAAGCGAAGTGCAAGGAGCGCTGCAAAATTCAACAAAAAAGAATCTTTAACTGTTGATACATTACGGCAGAAAAGGGAAAAGAAAAAGGGATGCACACACACACACATACACACACACACACACGAAGAGTCGCTGCAGCTTAAGGTGAGCACTGGCCATGTTTGAAAAACACTTTATGGTATTTTTATAGTTTTGATATATTCATTGAAAGTGGTTCGCTTTATTTATTTATTTATTTCTTTTCTTCTCCTCCTACTCCGTCTTCTTCTTCATCTTCTGCTGCTTCTTTATGTGTCTAGAAATGCTTTGAAATATTTATGAATCAATAAGAACGACAACAAATAAAAACCTGCTTGCCAGTCTCCCGCCTGTCTGCCCATTAAGCATTGCCCAAAGGTTTCATCTGTGTGTGTGCTCTTTGTGGTCCTGGCAGCCGCCCAGCAGAGCCACACATCTGCAATTTGGAGTGCGAGCGAAGTGTTTGGTTAAGCAATTGTTTATGTAAAACTTTACCGATTGGGCTAGCTGCACTGTGGTCAGACAGCCGAAAACTTTTGACAGACAATGTACTTTGGTCTTGGCCACATCCGGGTTTCTGATTGCCTTAAGCTCAAGTTTCCTGAATATTTATATCGCACATAAGCAGCTGGAGATAAAAACACAACACAAGGATTATCAAGTAGCGTTCAATTGAATTTTACAAATTGTTATCGAAATGCAAGTGCGTGGCGAATGGCAGCTCGACTAGCAGATACCCTGCCACACCAAATGGATAATGTGAAGTTGACAGTTCTCTGTGTTAACTGGACGATAAACCATGTTGGTAAGATATAGACTTAATTTTCAGGGCGTGGCTGAGTTAAATGTCAATATTAATCGATTTTCTTAGATATCGATAACTTGTTCAGCCCATGTTATATATGAATCTATGTTCAGCTCTTAAGAACAAACAGGCAGAGAGATGAATATAGACCAACACAGAGTACTTATCACTTGCATACTTAGCAAAACATTATGCCCTGTTCAATGTTTTATATAGTTCCAGGGTATAATTTATAATTGAGAGCAATTGCCAAATATTTATTTATTCAAATTTTGAATCTCAAGTTATTTAAATTGATTTGGCATTTCAATTTGACAGAATTATGGTAAATCAAATTTGAATAAAATTTAAAATATTTTAATAAACATCAGTTTCTTTAAGAAGAGAAATAAAATATTTAAATATATAAATAAATACGTATGCATATATCAATATGTGCAAATTTCGATGTAAATATATTGACTATACTTATATAGAAGGATAAGCTGTAAATGATTGAGAGACAAATAAATATTAATGAAAGTATAAGGACCAGAAAGAAACAAAATTTGGACTATTCAAAGTCTGAACTAATAAATATATTTAAAATATATATATGAGATAAGATGAATATATATGAGATATATATAACTTTAATAATGAGATATATATTGCCAACGAATGCAAGTAATAAAATAAACAATATTTTAAGCAATTTTTCTGTAGAACCAACTCGAATTGGATATCATTTATATTAATAAATTTAATATAGAGAAAAGCTCTGAAAGCTTAATAATAAAATTCATTAAAGAAAAAAATTACAAAAATATGAAATCAGCTGCATTTTTAAAACAGTTTGTTAAGATCATGTGATATATAATGTTTTTTTTTTTAAGATTTGAACTAAAGAACATCAGATAGCTTCACTTATCACAATAAACAACTAAAAAATGGAAAATAAAATACTTTTTTTTACAATTTCAATTAAAATAGTATAGTAAATCGAATTCGACTTATAAATATGTCTAATATTTATATGGAAGACTGTCCCAGTTCTTCCCCTTCACTCACATTTCTTACCAAAAGAACTCGAATGAATCGCTTATCAATCAAGCCGACTTAATTGACAGCGTATGCTGCACTGTGAGCACCCGGTTCTACAAATATATAGCCAGCATTTGGGCGCAGCCTAAGACAGGAAATTAAAATGAAATGCATCAATTACCCATTCGAAAAAGCTCAGCTGTCAATGTTAAAGATGAGCTTAAGTGAGGAACGATTCTATCTATGGCAGTGCTATAGGCTCTAATCTGCTGGCGCTATCTGGCGCTGTAATTGCTTACAGCAACGCCAACTCCAGCGCCAACTCCCATTGCTGCTGCTGCCGCCCCATACATCTTTTACCACAAGAGTGAGCCCACAAAATTTAAATCATTTACGAAATATGCAGTAAGAAGAAGAAAATGGAAGCCAAAGAGTAAAATAATACAACAACAACAACAATTCAGCAACTACAACAGCTCCAACAATGCCGCATGGTATCTCTTTGTATGTGTGTGTGTGTGTGGCAAGGCATAATATGCAGACAAGAAAAACAAGTACCAAGATAATGCACTGCAAAGCAATACGAACTGCGAAATGCTCTATAAAATAAATCAATTTTACATGATTCGATATCGAATTTGAAAAGAGTTGCGAAAGGATTGCAGCTCAGATTGCCTCTAAAGTAGCCTAAGTAATAAAGTACAGTTAGCTGAAGAAATCAAAGGTCGATAACATAGCTGCAATGGACTATCGATAACCAGTATCAGTGTTATCGACAGTTATATAATTCTCGAGATATTCAAGTCTGCTTAACAGAAAGTTTTTCTGAGCTAGAACTATGCATAATAATCGATAAATAATCGATAAGGCAAAATATGACAGAAACTATCGATCTCTTGCAGTCCCAGCTAAAATTCGACTGCATGCGCAAAGCTCAAACACTGTCGAATGGGTAACATCTGGTTAACGGTGTCTAGAAAGTAAGAGGACATGAGGCCACGACATCTAAGGACTAAAAAGGCTGCGACCAAAGGCACAAGACAGCGTGTGGGAAGTTGTTTGTGCATGTGTGTGCCTCTTTCTCTCTCTCTCTCTCTCTGTGTGTGTGTGTGTGTGTGTGTGTGTGTGTTGAGGCCGGTGCACTGCCTGACGGTGACTGTCATGTGCCACAAACCCACTAAACTAATGAAAAATGTGAAGCGACGGCACAAAAGGAAGCGCAATTTTTGCACACACATACACACAGAGAGAAAGAGAGAGAGGGGGGTAGAGGGAGGGAGGGGGCACTATGGGAGACGGACTAACGGGCCCAGCGGCAGTGACAGAGTTCGTCGCCCATATGCAAAAAGCGGCACAACGAAATGTTAATTCCGTAATACTTTAAATGCGGCAGGCATCGAATGACATTTGCACTTTTGCTGCCACACGGTGCGCACAGTGGGGCCACTGAAACGAATACTAACTATAATACATACATATATGTATGTAAGTGTGAGTGTATGTGTGTGTGTGTGTGTGTGTGTGGCAGGCAAGTGAAAGCGTTGTTCTATGTCTCTGTGCGTGTGTGTATTTTGTGCTAATATATATTTGTTGGCTGAAATATATAGAACAGTAGGTACAAAAACAAGTATAGGAATTACACGTGAATGCAAAGCGAGCTAAAGTGAAAAACTGAGAGAGCGAGACAATGAGAGAGAGAGACAGACAGAGAGAGAGTGAGAGTGAGTGAGATGTGCGCTAAGATAGGGATAGCTATAGAACAAGCTGACCGCAACACAGCACACAACACACACACAATACAAAAGCAGCAAAAGGACTAACAAAATACACACACACACACACACTCGCATACACATACAGAGAGCACGCAGTAATATTTATAACAAAAGAACTGGGGCCCAGGCCATGGAGGCCCTGGGTCAGTTCGCACCTTCATTTGTGCGCTCGTTTGGCCTTTAACAAATGTGTGGCGCTGCTTTACATTACAATGACAGCGAATGCTACAATAGAATATGACATGCAGGCGATAAAATTATGCTTCGGGGCTGAAGGCGCCTCCAAGTACACACACACACACACTCAAAGGGGACCACAAGACCAGAAGCCGTAGCACAGCACCGAAACCTGACTTTGGAGAGGCAACAGCAACTCTGAACTCAGCATCGACTGCGTCATGCACACAGTTGGAATCCAGCTAAGAGCTGAGCAATTGGTGTTAGTTTTGGTCACACACACACACACACACAGACACACACACACACACATGTGCACATACATCTTGGCGCAAACACTGAGTGCCACAAATGCCGTTGCGGCAGTTGTGCTAATTTGTTTGTTTGCCGTTATCATTCCTTGTGTGCCCTGGACCTGAAGCTGAAGCTGGGTCACCATTGTCACAATGGCACAAAAGCAGCCCGCAAAAGGCAGCAACAGAGGCGGCCAGTGCGGGCGTGCGAGCGAGAGAGCGGAGGTGAACGATCAGGAAAGAGAGAGTGACAGAACAACGGAAGAGGTCAACTAGGAATAGTCGTTCGACGCTTTGAGTGCTTTAAGCCCCCATGCGAGTTAGCTTATGGGTAGCAGAATAAAACAAATGAAATTATGAAAAAAATACTTAAAATACTAAAAAAATACTAAAATACTAAGAATACAAGAAATGCTATACTGAAATGCTGGCATAGTAGAATACTAGAATACTAGAATACTAGAATACTAGAATACTAGAATACTAGAATACTAGAATACTAGAATACTAGAATACTAGAATACTAGAATACTAGAATACTAGAATACTAGAATACTAGAATACTAGAATACTAGAATACTAGATCACTAGAATACTAGAATACTAGAATACTAGAATACTAGAATACTAGAATACTAGAATACTAGAATACTAGATCACTAGAATACTAGAATACTAGAATACTAGAATACTAGAATACTAGAATACTAGAATACTAGAATACTAGAATACTAGAATACTAGAATACTAGAATACTAGAATACTAGAATACTAGAATACTAGAATACTAGAATACTAGAATACTAGGAATACTAGAATACTAGAATACTAGAATACTAGAATACTAGAATACTAGAATACTAGAATACTAGAATACTAGAATACTAGAATACTAGAATACTAGAATACTAGAATACTAGAATACTAGAATACTAGAATACTAAAATACTAGAATACTAGAATACTAGAATACTAGAATACTAGAATACTAGAATACTAGAATACTAGAATACTAGAATACTAGAATACTAGAATGCTAGAATACCACAAATACTAGAAAATACCAGAAATACTAGAAAATACCAAGTGTCCCCAATCAAAGCAGTCGTGGGTGACTCTTCAGCCGCTCAATCCCCAAGGCTCGAGGAATGTGGGCGAATGAAAAAATCGTTGCCTACTTATGAGCGCAGAGTACCGGGCATCAAGCGAGACAGCGTCTGTGCCTTGTCTTCATCTTTCATCTGGCATTCCGGCAACTGTGCGTCAGTTACGCCAGCTCCCACTCCAGCCGCAGCGATTCCTGCTTATTTATCGTGTATTTTGTGTTGTAGCGCATATTAATCATAAAGCGGACACGCGTCGCTTTACGCACGTTTGGCGGTTGGCGGATACGGACACGACAGCGCCAAGAAGACAAGCCCGTCCATAGAGCAGGACGAGGACACCGAGCAGGGACTACGGCCAGAACCAGGGCGAGAACCAGAGCCAGAACAGCGACAACGACAGCGACAGCGACAACGACAACGACACAGCGACACTGCCAGACAGCGAGACAGTGTGTAACCCGACTACCCGCCATTGCGTCCGACTGCTCGCATGAGAACTGAGCGTATTAGATTTAAGCGCGTTATAAATGAGCAGCGCATATTTTGGTTTTTCTACTCCAACTCATAAATCAAAATTTTCGTTTTTTGGCATTTTTTAAAGGCAGCGAAAGAACTTACTTACTTACATCCTTGCCCCGGGCCCAGCGACCGACCGCACTCTGGCCAGGAGCAGAAACAAGAAAAACTGCTGCAGTCGCAGGTACGCGACGGTTAGATACCCTGTAAACTGAAAAGCTGGAGCATGCTCAAGGCCAAGGCAAGGCGGAGCAATGGTAATTATGTTAAAAGCAGTCGAGAAGACTTAAGGCTTTAAATAGGTAATGATAAATTACCTAACGAGCTGAAAGGAAATCATGTTCATATAAGTTTTCTATATAATAACTAGATCTTATTACGTTAAACTTCTGTGATAGTCAATATGAAGTCGAGTATTCCTCATTTCAAAATCAAACAGGGTATCTCGTACTTCCTCAACCTCTACCTGCTCCGTAGGTATACCCTTAACAATGAACAGCTACTCTAGCCATTCATGACCCACTGTCAATAGGTACAAGGTATGAAAATCCCTTTGGCCACCCATAATATCGTCGCCCAACCCATCCTGCGCGGATGCCCCTAACACCGCCTAACGTCTGTTGGCCGCTGTCCATGACGGATGATTGGATTTTATGTTGATTACAAAAATGTGCAAGTCGAATTCGGTTTTGAATTCTTTTCCCTTCCACTTTCTGACTCGCTTCACCCAGTCAACAGGAGTATATTGGCTTTGGTGCATCCTAAATCTGTCCTTCAGTCCCTTTCGGCTTGCAAGTAATCAATAATCGAATTGGATATTTCCCATTGATTTAATTGGCAATTTCTCTCTGTGCAGAGTATTGCGCAGTCATGCTACAGGCGACTGCAAGATTTGTTTTTTTTTTCTGCGTCTCTTATTACCAAGCATTTACCCATGGTCAGCAAACATCGTCATCATCATCATCATCATCATCATCATAATCATCATCATCGTATTATGGATATTTGGTTGTTATTGGCCATATTTTAATGTGCTGGCCAACCGAGATTTGTCGTGGACCATGTTTGATTTATTTATGTGTTTATTTGGCTTGTTGTTCTTCTTCTTTTTATAGAGTTAGATAAGGGTATAGGGGGTATGTTCGCTGCTGGGTTGGCATTGTCATTAGTATTGTTATTAGTTCCAATACTAATATTGTCATTAGTATTGTCATTGTCATTGTCATTGTCATTGTCATTGTCATTGTCATTGTCATTGTCATTGTCATTGTCATTGTCATTGTCATTGTCATTGTCATTGTCATTGTCATTGTCATTGTCATTGTCATTGTCATTGTCATTGTCATTGTCATTGTCATTGTCATTGTCATTGTCATTGTCATTGTCATTGTCATTGTCATTGTCATTGTCATTGTCATTGTCATTGTCATTGTCATTGTCATTGTCATTGTCATTGTCATTGTCATTGTCATTGTCATTGTCATTGTCATTGTCATTGTCATTGTCATTGTCATTGTCATTGTCATTGTCATTGTCATTGTCATTGTCATTGTCATTGTCATTGTCATTGTCATTGTCATTGTCATTGTCATTGTCATTGTCATTGTCATTGTCAGTATTATTATTATATTTTATATTCAGCTTAGTGAGGCTTCTTGCCAATTGCCCAAGAGCTGGTCCAATGAGTGCGTATGTTAGGGCATTCGATTTGCGACTCTGGCCAAGTGATGCTTGTGCTTGTTTGTGTTATTGTCAGCTATGCGTCTGTGATTACTCATAACGTTTTATGACTGGCCCAATCTTGGCCTATGTCTATGTCCGTGTCTCCGTTTCTGCCGTCCAGTCTCGATTTGTTATTCGATTTGCATGGTAAGTACTAGAGTTTTATTTGCATTCGACATAATATTTTAATTTTATTTGTTTAGCTGCATCCACATCGCTCAAGCCAGCTGCTATTATTGTTTGTTTTGGCTAATGGCACCTTGGTGGGGTCCATTGATTGTATTGAGGGCGTTAGCGCACCAACTGGGCCTAATGCATTGCATGTGCCTATTGGGGACACTAAATGCCAATAGCCACGCCTATGCGCCCACCAGCCATCATATCTACATATGTCTTTATGTGTGTGTGGGTGTGTATATATGTGTATGTGTTTTACTTTAGTTTTGGACATTTTTCGCATTGGTTCAAATGGTTTACTTGCAATATATGTTTACATATACCCTACAGTTTCAGCTAATTGAAGGTATATTAGTATTTAAATGATTCTCTATGTGAAACTAAATTTTAAATACTTCATTCATATCATACAAAATAAGTTTCTCTGTAGATGATAAGAATGTTTTTTGTTGGGAAATCCTTTGGCTTCTATGGCATTAGGTACATATCTGGCTGATAAAAGGTCAATGTAGATTATTTTTATAGCCGAGAACTCTTCTTGTTCCATCAATAGCTAAGCTCTAATTAGAGTAAAAGGTTTATCTAACTCGGATACACACAAAATATTGCTTTAGCTTGAAGCTTAAGCCTGTTGGGAATTGTATGTCTTCAACGCGACCTTCGTTCATATTAGTTACCTTTAGCTCTTCACTATTAGCAGTTTCCCATATTCTGAAGTATTTCATCCATTTCATCATTGATATTTCCATACTCTAGCCCATCGATTGGCATGCCACAGTCGCACCAATTGATTGGAGTTCATTTTTGTTATTTTGCTAATGCTTTTGGTGGTTCGATTTCATTGAACTGCGCCGCGCGAGCCACCACGAGAGGGTCGACAATTGCTGCAATCTTTGGAGAGTCTTCCCAGGAAGCCCAGTGGAACCAGTCGTAAATTAGTAGTTGCCACCAACCACAGCAAGCACACAAATACCGTATGTACACTGAGAAAAATGGTTTGAATAGAAATCAACAAAAATGGAACATATTCTGGATGCTAAGATTGAAGTGCTCCAGTCGGGTGCTCCCAGCTAGAAGATACTATATATATATATATATATATATATATATATATATATATATATATATATATATACCCATTTTCAAAAGGAAGCATAACAACAGTTCCATAAAAAAATCTATTATACATAATCACATATGAATAATAATTATAGTTAATATACTACAGTGAAACCTCGATATAACGAAGCTGAGGGGGCCCAGAAAATGTTTCGTTATATCGATTGGTAAAACGAAATTTAAAGAAATCTGTAAGAAAATTCGTTATAAATATTGTTATTACGGTTTTTATGCTGAGGTTTGGGATAACGGAACCTTAACGGCTTGCCACAAATTTGATTTTGCCTTATTTTATTTTCGTTATATAGAGGTATTTGCTTCGCTATATGTATGTAGGCTTGCAGATTCAGAAAATCTTGGTTATAGCTATAGAGCAAGGGACTTGAAGAAAAATTCGTTATGTTGAGTTTTTCGTTATACCGAAGATCGTTATATCGAGGTTTCACTATATATATATATACATATATATATATATGATATATATATATATATATATATATATATATATATATATATATATATATAAAGGTATACTCGATTATATATTTTAATATTCCACAAGATAATCAATAAATTTTTGAGAGTTGAAACAATTTGCTTAGCTTGCAACTGGATTAGCTCGATTACCGAGTGAGCTGCAACGAAATTTGTTGATTTCAGTGAAACTTGCTTAATTTCAAGTGGAGTTGAAGTTGGCAACTCCAGTTTAACCGCAGCTTGATTTGGCCTGGCAGCTAATGAAATAATCCAAGTTGTTAATTGGAATTCGAAGCGAGACGAGGGGTCTACGAAAAAATGACTAAACTCATGCCCCAAGTCTTAAAGAAAATTATTTAACTTATACATATATGCATATATATATATATATATATATATGTATATGTATATAGATGTATAGGGGTATGTGTGTGTGTGTGTGTGTATATGTTGTCATTTGGAAGTTGGCAGCGTGGCCGGCGCGGCACACAAATGGCAACTTAACGTTCAATGCAATTTGGCTCCCTTTGGTTGCCGTGGCCAATTATTTGCGCTGTTATCGTGGCCGTCACCGTTGCCATCAGAGTTGACTGGAATCGTCTTGCGAGTTGCAAAACTTGCAGTCGATGCGACCTTCTTCTGTTGACCTCAATTTTGGCCAATAAGGTTGCCGCTTTTTGCACATGCCAGCCAGGTGGCATGCCTTGGCCTATTGTTGTTGTTGTTGTTGTTGTTGTTTTTTTGGCAACAGATTGAAGTGCAAGGCACGAAGCCCAGTGGACTGAAGTGGACTGGCAGCGACTCGCCTGGGCCATGCGAACTGACAATTTCGCTCAGTGTACTTGCGTATTTTTCGTCTATTTTCATTTTTAATGGCAGCCGGGCATAATGAGCCGCAAGTACATAACTGTGTATATATATATATATGTGTGTGTGTGTGTGTGTGTGTTTGGCCCATTAGGACTTTCTCTCTCTCTCTCTCTCTCTCTCTGTCTGTCTCTGTCTCGGCCAGCATTGACACAATAAAACTTTTTCAGCACATTTTTCATTCGTGTTGTGTTGCAAGTGTAGCATTCTGCATTTATTGACGCATTTTGCTCTTTTGCATATTTGCAGCGGCCGCGTTGCATGCGACAAATGAAACGTTCGCCGTTCGTTTCGTTTCGTTCGTCACTCGATTGTCGTTTGTCCACCCCCCCCCCCCCCTCGCATTGAGCAAACATGCGACAATTTATCGATGGAAAACAAGTGGCACCGCACCACCCCCACCACCATCCCCACTTAGATCCAAATTGAATGGAGTCAAGTGCATTGCATTTGGCATACTAATAAATATATGTGCAGATCCATTTGCAAAAAACGTGCCAAAAGTTCCAAATAAAATATTAAATGGTATTTAAAACTGACAAAACAGACAACGGACAAGCGACGAGCGACGAGCGACATACGTGCCCAATGCAACAGCAAATTGACACCATAAACAATGAGGAAATGAAATTACAAATGAACGGATTTCCTCGAAGTGTTCATCAATTTATATTTTATGCACATTCCATGTGTCGATGTTGCCATCAATGTCATTCAGGATACCCTGTGAATAAGGCAAATTAACCAGAAATATTGATGAAGATCTATTAGATAAAGATAATATTAACTAGGGGTATTCCCTATATATACATATATATAAAGTGATATATAAAGGGTATGCCGATAAACATCTATTAGATATACATAGATATTGGCAATTAGTGGGGGTAATCCCTACACAATTATCGTGATATTTAATCTTCATTATACACTATTATCCTGCAAATAGCACACAGTAAATAGAAATTTGTGTAAATATCTATTGGATAAAGATATTGGCAATAACTAGGGGTATTCCCTATACATACATTGTGGTCTTAAGTATTCTTCATTGTCATATACCCTGTAAAAAATGCACATTAAAATACAGCTGAATCACTAATTGTGTACATATTAAACACATTTTCTTAATGAATAGGGATATTCCCCATGCATATATTGTTATATAAATCTTATATACCCAGTAAATAACACAAACTAACTAAAAATATAGATAAATATATAAAATATAAACAAATAGTATATATATTAAATGAGAATTAGCCGCAAGTAGGGGTATTCCATATATACTTATTATGATATTAGGTGTTCAGTATACATATAAATGTTGATCAATTTTAATTTTTTTGCTTATAAAATGAGAACTAACAATAACTAGGGGTGTTCCCTATAATTCAATAAGACAAATTAAATTAAATGTAGATACATCTCTATTTCTTTAGATGTGATTTAGTAGAAGGAGATAACTAGGGCTATTTCCTATACATACATATAGATATATCTAAAATGTTCGAGCACAAATTGTATATATTATTTACATATTCTATATATATATATTATATTATATTTATAGCATATATACATATATTACTGTATGTATGTATATAATATATGTACATATGTCTGTCAGTCTATCGCTCTGTCCGACATCTCTCTCTATCTCTTTCTAAGAGTCTAACAGAGACTGTTAATATGCGAAGCATTCCTCTGTTACAGCAAGAAACGGCGCAGCCACAGTTAAAAAGGCACTCAATCGTCCAGCGCTGCAGAGGACTAACAGAGGTATGCATGAGTGAGCAGCAGAAGTTTTTGCTTCCCATTCGCCACCCACTGATCGAGAGTAAAAACTAACGCAAAAAAGACTCAACAGTTGAGAGTGGAAGTGGAGTGGGCAGAGCCTGCCTATAAAAAGGCGAGCCTACGCAGCACTTCTTCAGTCGATTTCCTGATCTTGTTGTGTTCAGTAGTGCAGTGTGCTGGCCCTCGCCCTCTTCTTCTGGTAAGTATTTATTTAGTTAATAATTTTAAGTACAATGTTAAATTGCATTGAAATAGTTATAGTTATTAATTATTATTAAGCTAAATATAATTAGAAAATTTTAATGATAGTTATGTTTATAATGATAATAATTTAGCGTGCAGACTGTGTTTGTTTTGGAGTCAGACTCTCTGCCGCGCTCTGAGGAATTTGGAATGTGGAATTTGAAAAAGTCATCGAGCAGCAGATTTCACGCATACAGGCAAATAAATGCTAAGACTTTAACTCACAGATGAGAGAGAGAGAGAGAGAGAGAGAGAGAGAGCAGTAAAAGCAAACAAAAGGAAATTATGAGCAACGCAGTTCTCGGTTGAGCGCATTGATCACACGAACATCTCGCTTGATCACACGGCGCTTTGTGATTGGTCAATTAGCATAGCTTCGAGTGAAGAAGAGAGCTTGGACCATAGAGTAGCCAGCGAGCAGCAGGGAATTTTACAGCACACACACACACATGTGAAAGAGCAAATGCAAGCAAAAGGGAAATTTTGCATGGTGAGAGTAAGGCACCTCTCGCTTGATCACACGGCGCCTTGTGATTGGTCAGCTTGCATAGCTTCGAGAGGAGAAGAGAGCTTGGACCATAGAATAGCCAGCGACCAGCAGGGAAGTTTACATCACACACACACACACATGTGAAAGAGCAGTGCGTGCAAGCAAAAGGGAAATTTTGCATGGTTGAGAGTAACGCACCTCTCGCTTGATCACACGGCGCCTTGTGATTGGTCAGCTTGCATAGCTTCGAGTGAAGAAGAGAGCTTGGACCATAGAGTAGCCAGCGAGCAGCAGGGAATTTTACAGCACACACACACACATGTGAAAGAGCAAATGCAAGCAAAAGGGAAATTTTGCATGGTGAGAGTAAGGCACCTCTCGCTTGATCACACGGCGCCTTGTGATTGGTCAGCTTGCATAGCTTCGAGAGGAGAAGAGAGCTTGGACCATAGAATAGCCAGCGACCAGCAGGGAAGTTTACATCACACACACACACACATGTGAAAGAGCAGTGCGTGCAAGCAAAAGGGAAATTTTGCATGGTTGAGAGTAACGCACCTCTCGCTTGATCACACGGCGCCTTGTGATTGGTCAGCTTGCATAGCTTCGAGTGAAGAAGAGAGCTTGGACCATAGAGTAGCCAGCGAGCAGCAGGGAATTTTACAGCACACACACACACATGTGAAAGAGCAAATGCAAGCAAAAGGGAAATTTTGCATGGTGAGAGTAAGGCACCTCTCGCTTGATTGGTCAGCTTTGATAAGAGCGCAAGAGAACAACGTATAAAAGTTAAGCGCGTAGTGAGTGGTTGTAATATCCCGATACGTAATGATCAATGCGTAATTTGGTAATACGAATTAGTAATATGCAATAATAATTGATTTAACTGATTTACTGATAAAAATTAGTATTTATGGCTAGTTTTCTATGTATAACTCGAAGACTATAAAAGCTAAAGACACTAAATTTGGTATGTAGATTGGCATAAGCCCTGCAATGCATTGAGATATAATTTTGATTGGGTACTGCCCGAAGGACCATTTCAAAATCATGCATATATGAGGCTCGAAGGCCGACTTAGCTAGCCTAGACTATAATGATTTGGCTTGAGACTCGATTGAGTTCATGTAATTAAAATTCTTTACAGTGAACTGCCCTTCTATGCAATTCTCATATGAAGAATTGATAAATGTAAATAAAGTTAATTTTATTTATAACCGAGCAATAAAAAATTGCATTTCATAATTTTTTTTTTCTGTTGCTTTTCCTCTTGAATTACAGAATTTAGTAATATCAATTTCTGTCGTTCGCCATAAAATTTAAAGTATTTTTGTTGATTTGATGGATTGAAATAAATGTACGCTGGAAGAGGGTCTCCGGCGGAGCTGCAATCGAGCTAGTGGAGCGGGTGGCGTACAATGGAATGCGGGAAAGTCCCGGATTGCAGTCAGTATACGTCACTCGCTCCACTGGGGCGATTGCAGTCCTAGTGGGTGGTGCGATGGGAGGCCTTGTGGCGTTGTCGTTTGGTGGCCAAGGGTACAGCCATCTTGCGGAGCATCATGTAGTCCTTGTTGAGCATGCGACAGAGCTCGATGAAGGTGCAGAGTCTGGGCGACTTGAGATCCTTGGCCAGCTGATAGGCCCCGTTAAGCACCTCCGCCTGGCGCTCGAACTCGCAGAGTATCGCGTGCGCCTTCGCCTGCAGCATGGTCGATAGAAACTCCCAGATCTTGCTATTGGCCCGCCTGGCCTCTTCGATGGCCCTTTTGGCATACAGCAGGCACTGCACCAGGTGATTCTGCATCAGCAAGCTGTCCGCGATCTCGAACAGCAAATAGCTGCACTCGATCGGCTGCTTGGAGAAGGACAAGCGCTTCTCCAGCGCCTCCTTGGCCAGCCTACGCACACGACGATCAACATTGATGGCAATGGAGATTGCGATTGGCACTCACCTGTGCTGCTTGGCCTGCTCGAAGGCAGCGCCGCTGTTCTCATACACAACCGAGGATCGAACGCCGAACACAAGTCCACGCACCTCCAAGGGCTTGAATGGATTGACGCCCAGCAGACGGCACATGGAATCGTGATTGTACGGCGACACCTTATAGTTCGGTATGGTATACGCCTCGCACAGGCTGAGCGCCAGGTGATTGTACACCTCGTTCATGAACTCGATTTTCCACGGCATTATCCTCATCGTCTTCAGCACAATAAACTCGCCCATGACCTTTGACACAAACTTACGCAGACGCTGCGGGTCAGATTTTATACGGAAAATGATTGGTAAGTAGCCAAGAAAATAATCCTATCTAAGTCTTATGAGATCTCATAAGGGTAATCGTATTCTACGATGTCCGTCTTACTGTGTCTGTCACTGCTCCTCCGACTATTGCTCCAACTGTCCGTTCAACTTTCCGTCCGACTCTATCTGAATATCCCCCTAACTGTCCGTCCGTCTGTCTCTCTGACTACCCCCCGACTGTCCGTCCATCTGTCTATCCGTTTGTCCGTCCGTCTGTCGATCCAACTATCTGTCCGTCTGACAGTCTGTCCTTCTATCCGTACGTCTGTTTCTCTGACTACCCCTCGACTACCCGTCCGTCTGTGCCTCCGACAATCCGACTGTCTCTGACTATCCGCCCGAGTGTGCGTCCGTCTGTCCCCCGACTGTCCGTACAACTTTCCGGGACAAGCCGCTCACTGACTCACCTGTACGTCCTTCTGTTCCCGTATAGCGCGAATAGTGCTCAGAATTGATAGCATATTTCTGCGTGCCTGATATTGTATGCGAAACATATTGGCTTGATGGAGGCGCTGCTTGATCTCCGGATTGGACAAGCGTTGGTTTTGCTCATTGAACATGGGACTGCGACAGTGGAGCATTTTGATGAACTTCTTCACACTCGTATAGGATTCGTTGAGGTACTCTCTGCGCTCCTTCGCCGAGTTGTAGTACTTGTCCAGTAGGACGATGGGATTAGTGCAAAGTGTTTTCAGAAAGGCAACATCGATCCAGGAGCCGTTTAAGTAGTTTTGATTATAGACTTTCGTCTTACGCTTGCGTCTGGCCATCTCCAGTTGCGATATCCGGACGTCCTCCTTCTCCGCGAAACTGTTCACGTCGCAGTCATTGAGATCCTTCTGCGCCTGCCAGCGCGTGGACGTGGCCTTCGGCTTCTCCGGTTTCATAGTGGCCGCGTGGATCTCGCCCACTCGACCCAAGTTCTTCAGGAAGAACGGGCCCAGACTGCCGCCCAGATTGTCTCGAAAGTTTTCATTCACAGTCACCAGACGCTGGTCGAACGGCACCCGCTTAGTGCCCGAAAGCAACAGCGAGCTATTGTGCAGCGACATTTTGTTCTCCTCGAACTTGTTCATGTCGTAGAGTGCATCGGCCACCTGCAAGTTGACGCAGGGATTGCCCGGCTCCATCTTAGCGGCTCGCTGGCCATCCGCCAGTGAAAGCTCCGCCTTGGCGATACTCCGGTGGAAATTACTCCGCATGCAGAGGGTCATGTAATAGTGCGGATCCTTCTCATCGATGCACTTATCGTAGTAGATGGCCGCCGCCTTGTGGCGCCCCCTGGACAGGGTCTGGGCCCAGCTCCGCCATATCGAGCGCTTCTGGTACTCCGACCAACAGCAGACATCCCACGGCTTTATCTGCGGTGGCACAGCAGCTGGCGGTACTATCCAAGATTCTGACATGATGCTACCAGCTGGACTCAAAAAATTTTTGTAAAAAGCGCGATTTTTGGTTAAGAAAATAAATGAAAAAAATCATTAAAAAAGAGAAAATTGAACAAAAATTATTTAAATTGAAAACAAATCAAAACTAAAATCGAAACTTTCTTATAAATGTACAAAAAAAATTACAAATAGTGACAAACTTATATGGAATGCTGTGATTTTTAGTATTTTATAATTTTTTTTTTTTATTGAGATTAGATTTCATTATTTTATAATATCTTGTATTATTTTGAATATTTTTTATTATTTTTTATTATTTTTTATCTTTTATTATTTTATATTTTTTGTTATTTTATAATATTTTGAATATTTTTTATTATTTTAAAATAATTTGTATTATTTTATATTTTTCATTATTTTATATATTTTTTTATTTTTTAGTATTTTAAAATATTCTTTAGTATTTTATAATTTTTACAGTATTTTTTTTATTATTTTACATTATTTTCTAGTATCTTATAATATTTCGTACTATTTATATATTTTAATATTTTATAATATTTTAAATTATTTTATATATTTTTATTATTTTATATTTGCCAGTATTTATTTTATAATATTTTGTATTAATTATATTTTTTATTTTCTTATCATATTTTTTATTAATTTGAATATTTTTTATTATTTTAAAATATATTTTTTATTATTTTTTATATTTTTAATTTTTTAATATTTTTTTATTATTTTTTAATATTGTCTAGTATTTTATAAAATTTGTATTAATTATATTTTTTATTATTTTTTTTATTTATATTTTTAATTATTTTATATTTTTTGCTATATTTTTTACTATTTTATAATATTTATTATTATTTTATAATTTTTTTTATTATTTAAAATATTTGTTTTTATTTTATAATATTTTTAATTATTTTATTATTTTTTTTATTATATTTAGTTAAGTAAGGAAATGCTTAAAGACAGCAAAAATAGAATAGTAATAAAAGGGCATGCTGCAGTCAGGTATAGCCAACTACAGCTTACATGCTCAATATAAATAATAACGTTGCTGTTGAGCTTTACTGACTGCAAAGTACTACGCCCCCATATTCGTCACGCCCCAATGAATATTTACCAAATGATTATAGAGCAGATCAACAGTAAATGCTTATCAAATATAGCGTTTCTATCTCTAGAACTGTAGAAGAGGATTTGCCGCGCCGCAACGGATGAAGATATATCCGCCGTAGCTGTTTGATCTTGGTATGTATTTATAGAACATATCAATTATAGCTCTTTCTATAACTATAGAGCTGTTTGACAGCTATTCACTGGCTCCATATGTAGAGCAGCTAAAGTGTAATTTATCTATGCGAGGCTGAGCAAGGTATTAACTCTTAATCTGCTAAACAGATTTATCAGTTCTGATTTTTGATTCATAGACACATTTAAACATTTGAAAAATATAGTAAATCGTTACAGGGTATTTGCTAGTCGAGCACGTCCAACCAAGTCCGCTCTCAGACTGCCTGCCAGCTCGCTATCAACTCAGCTAAAAATACTTAAATTTATCACTTATTACGCATATATATAATATAAATCATATATATATACATTTGTAATGTTTTACAAATTGAATCATAAGATTTAACAAGAGTTCTTCAAAATAAAAAATAAAATCTTTATAATTTTTAACAATTTCACTTAAATCATTTTTGCGTTTTCTCAAAATGTGTGTAAATATCATTTAAAAAATATAAAATTATATATATATATATATGTATATCTGTATCAAGATCAACTCCTGCTCCTACTCCTGCTCCTGCTCCTACTCCTACTCCTTGTCCTGGAATGGGTCTTTCTTGATGTACTTGTCCAGCTGCGCAGCAGCATTCTCCTCCACCTGGGACAGCTCCGAGAAGCCCTCCTCGTCGACAAAGCATATCTCGTGGCCGTCGGGATCGGCCAGAATGAGCACCGTGACAGAGGCCTTACCGGGCGTATCCAGTGTAATCAACGGCTTCAATACGGTGCCGCCCGCCTTCTGGACCTCGTCGTACAGCGGCTGCTGCACAGCCGCCGGCACCGCAAACGCAATACGACCATATGCCTTGGCGCGGTCCAGGCTGCCGTCGAGCACCGTCAGACGCAGGGCTGCCTGGTTGGTGCTGTATGCGAGCTGTATGGAGTCCGCGCTCTCGTTCAGCAGCTGCATCTTGAGCAGGTCAGCCCAGTACTTGCGCGACGCTTCCAAGTTGCTCACGTGCAGCTCCACCTGCTGCAGTGTTGCGTTGTCGCACGAACCCTCTATGTAGAACCTGTAGCCATCGGGCGAGGTTAGCACGCTCCTGGCCCCTTGCTTGACAATGGGATAGGAGTGCTCGGCAGCACGCGTTAAGATATCCGTGGAGTTGATGGTGATGCCGCCAAAGTCGTTGCCTACAAGTGCACAGTGAGAAGATGAAAGGAATAGGCTGAAACCAGATGGAGTTACCCAGATCGTAGCTCTTCACGCCATAGTTGTAGGTCAGCTCGATGACAAAGTGGGACTTCTCCGGGCCATAGCCGACCATGGTCTTGCTCCAGCGATTGTCGTAAGGTCTGCGCATAAATAAAGCAGAGAATGAATATCTTAATCCACAACCGACTTGCCGCATACCCATTGCATTCCGCATCGCAGCCTTCTTTGAACTCCTCGTGCCTCAGCACCTAAGAGAGAGAGAAATTTCAGATCAGTTGATTCTTATCTAATATAATTAACTAATGAAATTGCCAAGTCATCTGAATCAGATAAAGTATACATCTCTTCTAATTGCAGACACACAGACTCACACACACATACACCTGTCTATAACCGGGTTTTACAACTTGGTAATTCACCTGAAGTCCATCTTACCTGCATTCCGAGAATCGTGCGAAAGAAGAAAGAGTTCTTGCTGCGATCACCAATCTTGAATACATAGTGTAGAGCTCGTCCTGGAATGGTCGTCATATTGTATTGACGTTCTGCACAATTTTGAAATTATTTGAAAAGCTTATGAACGCAGTTAGAGGTGAGCGAAATTTACACACTTGTTACTTGGAAATGATAACTTGTGCTGTCTGTTAAGGGTGGAGCAAATTCTGTTAAAGCACATACTAATAGTGCAATCGATATAATTGACTGCTTGGAGGGCAAACGATTACTTGTCTGTTAAAGGAGGAGCAAGCTCTGTTATGTTAAAGCATCTGCTGTTAATAATAGCAGTATCGATGTATTTGAGAGCTTGGCGGGCGAGCGGCTAGTGTAGCCACTTTCTGCACATTTTATTACAATCAAGAACTTAATGCGAACTTACTCATGCGCAGAATCAATACTAAATAAGCACTGCCCATTTGAATTTTTCCAACATCTCAGTTAACCTAACGAAAAGTTGACATTTATAGAAATTGAGCAGCACTGCCAGTCTCGCCGTGCCGCATTGAGTTTGTTGTTTCCAGCTATCGATAACACTTACAAATATTTTTGTCAAATCACATCGCTAAACAACGGAATTGCTCTTGTTGTGTAACTGAAACGCGTATATTTATTAAGTATAACGATATTATCAGCCAATATGCGTACAATTTAACATTGAAACTATGCTTACAGGCGCCAACAATGTCAGCATCCGCCGCCCGAGGCTCAACGTCCCTCCTGAAGCGCGCCTGGAACGAGATACCCGACATCGTCGGCGGCTCGGCCATGGCCATTGCGGGCATCATCATGGCTGGCGTTGGCCTGGCCAACTACTACGCCAAGGACGGCGACAACCGCCTCTACAAAACGGGCTATGTGGTCTTCCGGCACGACGACCCCCGCGCCCAGAAGGTGCGCAACGATGAAGACGACTAATCCAGTTAATTACGTACGCTTTGTTTTCATTTACTTTCGCGCTGCCGCAATACAATACAGAAAAAAACTAAACTAAACAAAAAATAGCTAAGTAAAACAAAAAATGATGTATACACCTATAGAATGGCTATATCCATAAGTCCCAGTCCCAGTCCGAGTCCCAGTGCAAGACGGCCCCACTATCTTGTCGTATAGTAGAGGAACTGCGAGTTGCGATGGCTGACTTTGTGATGCTTCTGGTACGCCGCCAGCGTGTGGTAGCACTCGTTGCACAGGGCGCACTGGTAGTTCATGGCCGCTCCAATTACCTCGTGGCTCTGTGCGGCCAGGTCGTCGTCGTCCTCGTTGTCAATCAGGACAGTTTCCTCGATCAGTGAATCTATATCGTTGCCTAGAGGGTGAACAATATTTGTATACTTCAAGTTTCTCCTCAATCTGGTTCAGTCTTACCGTCGTGTGGCTCATGCTTGAAGAGAATCGTCTCCGCCTTGATGCCCGGCACGTTGGCCGTGTCGATGGCTTCAATGTTCGCCTCGATCGTCGTGTACTTCAGGGGCAGCTGGTCGACGACGGCCGTCGTCTGGTGCGTGAGACGGAATCGGTTGCGACGTTGCTCGAATTTCAATGCAACGGTAAATTCACTGTTTGCCGTTATCCACTTATTATTGAACTCGTAAATCATGATCAGCTTCTTGGCGCAGACGCGGCAGATCTGCTTGGGATAGTCGTCGTCCTTGTTCAGCGCCGGCAACGCCGCCGACGCGGGCAAACAGCTCGCCAGTATTTCCGACAACGGCACGCTTTTATCCAGAACCGTGACGTTTTCCTCGAATATGTTCAATGCGTCTAGACAGTCGTTGCCGCAAGTGCGGCAAATATTTTCGAAAATTTCCATTTCGAGTGCTGGGTGTGTGTGTGCGGAAACTATATTACATGAAACTGATCTATTCTAAAATGGACTGGAGCCAGTGCATTCCGCCGCCTAAGTATACTTTTAAAAATCGCGATCAGGTAAACACACCGGCGGTTTTTAATAACAAAATATCATAATGTGGGGACGCCAATCCACAATGATAGTAATGCGGAAATATCGATAAATGCCATCGCGATAGTTACAACTGCACGCGATGTTAGGTGTAGCTTGTATCTCATCTCTAGTGGCATTGGCACTGCAACAGATTGCAAGAAATCAACAATGGAGCGAAAACTGATTTTGTTCAGCGTTATCGTCCCGTTTCTAGTCATTAATCCAGTCAGCCATGCCATCCAGGCACGCAGTGACAAGGAACAGCCCCAAACGGTTGTCTCTGGCACGGCTGTGCAATCGGTTGTGCCCGTCCAGGCCCAATCGCAGGTTGGCTCCAATTCGCAGGCAAATTCCGCGTCCAACTCGGCGTTCAATCCGCTGGGACCGAATGTGATGTGCTCGTTTCTGCCCCGGGACTTTCTAGAATGCAAAGAGCCCATCGATCATCGGAACAACGATTCGGCAAGGAACGAGAAGGGCTACGGCTGCCTCCATTTCGGCGGCTCCAACTATGAGGATGTGGAACACACGAAAGTCCAGTGCACTGTCTACACAGACATCGACTGCTACGGAGCGCGCACCTTCTTCCGGGACGGTGTGCCCTGTGTGCGTTACACGGATCACTACTTCGTAACCACATTGATCTACAGCATGCTGCTCGGCTTCCTGGGCATGGATCGCTTCTGCTTGGGCCAGACCGGCACGGCGGTGGGCAAACTCTTGACAATGGGCGGCGTTGGAGTCTGGTGGATCATAGACGTCATCTTGCTAATAACCAATAACTTGTTACCAGAGGACGGCAGCAACTGGAATCCATATGTCTAAGCTAAAGAATATGTTATTGTGATAATACTGAGTAGTGCAAGCAGTGTAAATAAAATTAAACAAATCTTAAGACAAGTTGAATTTTTTTTATTTATAAATGAATATATTTATTGCTGATTATAATTTTATTGTTTGTTAATTTTTAAATTTGCCAAAAACCATAAATAACATATCGATATGATCAACGCTGCACGATATATCGATAGCACATGCATTGTCATTGTTCACATCACTACAATGGCCGCTTATCAGCTACTTTGAAAAAGAACAGAAGAAACGACGCATATAAAATTGAGCCCAACTAAACTCTTCAACAGTTTGCAATTTCTGCTGGAGGCTGCCAGTCAACCAAATCAAATTCACAGAGCCTGCACTTCAATCCACATTGACAAATATATATATATATTTTAGTATATATACATACGATTAGCTGACAATTTTTCAATTGCGTCGTCAACGCCATTTTGACGAATACGCAGCCGTAAAATGAAATATATTGCAGCGACTGTGACGCTGCTGGTGGCCCTGGCTGCTGTGGCTGCAGCTGCCGCCATCGAGGATGATCCGCATATGCTCAGCGATGAGTTTATAGAGCTGGTGCGCAGCAAGGCCAAGACATGGACGGTAAGTAAATAACACTATTGTTGTAGTCAGCTGATGACGTGACAAGCTGTTTGCTTCCCAATCCAGCCTGGTCGCAACTTTGATGCCTCTGTGTCGGAGCTGCATATACGCGGCCTGATGGGCGTCCACGCCGATGCGCACAAGTTCACGCTGCCCGAGAAGAGCCAAGTGCTGGGCAATCTGGTGGCCGACGATGGTGAAGAGCTGCCCGAATCCTTTGATGCGCGCACTGCCTGGCCCAACTGCCCCACTATTGGGGAAATTCGAGACCAGGGCTCGTGCGGTTCATGCTGGGCCTTTGGTGCCGTCGAGGCGATGTCCGATCGTGTAAGTAGCGATGCCCCACTGACCCAAGCTCCACACACACAAACAACAAAGCCGATGACGCAGCTGCTTTGTGCTTATCACTGTTTAGATTATCGATTTCACACAATTACATTGCATTGTACGGCTCTGTGTATGTGTGTGTGTGTGTGTGCGTAGGCTCTTTGTTTAGGCTGAGCTATTTGATGACTTGTTCAACTTGCAGGTGTGCATTCACTCCAATGGCGAGGTAAACTTCCATTTCTCGGCTGATGATTTGGTCTCGTGTTGCCACACTTGCGGCTTTGGCTGCAACGGCGGATTCCCTGGCGCCGCCTGGAGCTACTGGACCCACAAGGGCATTGTAAGCGGCGGCTCCTATCACTCCAATGAGGTAAATTCATGCACACTCAAGCACTTTACAGTTTCTAACCGGCTTTTTCTACGCTTTAGGGCTGTCGTCCGTATGAGATCGAGCCCTGTGAGCACCACGTGAACGGCACACGACCCCCGTGCAAAAATGGCAAGACTCCGCGCTGCCAGCATCAGTGCGAGTCCAGCTACTCCGTTGACTATAACAAGGACAAGCATTTCGGCTCGAAGTCATACTCGATCAACAGCAATCCGCGTGACATTCAGCGCGAAATCATGACCAACGGACCCGTCGAGGGCGCCTTCACCGTCTACGAAGATCTGATTCTGTACAAGACGGGCGTCTACAAGCATGTCCACGGCAAGGAGCTGGGCGGCCATGCCATACGCATACTCGGCTGGGGCGTGTGGGGCGACAGCAAGGTGCCCTACTGGCTGATTGGCAACTCGTGGAACACCGACTGGGGCGACAATGGCTTCTTCCGCATTGTGCGCGGCGAGGATCATTGCGGCATTGAGAGCGCCATCTCGGCTGGTCTGCCCAAGCTGTAAGCCTCCTCCAGCAATCCAGCTAATGCCTTACACCCACTGATAATAAGTTAACGCCAGACTTTACAGACCTTTTTCAAATCTATGTAAACCAATTAGCTGCGACTTTAGAATATAAATAAACAACTTGATATCAATGTAGACACAAATCGAGGCCCCATATAATACTATTTAGCAGTTGTTGCCCTCAGAATAAATGAAATTTTTTAGCGCTGACTGTGAGCGCATCACTCATGTGATCCGCTATTCAGCTGGGCTATCAGCAGGTCAGCAACGCCAGCTTTCAATTAGTCAGCCGCGGACCCTATTGCCAGCTCTGAGGCGGTTCAAGAACCTCCCGCATTAAAGCTCATTTATTTGTTTTTGTTTTCACATCTTTTTTTTATTTATTGGTTTTACTCATTTGTAACATCAAATAGAACATTTTAGTTTTTTTTATGAACATTTTTTTTTTGGTTTTCTTTTTTGCACATTATTTACGTGAACTGCATATTGCCTTCTCGCTTTCATTTAACAAACAGCTAACATAGATCGAAAAATATTTGGACAGCAATTTTGGAGCTGAAGCAACTTCGGCGAATTCGAATTCGAGTTCGAATTGGAATTTGGATAACAGTTTGTGTCCAGTTGATCAACAATAACGCGTCCTATCGCCTCTCTCCCTCTGGTAAATATATATAGATAGATGTACTTGTAGATATATATATATATATACTATATATGCCTTCTTTTCGTGACTGTGTCTCGCTCTGAATGCTGATTTTACTTTGCTTTGCTCTTCCTCGTTTTCTCTTTGTTTTTTTTTTTTTTTTTGTAAATAGATTTTGCATCTGGAATTGCTCCATTTTAGATTTTGTTTTGTGTATTTTTTCTTCTTCTAACATTTACTTTCAATAAATACATAATATATATATATATATATATATATATATATATATATATATATATATATATATATATATATATATATATATATATATATATATATATATATATATATATATATATATTGTATATTGTTGGACTTTTACTCTTTATACGAGTTGAACGCTTTGTTTTTTTTTTGCTTATACTTCTCGGCTGGGTGCTTATCAGCTAAATGGTGGGTTATTAAATTATTCATATAATTCGACTTGTTTTAAGCTATATAAAGCACAATTAGAATAGGAATCGAAGCATAAAAGAGTCTATAAAAGAGTTTTTCAAAAAAAAAAAAATAGGGGAAACTCGTCGGGAAACTGGAAAAAGTTGATAGTTCGAAAATCATATATATATATATATATATATATATATATAGATTTTTCTTTTTTCGTTTGTTCATTTGAGAACTGAGAATCTATCTCTAGATAATATCAATATGGATGAACTTATTGGATATATATATATATATATTCCATATATATATATAAATAATCTAGTTTTTGTTGTCGTTAGACTTTAAATGTATAGAGGAACGTATTTAATTGGTTGTTATTTTCTTATGTTTTGGAACACCTGGCTTTTTCATAATTTTCCCGTATTTTTCTTTGGTTTTTCACTACATTTTTCTTTTTTTTTAATATATAGGTATAGGTATAACTTCATATATATATATATATATATATATATATATATATATATATATATATATATATATATATATAGTTTATATATATATATATTTTTTTTTTTGTAATATTTGGATCCATTATGTTCCGTTTGTGTTGCATGTTATATATTTTAGTTACATTTGTCTGGACAATATATAACGTACACATACATGTGCTATATATATAGCATACATACATACACACATATATGGTTCGCATTTGATCAGGTCGCATTGAGTTTAGGATTACTTGAAGATTCTGTCATCAATATGTACTCAATTATTGTTTATCACAAATGAGCGTTGTTTGTTTGTTTGTTTGGTGTTGCAGCCGGCTTAAGGTGATTAATGTCATATATATACATATGTATATATGTATATACTCAACTACATATATGTATACATATATATACATACATACGTCTGTTTCACAATCTAACACTAAACAGCTACTGAACTTTTAACGAAATCGCTTTCCTGATAATTTTTCCATTTTTGTTTTAAGTTTATAAATATATAATATATGCTTTATATATATATATATATATATATATATATATATATATATATATATATATATATATATATATATATATATATATACTTTTTTGTAGGTTAAGTAATTTTTATTTTTTGTCTGCCGTAGAGAAAAACTATCACAATTATAGAGAGATTTCTAATGTGTTTCCTCAAGGACTCCAATTAGAAACGGATTGTTTTCCTTTGCATTTTGGAACAATTTCAATACACACACACAATATATAGAAATAGAATCTTTGTTGAGTAATTCATAGATTTTTATCGGAAGCAATTTTAATTATTTTTTCTGTTTTTGGTTTTGGAAATGCATTGAATTTGTTATTTGATTTTGCAACGCTTTTTGCCTTTGCCCTCGGAGCGAGATCTGTTCGTATTTCCAACTTGGCTCCAATTGTTCACGATATATGCTTTCTCCTTCTTCATCACCATCTTCTCATTCTTTTTCATCATTTTCTTATACCACATTTACTGAACTTTGTTCGATTTGTTTCATAACGGTTATATACCTATATAGGTTGACTTTGTTATATAATTATAGCATATAAGCTCACATATATATATATGATTTATAGACTTTAGCTGCTTGTTATTCATTTGTTGTTGTTGTTGTTTTTGTTTGCTTGAATTTGGTGTGTTTATTTTAAGTGTTTTTCTCTTTAAGTGGTTTGAAAAACCATCAAACAACAGGAGGAAACAGTCTTTCTTTCCAGGTACCTGAGAAATAGAAGTCAAGAGAAACTATTAATTTATTGATTATATAGAGATATATGCAAAATTCTGCCTAGACTAACTGTTTCTGGGTAAGTTGAGTATCATTAAAGATTTTTCTATATCTGCAAGATATATGATTCCGTATTCATATAGTCTATATTCCGCATTTTTGAATAACCTATATAACATAGATAGTAACATTGAAAAAAATCTATTCTATATATTTTTTTTATGTTCTTTAGCTGACTATAGACTTTTTAATATAATTTTTTATTATTATATAATTTTTAGTCTCTTTTCCTTTTATATAAAGTTCTATACATAAAAACCCAAATGTATTGTTTTTTGTATTATTCTAATTTCATCTCTATAGTAATTTTCGGACTAATAATATTTGGTATTATTTTAGTATATCTCCATTGATCTTCACATAGTAGATTTGTAGCTTTTTAATAAATTTCTTCTCTTTTTAAATTCCTGAAATTTTTCGGAGGTATAAGTTAACGGTATACATATATTTCAGTTATCTAACCCAACTAGACTAATGCTCTAATACTGATTTAAGCTATATACAAGCTAGTATTAAGCTTTATTAATATCTATCTAATCATTTGCTCAACTTCAACTAAACAAAAATAACGGTAACTGCAGCTAACTGCAATCGATATCGATATCTACTCACCGCGTGACACATTTGACTTTTGTTATTTGTTGTACAATTGATTTAGTTTTCTTTTTATCATTTTATATATGTATATATATATATATTGTATCTTGTATATTGTATATACACCATATATGTAGTTTTGCTATATATTGCGCATAATATAACGGGCTTTATGTATATACACAGATGTCTTATATGGTGGCAATCGATGCTGAGATGTAGTTGTTGTTGTTGTTATTAATTATTGTTGTTAAACTGCAACTAATGCTGATCCAATAGAGTATATTTAGATGTCATCTAAACATGTTCGAAGCGTTTTGTTTGATAGGTATATGTTCGTTTATATATATATATATATTTTTTTTTTGTTTTTATTTTATAAATATAGTTGATTGCAATTTGCATGGCTTGTATTTGGGAGTTGCTGGTTGCGTTATATTTATCGATAGTTTCGCATATCGATATGCTATAAACTAAAATGCAATACTCATCGCGCACACATTTCATTCTAGCTCTCGCTCGCGCTCGCGCTCGCTCTCTCGCTCTCTCCCTTTCATTTGTCTATTATGACGCGCTCTGTTAAGCTGCTCCTGCTGGGATCGATCTAGTGATGGCTCAGGTAGGTTTTGCGTTTTAAATAGCCGCTGCGTATGGGCGACGATAGGCCCGTCTCGTTGCTGCACATTCGATACGTTGCCGAGTTGAAGATGGATTTGTGTGTGTGTGTGAGTATGTGTTTATGTAAATTTAATGCGAAAATGTTTGTCACATAAAGTTTGGAGGGATTTACATATATTTTGGTTTTTGTGAAAAAAAGAGACAGAGGAAAAGTTGAGAAAGATTTCAGTTGATAGCACTTTTCCAGTTGTAGCTATACATATATATTTTCTATTTTATTTCCTTTTTGCTTTTGTTTTTTCTTGCTGTCACAACACAGAATAACACAATGCTCGTCTAAAATGCATTCAGAGCATATCAAACAAATCAACTCAACTAAAGATATTAATTTATGAACACTAAACACCAAAAATTTGCACTCGATGTTGCTTGCTTTCTTGTCTTTCTCTCTTTCTTTTTCGTGTTTGGTTTGATAACGGTTTATTCTAATGCATCGCCGTCGTCGTGCATATCTACAGTGTTGGTTAACGTTTTTAAACTTCGTTTGTTGCTTGTTCATGCAGCCTGTATTCATATACACACACACATTCACATATGAATATTTGATTGGGGGATTGAGTATGTGAGTGAGAGATAGTGTGTGTGTGAGTGTGTTTGTGTGCAGATCGCATCAACGGCGAGGGGGTAGGCGTGACGTGTGGGCGGTAAGCGATTTAAGCGTTGTTTTTTTTTATCAAAAAATCAAGAAACAATCAAAGAAAAGATACAATTCGAAATTATATTCTATATAAATACTAAATAGATATTTAAGCATTTTTATTGTACATATATATATATATATATATATATTTTTTTTTTTTTGTTTTATTTTTTTCTATATCTGTGGTATATATAGTATGTGTGCTCGTTGCTTTTTGGCTAGATTTTGTCTCAGGTTTACTCCTCCTTTCTTCACTTTTGTTCGCATTCATTACACAATAACAATAATATCAATCCAAATAATACAATATAAAAGCACTAATAAATACATACATGTGTATATAGGATATATAGGATATACATGATCAAAATAAGAATAACATAATACTAGAACTCATTTCAATAATCAATAACTTAAGCTAATAACAGCAAACTAAAATACGTTGGTCGACTAGGCAAAGTTTTTCTTTTTTTGTTGGGGGGAGGGGGGTGGGGGGCGGAAGACGTAGTCAGCCCAGTCCGGGTGCTCCCACTCCGGTTACATCATACTCAAACTCCTTGCCCTCGTTCAGCTGGCCTAGGCTGTTGCTGATGGGCGTGGTCGGCTGCACCTCGAACGCATTGCTGGATGTTGGGGGGGCATTTGGAAGGAGACATGATTAGGTGACTCCGCAGAGAGAGAGAAAGAGAAACAGATAGAGACAGGCAGAGCTGGGCTCAAGTAGTAGACGACTGTTAACACAGCTGGCCGGAACGAGTTACACAGGTAGATACACAGAGATACGGTTAGGGCAGCGCCGGACGGATAGCAGTAGCTCAAACGTAGGACGATAAGCAAACAGAATGCGGTTAACAAACAACTTAAAATAGGAGATGCACAGAACACCAAATGCTTAGGGCAGATACAATCAATATACAGACTCTCTAGGATTAGTTGCCGATCGGGACTAACACATACACATACACATACACATATGTACAATTTACACTGCGAGTGGGCACAAGACTCGAGCAGGGAGTCTCGTGCCGCTCGTGCCCCGAGTTCCGACCTACCTTCTGCGTCGCGGATTCGCCGACTGGCCGGGCAGATTGAAACAGCCACGTGGAATGACCATACGCGCATTACCCTTCGCCGGACGGGAGCCCCCGACGGCCTGGAGACCCGCCAAGTGGGCGGCATAGCCCTCGCTGAGCACTGTGGCATTCGACTGCAGTTTCTTGCCCACCTATAAAACGGAGGAATTTGTTGATTACGTTCATTATAAGTAGGCCGTATACGGCGTTTACCTTGCCCACGATAAAGATCTGTTCCGGGCGCATGCCCACATTGGTGTAGACGCTAATATCCTTGCTGCTGCCGTAGGCGGCGGTAATTGAGATTCCATGGTTCTGCACGAGATTGTTGAGATAGGCGGTCTTGTGGCCCAGCGGATCGGTGGAGAGTCCGTCGGCGAACGAGATCAGGCCGTGGGGAAAATTGTGCTGGCTGAGCCAGGAGACGACGCGCTGCTGCTGCATGTCCGGCCGTCCGGTTATGTAGATCAGCAGATAGCCCAGCTCCTGCCAGTGCCGACAGACATCCACGGCGCCGGCACGCACCTTCGGATCACGTCCGGTCACCGACATGGACGCCGTGAAGGAGCCATCGATGCTGAAGACCACACACTCGGTCAGCGGCGGCACCACGGCCATGTAGCAGTCCACCGACGTGTGATCGCCGCGCACCACCATCTTGACCGGATAGATGCCATAGCCCAGGGACAAATGGTCGGGAATGCTGTAGGAGATGCGTCCATTCTTGTCGGTCATCTCGGTGCTGAGGAATGTCCACTCGCCCGCCGGCGGATCCTTCATTATGTGCACGTCCACCTTCTCGCCGTGCAGCGTTATCATATCGAGCGGTCCGTACATGAATCGCGCATTCAACCGCTGCTCGCGGCCCTCCTGCACGATGACATCGTTGGCCCGATGATTGGCGGCCACATTCTTGAGCTTGACCGAGGTGCGCTTCTTGATCCACTTCTCGCGCGGTTGACCCGGATGGAACGACGCGTTGTCCTTGTCATCGTGCGAGCCCACAAACGGAATGCCCTCGAACTTGCCAATCTGACGCAATATGAAGGCAATCACATCAGGACTCTCCCAGTAGCTGGCGTGGAACAGATGCGGCAGAGCATGTGCCGGGAAATTGCTCAGCCCCTCGGGGCAATAGAGGGCGTAGTCCAAGCGCTTGGTGCCCCACCATTTGTTCTGGACTGCAAGACGAACGAACTCTGAAGACATTCGGTCATTTCGAATCGAAAGCTTGGACTTACGCGAGTGTATGGTGCTCAGCGAAACGTTCTCAATGAGGCCCGAGATGGTGCTCTGCATGGATGCATCCGAGAGCCGCCTGCCCGCAGATAGCAAATTGTTGCCGTCGTTGAAATGCTGCGGATGCGATTGTATGACCTCCACTGCATCAGAAAGAGAGAGATAGAGAGAGAGAGAGAGAGAGAGCGAGAGACTTATATTAGATCATGCTTGACTGTAATCCATGCCGTCACTCACATAAATGCAGCGGTTGCCCGTTGCCCAGCGGATATTTGGCGTAGCGTGGCACGTTGACCGGCGAGAGTATGGAGAAGCGTGCGCTGAGCAGGGGCTCCAGCCGTGAGGCTATAGGATCGGTTGGATGGAACAGATTGTACACCTGATGGCAATTGGGCCGGGCCAGCGCCGCCTTTGTGTCGTGCAGTTTGCGCGCGGCCAGGACGACGGAGAGCGGCGAGCCGAACATGAAGAAGTCGCTGACCTCAAAGTCCAGCTTGGTGGCACGCGAATCGCTGGAGGAACTGGAGCGACGACGTCGCGGCGACGGCGCCACTAGCAACCGCTTCGCATCCAAATCGGTGTCAATGAAACGCTCATCATCGTCCATGCGCGACATGCGACTGCAGTCGCCACCGCCAGCGCCGCCGGCTGCCTGCGATGGATTAGCGGCATTCGGCTGGTTGCCATTGGAGCGACAGAGGGTCTCGTAGGCCAGCAGCGAGCCCATCGAGTCGCCCAGCATGACTATTTGGCCAGAGAAGCCGTGGCCCTCCTCCGACTTAAGGAACTCGTGATAGACAATGTTGGCAGCGGCCACCGTCTTGTTGACCGTCTCCTGGAATTCGGGAGAAGCCACCGCTAGCAAGGGTATGGCGCCAATGGGCACATCCGCTATATTGGGTATGTCCGCTGCCGAGGGCGACGCGTCGAAGGAGTACGGACTGAGGCTGGACAATATACCCAGGGCATCCGTGCAAATCGAGGGGCATGGCACCATCTTGATAGTCATGTGCGTCAGCAGGCTGGGATAGTGCTGGCGCATGACGGCCTCAAAGGAGCCCTTGAAGGTTGTCACATCGGACTTCTTGGCGGTTAGCTCACTGGCCGCATCCAGGACGCTGCCGGCGTGCACCACCAGCATCAGTATGGTTGTGGGGCAAGAGGGCGTGCTCGGCGAGCCCGGCGGCGATGAGTCGTGGCTGCGATCGATGCTGGCCGAGGAGCGTAGCTGCCGCTTGTTGCCGCGCTCCGATGCGACGCGCATCAGAAAGTCCTGATTGAATATGCTGTCCTCCTGCTTGTGGCGTCCGGCCACGCCGCCAGCACCGCCGCTGCCACTCGAGCTGCCGCCATGCGGCGGCGGACTGTCGTCGCCCTCGCCCAACAGCTCAAGTGAGCTCCACTTGGCCAACGAGTTTGTTTCATTTGTGTCTGCAAATAACCACGATTAGTTGAGGAAGCACAGCAGAAGGACAGCAGGCGGCAGACTCACCCAAGCAATCGAAGAACTCTTCATCTGAATTGGATTTGGAGTCCACTTCCAGGCGTTCCATGCGCCAGTTGGCCACCTATGAATGCAAGAACAGATCTCATTTTAGTGCATTAGCTATAAATTATATAGTTGAACTGCTCTCATATAGTATTTGTGGTCAACTAGGGGCCTAAGCGATGGAGCTGGATCGAAACTTACATGTCGGCGTGCTGCTGGCTTTGCATGCGCTTTTTTGGACTGCTCGATATCGGGTCGGTTATTCGGAGTCGAGTGTTTTGTGGTGGTTGTTGGATTTGATTTTGTATGACAAGAGCAAATCAAAGATTATTTATATGGTAGAACACGCACAGAGAAAACAAATCACACACATACGAACATATAGATCGAATTTAGAAATTTCAATATTTACATTAATCAACCAAAAAAAAAATATTTAAAAATTCAACTGCATTCGGAACAGAAGATAAAACGGAATGATATATATACATGTGCTGCAATATCAAAATATATACAAATTTGCACAAGATTTAGGAGTTGGTTTTCCGATGGAGAAGTATTCGGCGGACGGAAAGTTATACCAGCGAGACACACAATGTTTATAAACAAATGGGATGTTTAAAATGAGACAAGGTACAGTCCAGACAGGAGTGTCGATGCAGGACTAGACAGTGGACGACAGTAGCTGGCTCTCTATAAAGTACTGACAGCTGCTCTAGCGCCTCTCACCTGCAGGTCAAAGCTGTGCGCCGATCCCACGGGCGAGTGCAGGGCGCCCTTCGAGCCGAACTTGGCCTTGTTGGCCAATTGAATGCTTTGGGAGCGGGAACGTTGATTGGCACTGCTTTGGGCACCCAGCTCAACGTTGGTGCCGACGCCATCGTTCTCATCCTCCTCATCATCATCGTCGTCGTCCTCATCCGAGCTGGCCTCGGCGCTCGGCGGCTGCTGGGTAACAATGGGCGGCACAGCCGGAGCCGATTTCTTGCGTTCGTTGGGGCCCAGTGCTGGGGCCGCTGTGGCGCTGCTCACATATGGCTCCGAGATGCTGTCTGTTGGCATTGCACATGAAATAATAATGGATTTAGAGGATTGTTCGACATAGGAATTTGAAAAGCCTGAGCTTACCATCACTGCACTCCTCGCCGCTGCCCATTTTCTTGGCCAGAGCCAGCTGCGTCTGACGCTCCAGTTCGCGTATATCCTCGATGGTGAGGCCGTGCCATTCGTCTTGCCACGCCCAGGCCTGGCGATGGGCACGCAGCATTGTCTTCCGCAGCGCCACATCGTGTATGAACTTCTCCAGCTTGGTTTGCATGCCCCAATAGCGGAACTCGACGCGACAGATCTTGTAGGCCGTCATCAGGGCCATGTTGCGAGGCGTTGGCTGCTTCTTGCCCTTCACCTCGCGCCAGTACTCTTCCAGCCAATCATCGCCCAGCGGGCCACGACCCGTCTTATCTGACACAAAATGCTTAGGATCCTCCTCCTTTACATAATCGCCGCCCCACAGCTGATCCTTGACAATATCAATCACATCTTTACAAAGCATAAGAAGAATGAAAAATGAATCAAATTTCTTCAGCTCAATTTGTGAGACTTGAGAGACTCACCCACAACGCGATTGCGCAGATCGCTGCCTGATAGCTGAAACACATTGTCCTGGTAGCCATTGTCCGGATGGTAATAGGTCTCAATGTCCAGCGAGAATTTCTCCACAAAGGGACAGGTGTAGCGTGTGCGCGTATATGGATAAGCATTCCATGCCTCCTCCTCCACGGTGAGTGCGCTCTTTGGTAATAAGCCTGCAAAAAATAAGGATATACATATATATATATATAGATATATATCGTGACGCATAAAGTTGCCTACAAATCGATAACGATTATCGATTATCGTTTAAGTTTTAGAGTTAGGAGAGCCTGTGTTTTGGGCAGCGATCTGGACTGAACGATTTATATATATAAATTGATATACCCGAGTCTCTATAGTTCTATATATTCCTTCATTCATTCGAACTTGCCCATACCCTAGACCCACTTACTTTTTATCCAGCCTGGCAAGTGACTGCCCACGTGATATATCTTTTTCGTGTACTGCCCATTGCCGCCAGGTCCATCTTTGTAGGGCTCATTGATTATGATTTCAACTCCGCTGCCTTCGCCATGGCTTTCCTCTCGGCTCTTTTTCTGTGGGAAGAAAGAGAATATTATTAGATACAAAAGAGGTCCAGCTATCTACAGCTAATAATAATGCTAATGCAATTGCTAATGATAAACCAAAATTACTAATAATAATAATAAAACCACTAATACTAGTACTATAACTGAATAATGCCAATACTAATTATAATGTCATTGCTAATGCTAATGCTAATGCTTATACTTTTACTAATATTAACATTAGCAATACTAATAATAATACCACTTATACTAATATTATACATATCTGAAAAGTTATGCAAATGGGTATGCTCATACTAATGCTTAAGCTAATGCGAATGCTAATGCTAATGCTAATGCGAATGCTAATGCTAATGTAAATACTAATTAAGTTGCCAATGCTAATGATAATACTAATACAAGTACTTTTAATATAAAAAAATAATTACTATAAATTGTAATAATAATACTAATACTAATACTAATAGTTATAATAATGCTAATACTTAAAACTGTAATAATAATGCCAATACTAATAATTATAATAATACTAATACTAATAATTATACTAATAGTAATACTAATAATTATAATAATAATAATAATAATAATAATACTGATTCAAATAAGTAAAACAATAATAACAATTCTAATAACTATAATAATACTAATACTAATACTAATACTAAAAATTGGCATAATATTCTTTTCGAATATTTATCCTAAGGATAATGCTAATGCCAATTTAAATGCTGATACTAATACTACTCCTAATGCCATTCTACCAATATTTATAATAATAATACTAATACTAATAATAATAATGATTAAAAGTGATAATACTTATAATATAACTAATTATACTTATCTTTTATTATCTGTATATTGAATTGGGCTTACCGCTATCATATACAGCTGGGCAATCCGGTACTCCTCGACCGTGAGGGGCAGTGGTATACGGTACTCTTTGATCAACATATCTGAATGTGTTTATTTTTCTATTTTTTATTGTTTTTTTTTTCTATATAATTTTTTTGGTCAGCGTCTTTGGTGTATTACGGCGGGTGTTTTTTCTCTCAACTTCTCTCGCTTAAGCTGGCTTTCGTCGCTTGCTGATGGATTTCAGTTCGCTTCAGGCAATCATCGGTTGTTGGTGTTAAAGCTGCTGCTGCTGCTGAGGTTGTTATTATTATAATTATTACGTTGGCTATTGTTGTTGCCAGTGATGTTTGTGCTGCGCATGGCTGAGGCGTTGGTGGCGTCTATGACCTGAAAATGTGGCAAGGTTGGATTAAAATTTTGGCCTGGGGCTGCGTGGCGCTGCGGCCCTAGGGGTCCCTATGTATATGTATGTGTGGCCATTGCCTTAGCTAATTGTTATGGCTTCCGTGTAATGTGCAGCAATATGTGCGCTTTAAAATGTAAATTACCATTTCGCCTAATGTTCCGTCCGTCCAAGGAGAAAGCACAAATGCCACACACTCTAACACAATCTCTCGCTGTCAGACGGAACACTTTGCGCTGTCTATCAGACCCAGCGAAGCACTATGAGAATGCGAATTGAAAATCTATGAAAAGGTCACCGCCAGCTCACAGCGTAAGCAGAGCAAAAGCGTACAGAAAGCAGTGCAAATTGAACGACTCGAAGATATGCTGGAAGAATGAAGCAATTCTAAGGTCGATCAACTGAGTTATTGATCGAATATGTATGTAATATATCTGAAATGTCTTTCTTTACTATATATTTTTGATATCTATCTATAGCTGTAGATTACATATTTGTAATATAATTTAATAGTATATGGGTACAGAAAGTACTACCTTGTATAGTAGATAAAGAAAGAACTATATTTCTTCATAAAGAAAAAACTATAAAGAAAATACTATCTTTTTAGTTCCTTATATATCCATCTACTATATAAGATAGTACTTAGTACATATTATTAATTGTATATACTATATATTTGTACTACATCCCTTTATATAAATATATTATAAATTCTTAATATCTATTCTCATCTATATAATATATCCGTCTTTATATATCTCTAACAAATCACCTTTATTTATATATCTTATATATTTTTACTATCTATCTTTTTTATATATTATACATCTTTCATATCCACCCTCATCTGTATGCTATATATTCTTTATATCTATATACATTATATATTTTCAATATCTATCTTTATCTACTTCCCCACTTCATTATACCCAACTGCCAGAAAATTGCGCCTTGTCTACAGGGTATAGCAAGAGCATCACTTGAAGTGAATTTGGTTTATCGTGCATAATTTTTTATTTTTTTGCTGTTACCTTGAACCGCTTTGCTAATTGGATTTATTGTTGACTACCGACAACAGTACAAAAAGAAAGAGCCGAGAACCGAACCCCGTAAGCTACGCGCCCCGAGCTCCTCCCTGGAACCCCTCCCTGGTTGTAGCTGTCAACGCTTGACCTACTCGATAAACAAAGAAAGCAAGTAAGAGTGCTCGAAAGTGGGAGTGGCCGATTAGCAGATACCCTATAGATAGCCTCGGCATATACCCTGTACAATGAGGAAGCTTAAAAGTGATCGATAATTTGCGAGTTATCGATATACAATTGAATAGACTTTGATAGGCCCTCTAGCTTTCTAGCTTTCCCTCTTTCTATTATCTATTATAGCTAGCCATAATTGCTCTAGATCTAAGCACATATCTTTCGTATAATGTAATTTGTATAATCATGCTGATCGCCATGATAATTCATTAGTGGGGCCAAGTGCCTGGCTATCTATGCATTAAGTGGTTCCGCCGCTTGCGGCAATAAAGATAAAACTGTAAACAACGATTGCGATTTATGGAATGACTTGGGGTCTAGAAAATTGCAATACCTGAAATATTGGCGAAGTAAACGCTGCTCGACTAGAGACGAGACTGGAGACTGGAAACTGTTAAAGTGAACTTAACCTTTGGCTGTGCGTAAGGTCATAGCCTCACTACGCTTTTATATTTCGGTCAATGTCTAAGCAAAGGTTGCACTTGACTCACTGCTCTATAAGGTTGTAAAGTCCACGGCAGAGCTCATTGAAGGCTCCATAAAGATTACAAAGTGCCAGACGATTAACGATATACGGATCTATATACAGATTATACGCATGTGTACATATATCCAGAGTCACAAGGTGCGACTCTTAGCTGTGCGAACTAGTTTAGCTCTCACAATAAGTAATATAGAGTGGACAATCAATTTATTTATTTGCAAACATATACGCCGGAGTCGGAGGCGTGGCATCAGCTGTGTGTGTGTGTGTAATATGAAACCGTTTGCTTATCGAGGGGAACACACCTTTAAACCTACAGTGAGAAGTACACCAAATTTGAATATAAAATTTATTATAATAACGTATAATCCAATATCTGATATTTTGTAAAGTTGGAATCGACATATGTATATATGATATAAACTTGGACTTTCAACTTGAAATATTATTCCTTTAAGATAGGAGTCATAACAGGATCAGGATTCCGAGGCTGCTCTTTACCTGATTCTTAAAAAATAATCAGAAATTCTATTATATATTGTTATATTACTATATAACATCCTATAATATCCAAACAATTCTGGATTAGCTTCAATATCTCTTATATCAAAAAGAAATCGAAACTCATCAGAGAGTTATAGAGTAGTTGCTGAAGTAATCGGAATTGAATAGTTGTAGAGTAATTCTTAAAGTAAACTAATCCGAAATCTTCGTAATATTACAGAATAAATCTTGAATATGTGGATATTAGTAGCTATAAAGCTGCTCAGCATATAGAGTCTTGGAACTGTGTGATGGATTAATTCTTACATGAAAGTATTCAGAATTCAACGGATAGTTATAGAGTAATTCTCAAAGAAGTATATCATAGTATAGTTAGAGAGTAATTCTTGAAGTAAACTTATCCGAAATTATCGTATAATTACAGAGCTATACTTGAATAGATGGATATTATTAGCTATAAAGTTTTCTCAGCATATTGATTCTTGGAATTCTTAAATGAAAGTAATCCGAATACAACGGATTAACTATCCGGAGTATAGGAGTATCTCTTGTATAACAGTATATCATTGACCTTTATAGTTTTCTCAGCCTATAGAGTCTTGTCAGTGTGTGATATATGTATGTACGTATACATACGATATATGTATGTATGTATGTGTATCGATATTAAAGCCTATTCACCTAATGGTCTTAGCCTTGCCTGCAGGCTACTTTACGGTTGTCTCTGGCAATTGGAACTTAATTAATGACATTTCATGATTGACAATGTTGGCTTGCTTTGCATTTCCCTTTTGCCAGTGCCGAGCACCCACATAATATAACTGTCCATCAAGCTCGCGCCCCTCCGCCCACCCCCATGTGTTGGACGTGTGCCCACTGAGAAAGGAGGCGCAAAAGCAGTAATCAATAATTATGAGGGACAACGACTGTGGCAGAGAAGGGAGGAAAATAGATACACACGAGCTATATATGTGCACACGCATATACTTAAGCATATATGTATGTATATAACGCGTTTCGTAATAGATCTCTTCAGACGAGTTGATTATACATAGTTCCTCAAGCATATTGGCTAAAGTATCTGAGTTTTCGCATTTGTAGGCAAGTTTTCTTTGCCCCACAATAAAAGTTTATAGCCCTAAGCTATTTATATACATAGTATAATTGATAGATAAGGCATCTAAATTCGTGCTATAAAAGAGCAGAAATCAAAAATTCGACGATTTATCTTAGCAGATATCAGGGAACAGATGTGTTTGTCTGCCCCTAAAGAAAAACAACAAAATCGAGTAAATAAATATTTGTGCACGGGCAAACAGGCGGACGGACAGACATACGTATGTACTAGTTATTTTTGCGGTGTATAAATCTGTGCACTTTGCACGTAACACGAGAGCGGGTCGTGTTTATAGCCTGTCTGTCATTCTACAGTTTATTTTATGACGATCAAGCGTGTGTCAACCGGCAAGTTTGGGAGGCAGCGGAGAAATATTATAAGGTGTGTGACAACAACAACAACAGAGTTTGCATAGCAACGGTAAAAACGAAACAAACAACACAATATGAAAATGCACGTAATGCGCTTACGCCGTCCGCAGGACAGAATGGCAAAAGCAGAAGTGGTAAAAAAGGCAAAAAAAAAAAAAAAAAAAAAAAAAAAAAAAATATTACAAACTTGATGCTGCTGGGCCTCGGTTTTTTAATGCCTGATTATGTTATTGTTTGCACGCTTTGCTGCTTGATGAATAAATTGCCACGGTAATTGGACGCAAACAAATGTTAAAAGAAAACAACAACAACAAATGAAGAAAACCCGAAAAGCGCAAACGGCAATAAGCGCTGCGTTGCCGACCATTCAGGCAGAAATAATTGAACGTGAAAGCCCCGGAAATCAAATAATGAAAGAGAGAGCAAGGGAAAGAGTGAAAGAGCGAGAATACTACACAGGAGTGTGAGTAATTCGACGCTCTTCCAAGAAAGAACAACCCGAAGAAGCAGCAGAAAGAGAGCTGTCTTCAGTGTTGCCAACTCTGGAGGGCTTCAACACGCCGGATTGAGGTACGAAAAAAGCCAGAAAAGGCTAAACAGCAATTTGAAAAAGAAGCAAATTTTTGGAAGACCGTAATCAGTGTAGTTTTCAATACATTTAATTTTGTTTAGCCTTTTTTGCTTGAGGCTCTCAAATCGTATCTCTTAATATTAATTTTATTTAGAAAATATTAGAATTTAAAATTTGTATACATCCCTTCCCCCCAAACTAACGCCATTTAAGAATTCAAAATAGCTATAATTATCATCAGTATATCTGACCAGAAAATAGCTAAATTAGCAACACTGTTCCTCTTTTGTATGGGTGATCATTAGCTATGCTTTTCTGTTGCATTTCGCACTACTTGTATGTGTGTGTGTGCGAGAGAGCGAAGCCGCAGACACAAACACAGTTATAACGACGGCGGCGGTGGTGGTAAAGGCAATGCAAAATACAAAGGTTAACGGCGTATGCAGCAGCAACAAGGAACTGCAAAAAGTGGACAAGACTTTGACACTCTCTCTCACTTACGCACACAGAGACGCACTGTTAGTAATAAGAGATAGAGAGGCAAAGGCACGTAAATACAATTACGTATGCGAGTGTTACTCGCTCTCTGTGCACACCTGTGGCGCGCTTTATGTTTATTAATAATTTATAAATATACCATCAGCAGCAGTAGCAGTAGCAGCAGCCACAAAAAAAAAAAAAAAAAACAACAACAACCGTTGCGATGGTCCAAGCGTACGCACTCAATATACATAATTTAGCCCTAGGCTCAAAGCAGCCAACCACAAGACAGAACGACAAAAAAAAAAAAATAATAAGTCAGGCGCCATTTGCTGCACAGCAGTTGCTCAGGCTCAACGAAAATAGCCTAAAAGTTTATTTTTACCAATTTTTTTTTTTGGTAAATTTGGCAAATCACTGTTAAATGGAGCTTATCAAATGACTTTAGCCATTGGGGAGTGGGGTGCACTACACAAATATACACAACTAATATGCCCGTTTTCATTTCGCGAACGGGTATAAGTATCAACAACAGCCGAAAAAATCACAAGAACACTTCAATGATACAACTGGGAGCCACAAAACATTAAATTTTAGCTGCGCCTCGTTTTGGGAGCTTAAATCAAATCACACGGATGCGTGTGGTGAGGTCGTCTAGTCACGCAAAGAAAGTGGGGGGACGAGCATATTGGGCTGGGAAAGCTAAGCAGAAAATTTAAATGCCATAATCGAGAAGAAAATTCTTATCACACATATACATACATGCGTATGTCTCTATATACATGCACGTACGCATACATACGCAAGAGTAGTGCATATATGTATACGCAAGTTTGTGTGCGTGTGCGTGCTGGTGTTGCATGCCTTTTAGTAGTAACTGTTGTTGTTGCTGCTGAGATAGAAACCTTGGGAGCTGGAGAGAGAGACAGAGAGAGAGAGAGAGAGCGAGCGAGCGAGAGCAAAGCTCTAGTCCAGGGTCTGAGCTTACGCATTTACGTTTACGTGCTCACAACCAAACAACCAGCCAGCCAGCCACCCATCCCACCCACATATCAGCACACTGCATCGCACAGCACCGTTATCCTTACTGTTTTGCGCATTTCTTAAAGCTGATTGCAACAATTTGACAATAATTATAATACCACAGCACAGAGAAAAACAAAACAAAAAACATACTACGGTTGCACATTTTGGGAACTCACATATCTATTGGCAGCAGCTGTGCGCGATTAAAAACAATGTATGCTCGATATCAAACAAACAACAACAAAAACAAGAAAAAGACAACAAGGAGAACGGACACGCTTTTCAAATAAAACTGATTTTAACACGCTGCTTAGCAAGAATCCACACACGCGAGAAGAAAATTTGTTTTTATTAAGTTTTCTTGCCTTTTGCTGCTGCTGCTTTTTGCAATCACAAAACGCACAGAGGGAACGAAAGCGTAGGCGTTGCGAGCGACGGCTGCGACGACCGACTCACGTCCGCGTTCGCTTTTGAACTGAAAACGAAAACGAAACACAACCAGCTGAAAAGCAGCAGCAGCAGCAGAAGCGCCAACAAGCTGATGTACAGAAAGAAGAGAGAGAGAGAGAGAGAGAGAGAGAGAAAGAAGGAGCGCATGGGGTGTTCCAAAAAGCACAGCTTCGGTTTCAGTACTTAATTCAACGTAATATTGCTGTTAAATAAAATATTAAACCAGATAATTAACTTGAATATAATTAACTGAAAATAATTATTTATTTCTAGGATACGTTTTTAATATATGATCAAAATATTTATACATACATAAATATCTATAAATATTCCCCACAATTGAACATATTTTAATTATAAATTTTAAAATATATTAAGGCAAACAATTTGTAAAAAAATTATTTTTAAATTTGTATCTAAATATTGTAGTCATGAAAATATTTATTATAAATATAAATATTTATTACACTTTGTTATTATACATTGGCTAATATTTTGCAGAATGTCCCAAACATTTTATCACATCAGAAAAAAACGTGCGAGAAAGCATCCGAACGTAAGCAAAACGCTCTCACTTACGTAGAGTCGTAGCACTAATGTACATGGCGAGAGTAAATTGCTTCAGCAAAGAAAATGCAGCAGATTAAACTATCAGAATCGATCAACTAAGCCAGAAATAATTCAATCATAGAAAAGCATAAGATCTGTTATTGTATACATATAATTATTATAAATATATATATATATATATTTTATCCATCCCATATATGAAAGTAAAATTATTGATATGTTGCAAGAGAGTTGCAAACGGTTTTATAATTTGGCTATGCCCTTAACTGGGAAAGGAAGATTTGTGTGCACTGCTGCGTGCGTGTGCACACACACGCATACATGCACGTTTGAGAGAGCAGAGCCGAGCACAAGCTCTAAAACTGTGCACAGTGGCGCTTCATTCCAGAATCGACCATCTCGGTCGAGCGCTTGACGCGTAATGATGACAGGCTCCCTTGGCTCTGTTGATCGAGTGAGCAGGGAACCCGAGCGAATACGAAGTAGCGTTGGACGGACCTGCTGCAGAAGCTCGTTCTTAGTGGCCGTAGGCAATGGAAATTTGCGAAAGGGGTTTGCAAATTAGATTTTGCTATTAAATGTCATTCACGCTTACAGCTACGTAACTCAGGTGTCGACGTCCTTGCTTATCGAGGGGCAAATGAGAAACAGAAAGAGAGAGAGAGAGAGAGAGAGAGAGAGAGAGAGAGAGAGAGAGAGAGAGAAAGAGAGAGATACAGCTAGAGAGCAAATCATTCCCGATGGCGTCTATTTGAAAAGGGGGGTGGGTGATGGCTCGGGGCAACTAACTGACGTAAAGGTCGCGCTGGACTGCCAAGCATCCCACTTAGAAATGTGCATATGTGTTTATAGCTTGTGCAAAAGCAGACTAGATAATGAATTATTTGAATTGTTATACATACATACATACATACATACATACATACACATACATACATACTTACTGTTATAATAAGACTTATAGAATGAGCAGCGCAAAGGGAACTCCATCAACACAAACATACGGTCATGACGTTGTTGCGTCGTTTCTGCGGAAACGTTAAAATCAACAAACAAACAAACAAAAAATACGCATACTATTGACATTGCTCTTGTCTGTGTTGTAGCCTGTAATCTGTTGTATCTTGCAATATAGAGTTCAACTTTGACATTTACTAAAGGAAAGCACACATGGCGCATGCTCCTCCACTCTAGAGTGGAGTACGAACCACACATATTCAAATATAAACATATATACTTACAGCCGCCTCAAATGACGCTAAACGAATAGCCCGCCACAGTTCAAATATTCTTTCAGTGGCTGCAGAAACTTATCGATAAGCTAAAATGCACATCTGCTTGGCTTCGAGGGCAGTGCTGCCAACTTTTGTCAAGCCAGATGAACTAGTCAAACAGCCAAAAAGAGCCAAACATAAATTTTAATTTAAACAAGCGTCAAATATTGGAATTATTTTAAATATTATTAATTATGATTTTCATGGCAGTTTTCTTTGTTTTTCTGGTTGTTTTTTTCAATTTTAATCTCTTGGTATTGATATCTGTGATACTGTCATAATGATTGCCTACAAAATGTGCAATTTTCACAAATTTTTCTTCTTGCTAAAAAAAAGGCTATTCAATGATTTTGCTATAACTCCCTCCAGCCGGTATACTTCAATTATTCTGTTTATTAAACGCCAGAGCTGACGGTAAAATAGCTAAATTTTCAACACTGTTATCGTTTGCTCTGGTTTTGCAAACGCTTAGAAGCTGGATGCTATTTCACTGCAAGTATCGTTTGTCTGCTTTACAGATTAGTGAACTAATCAAATTGATAATAATTTTGTATGTCTATTAATCAAGTAAAATAGTATTTTGAGCTAAGAAATGGAAATTAATAAATAAAAATGTGAGTTATATATCGCTAAAATCGAGTAATTATCGATACTTCGGCGTTTGTCAATATTTATCAACATACTGCGCCAAACAGTCGCTTTCCAACACTGGCCAATAGATGTATTTTCGCTTCTCGCTTCAACTCAGACTTCCATAGACAAGAAAAACACAATTTTTGCATATTTTGAAAGCAGGAGCATACAATAACCCAAAGATTAAACACAGGAGCAGCATTAAAGGAGAATTGCGGATCGAAACGTTTCGGAAGTTTTCGGAAGAACAATAGTAGCGCCCCAAGCCTTACCCACATTGCAGATTCAGCTGTGCCGCCGCCGCCGTCGTCGTCTCAGACGCCATCCCCCTGCCCTTAACACAGTTCTGAGACAATATGTCACGCAGTGTGCGCGCCGAGACACGCAGTCGGGCCAAGGATGACATCAAGCGGGTCATGCAGGCCGTCGACAAGGTGCGGCACTGGGAGAAGAAGTGGGTGACCATCAGCGACACGACCATGAAGATCTACAAATGGGTGCCCATATCGTCCAACAGCGAGAAGAAGTCCAAGCTGCAGCTGAACAACAAGCTGAGCGACAAGGAGAACTCCCAAAAGGGCACGCCCACACCGCCCCAAATAACGCCCAGCTACGCTGGCCTCACGGCCGAGGACTCCAATACTTGTGAGTGTGTAGTGCAATGGAACAGGAATCTAGTGATTGCTTCACGCCCCCCTCGCAATATAATCCAATTTTGTTCCTTTCGCACAGGCTTCTCGGTGGTGAGCGACAGTCAGGGAGCTGATTTCGTGTCCAGCATGCCCTTCTCGGAGGACTCCAACTCGCAGGGCAGCGACGGGCCGGTGAAGCGCCTCAAGACGAGTGATTAGCTAGCCGTCCACATTCACCACACATTCATCAGCTAAGCCTGCGGCGTGACGTGTGCGCGTGAATCGTTCGGAACAATTTAAATAATATTTTTTTTGGATAGACACAACCCTAAGCGTAAACACAAGTAAAACTCTAAGTAAGACGATAATCATCTGCCTCACCAAGACTTAAGCAATTCTCCAAACTAAAGCCGAACCGCAAGCGCGAGATACCGAAACACACATAAACTTAACAAATGATTGTAAACATCTTATAGATATATATATATATATACATATGCTAGTTAGACTTAAGTCTCTGTATCGCTGTCGCTGTTTATGTCTCTTATGTTTGTCTCTTATGTTTGTCTCTTCTGTTTGTCTCTTTACCTGTCTCTGTCTCTGTTTTGTATACTGTCTACTTACTGTATGCATGTCGTCCCGTTCGAGCGAGTTGTCCTTTATGTTTAGGCCTTTAGCATTTAGCACAAATATAATTATATCAATTTATTTATTTGCACAAAAAACAATAAACAAAACGAAACTGAAACAATTTGCTTGTGGTTTTTTTTGTATTTTTTTTTACATTTTTCTTTTATTATTTTTTATTTTTAGTTTTTTTTTTTCTTTAGTTTTTCTTCTTTTTGTATAATAAAAAAAAATTAATTTCTTTCAACAAATAGTTTTCATTTTTTTGTTTTCACTTGACATTAAATATACATACATACTCTCTCTCTTTCTCTCTTACTCTTTCTCTTTCTCTTACTCTTTCTCTCTTTATATATTTTCACATTATCATCGTCATAGTATATAGACATAGACATAGACATAGACATATACATATACATACATACATACATACATACATACATATATACATATACGTATATATATATATATAGATATATAGATATAGATATAGATATTTATATAGATGTAAGGCCAGCCAGGTTTGTCTAATGGCCAAATGCCAGACGTCAACTTGGTTGGAAAAGCGTACACATACATACATATACATACATACATACATACATACATATATACATACGTACATACATACATACATACATGCATACATACATATTCATAGTTTCAACTTTCATCTAAAAATTTATGCTAGAAAAAAACACGCTTAACTGAAAAAGGAAGCACAGATTCGCACGATCGACCAAGAAATATTCAAAAAAAAAAAAAATAAGATATTACAAAAAAAAATATTTTCAAAATTATTTATAAAAATTTAAATAAAAATTAAAAAATAAAAAGTGACACAAGCTTCGCTTTTCTTTTCTCTAGTAAAATAAAAATAAAAATAAAATAAGTAAAAATTAAAAACCGAAATTTTCGAGAGGATTGGAATGTCCTGGAATACGTGAACGCAGCAAACTTAACCACACTAAAGAAATGCAAATTTAGCACAGAATCAAGATTATAAAATATTTTTGAAAAATTTCATTAAATATATATATATGTATATATACATATACATACATAAAATATGCATATATATAAATGTTTTTTTGTTTTTCTTTTTTAATTTTACGCATTTAACTACATACTTTTTCTTTGTCCTTTCAAAACTTGCTAGAGCACAAAAACTATTTAGCATTTCTTGTATTTTTTTTTGCGTTTTATATTGTTAAGCTTTTTTTTTTAATTTTTATATATATTTTTTCGAGTTTTTTAGAAAAATATAAATTTTTCGCTTGAAGAACTTTTTTTTTAATATATATATATTTTTTTCTGTGTTGTGGCTTAGTTTTTTTTGCGTTGGTTTTTGCTTTGAGTATATATATATATATATATATATATATATATATATAGTTAATATTGTCATTTAGCGTTCAGAAAATATATCTATATAATCTATGCCTTTTTACAAAATTCATTTTCAAATTTTTCTTTTTCTTTTCCTTTTTTTTCTTTTTTTTTTTGCAGTCTGTCGCAAAAAATGGCTTAAAAAAATTGTAGTTATATGTGTGTCTGTGTGTGTGCCTCGATTTTGGACTCTTGAAATTGGGTTCGTCGTCCTTGGGGGTTGGGCGCTTAAAAATTTAGAGATTCGCTGGCTTTCTGTCGGCCGGAATGTGCCGGAGGCGCTTCAGCTTAGAACCGATTGCGGCGCCGCCTTAACTTAGTGTACATAGTGTATAGTAAATATATATATATATATATATATATATGTTGTATATATATATATAGTGTATAAATTTATATAATAATAATTGCAACAGTTTTTTGTTTTTTTGTTTTTGTCTTCTTGCAGGATCTGGCGCCCACGCACGTCTCCAAGGATATGTGTGGGAGTTGCTGGAGAGGCAGCGAGGAGGTTGACATACATACAAGCATATATATATATACATACATAAATATGTTTCTAGACCTCTATATGGATATGTATGCGCTGATCGGATATATCTATATATATATATAGTTTCTAGACTTTTGTGGTTAGTTTTGCGCTGCTCTCGCCGGAGGCGGCATGCCAGGATTTGTGATGTTTGCTCTGTCCTTGTTGTTTCTGTTGTTGTCTCGGTTGTTGTTGTTGTTGTTGTTGCTGTTGTTGCTGTGTGTCTTGTTGCAGTTGCTTGTATTGGTATTGATTGGGTCGGTGCTATGCGTGCAGCGGATAACTGTTGGGCCGCGGCTGCGCGCGCTGCTGACGGCGACAGCCGAGCGGCAGCGCCGCCACGGCCTGATTAGCTTTATATCAGCACTCTGACTTGTCCTCCTCCACCAGATACTGTGTATCCTTGCCGGTGTCTGCCGATGGGTCCAGCTCGCGCGTGCGCAGCTGCAGCTGCGGCGATGACTTGTGCGTGATGCTGCTCGGCGCTATGATCGCCGAGGCGGGCTCCGTGAAGGCGCCGGAGTGGCCCATGGCCTTTGACTTGGACGGTTCCTGTGGCACATCGTAGATGCCTGTCGGGAAACCAAATGGGGAAATCGTTAAAGGGACTTGCTCTCTCGAGGCCAGAGGCTGGGCCCTACCTGAGCCATTGCTCATGCCCGGATCGGAGCTGGTGCCCAGCTGCACGGCGTCGTACATGGGATTGGCAAAGTCGCGCGCCTTGTGGGCGTTCACGGTCTGCAGGTTGTAGCCTTCGATGGGCGCCATGTCGCTGGCGCCGGGCGCCGAGGCGCCCGGGAAGCCGCTCTCGCTGAACTCCACGTTCGAGCCGTGCCGGAAGGTGACGCTCTGCGACGAGGTCATGGCGGGCATGCGCGCCAGCTTGCCGCTGCTCAAAGGAAGAGAAAAACAAAAGAAATGGGTCAAAAATTGTTAGCTGAGCGGGCATGCCCGACTGGCAGATACCCTTTTCTCACAGTTTACTTACAATGGACGCTTGCGGATGACGTACCAGGCGCCGACGGCGGCCATCATGACCAGCAGTATGACCATGATGGGCACCACGACGGCGGTGACGTTGGCCCCTCCGTGCCCGAAGGCGCCCGTCGTGCTGCGCTCGCAGTGCTCGCCCTGGAAGTCCGGCAGGCACTCGCAGTAGAGCTCGCCGCGGTCGTCCTCCTTGCACAGGCCGCCGTTCTGGCAGGGGCAGATGCGGGGCGCGGGACGTGGCCGTTCGGCGGCCGCGTCGCAGATGACCTCGGCGGTGCTGCGGTGCGAGGGCAGCGGCCCGGAGGTGTCAGGGCAGGCGCAACGATGGCCGCCCGGCACCAAGAGACAGAGGTGGGAGCAGCTGGACTCGTAGCACGGATTCCGGAGCGAGGTGTTGTAGCGCTTCTCGTGGTAGACCTTCAGGCCGGACGGATTGACGAGGTTGCGGTGCACCACCACCTGCACGCCGCGCCCGAACTTGTCCTGGCGCAGCAGCTCGCCCGTGTCGCGCGTCACCCAGAACATGTTCGACTCGAACAGATCGAGGGAGACGGGGTGCCGCAGCTGGTCGCCCTTGACGATGGACTTGCGGCGCGAGCCGTCCGCCCGCATCGACTCGATGGTGTTCAGCTTGGTGTCCACCCAGTAGATGATGTGATCCTGTGAGTAGTCGATGGTCAGGCCGGCGGGATGACGGATCTGCTCCGTGATCAGCGGCCGACGTTTGGAGCCATCCATCCAGGAGACCTCGATCTTGGGCGCCGAGCCCGCGTCGGCCCAGTAGATGCGTCCCAGCTGCGGATTCACGGCAATCGACGTGGGCACTTCCAGCCCGGCATTCACAATGGACCTGCGATAGCGTCCGTCCGTCTTGGCCACCATGACGCGACCGCGCGGCTTCGAGCCCGTGCGATCCACCTCGGCCCAGTAGAGATTGGAGGCCAGCCAGTCGACCGAGACGGCCGTCGGCTTCGAGCCGCCTTTCATGTTGAGGTCCTGGGCGAAGCCGATCTTCGCCTGCCCGTCCAGCGCGTTGACCATGTACGAGCGCTTGATCGTCTTGTCGTAGCTGTCAGCCCAGAAGACGATCTGCTGCTGGGCATCGTAGTCCAGCGCCTCGATGCGCTTCTCCGACGCAATCACGTCGAACTCCTCCTTCTTCTGCAGGTCGAGGCCACGTATTTCCGGGCCGTTGGCGAAGACCAGGACGACGTCCTCCTTCTCTGCCTTGCAGACGCCACTGGTGGCGTCCGACAGATGGAAGCCCTCGCGACAGCTGCAGGAGTAGGTGCCGTTCATGTTGTGGCACTGGTGCGAGCACGTGTGCTGACGCGTCGCGCACTCATCGACGTCGGCGCACTTCTTCTTATTGTCCGGCGCAATGATGTAGCCCGGATAGCAGGTGCAGATGTAGCCGCCGTCCGTCAGATTGTGACAGTGGTGCTGGCACCCGCCGCGGCTCTGCTCCGAGCAGCTGCTCGTGTGATGGCAACCCAGCTCGTCGCTGGCATCGCCGCAGTCGTCCGAGAAGTCACAGACCTGGGCACGCTCGATGCAGTGCTTGTTGGCGCACTGGTACTGGGTGTAGAGGTCGCAGGGCTTCTGCTTGCTGGCGCAGAGGGTCATGTTGTTCTCGTCGCTGCCGTCGCCGCAGTTGTCGATGCCGTCGCAGATCTGGTAACGGGCCACGCACCGGTGGTTCGCGCACTGGAACCGCCGCAGCGTGTCGCAGTTGAAGTCGCTGCAGACCTTCGGGTCCTCGTCGCTGCCGTCGCCGCAGTCGTCGGTGCCGTCGCACAGATCGGTCAGCGAGACGCACAGATTGTTGGTGCACTGGAACCGCGACTCCGGGCAGAACCGTCCGCCCGGGAACCGCGGCGGGCAGTCAATCTCGTCGGACATGTCCCGGCAATCGCGATCCCCGTCGCAGCGGAAGTAGCTCGCGATGCAGTGCCCCGAGGCGCACTGGAAGGTGCCGTTCTTGCACTGATAGCCCTCGCAGCTCATCTCGTCCGAGTTGTCGCCGCAGTCGTCCTCGTGGTCGCACTGCCAGCGCGACGAGATGCACTTCCCGTTGCCGCACCTGAACTCCGACTCGGAGCACTCGCGGTAGTGGCCCTTGCAGATCGCATCGTTCTCGTCGCTCGCATCGCCGCAGTCGTCCGCAAAGTCGCACATCCACTGCCTGCAGGTAAAGAGAGCACACACAATTTTAGATTTATCCTATGGATTTATCCTATGGGTCCCTGTCACTTACTTGGGTATGCAGCGGTTGTTGCCGCACTTGAAGTCCGTCTCCGAGGAGCACTTGGGACAGTTCTCCGGCAGCTCGTCGCTGTTGTCGCGGCAGTCGTCCTTGCCGTCGCAGAACAGCCACTTGGGTATGCAGCGGTAGTTCGACTGGCCCGGACAGCGCTGCCACCCGGTGGTGCAGTTGCGCTGCCGGCACATATACGCCGGCTCATCAGAGTCGTCGCCGCAGTCGTTGTCAAAGTCGCACATCCACAGCTGCGGTATGCAGCGTCCGTTCTTGCAGGAGTACTCCGTCTCAGCGTCGCAGGTGCGCTTGTCTGTATATAGATCAAAATAGGGTATTAGATGTGGGCTCAATTTCTCTACTTATTAATAGAAGTTAAACGGGTATATTGGTTTTGTGCAGTTGGCCGTTGGGTAGATACTTACGGCACACTAGGGGATCCTCGTCGCTGCCGTCCTTGCAGTCAGCGTCGCCGTCGCAGCGCCAGCTGTCCAGGATGCAGCGCCCGCTGGTCTTGCACTTGAAGTCCGAGAGCGGACAGGGCAGGTCGCAGTTCTGCTCGTCGCTGCCGTCGCCGCAGTCATCGATACCGTCGCATATCGTTGCCGAGGGCGTGCAGTTGGTATTCTTGCACTGGAAGGTGCCGGCGCGGCAGTGGCGCGGCCCACACGTGCTCGGCTCGTCGGAGCCATCCTTGCAGTCCTTCTCGCCGTCGCACTTCCAGAACCAGGGTATGCACTTCTCGTCGCTGCCGCCGCACAGGTGCTGTCCGGACGTGCAGTTGGCTATGCAGGTCTTCGAGTCGCGTGCCAGGTAGAACTGGTTCGGGCAGGCGCACTTGTAGATGGGCGCGCCCTCCTCAATGTAGCCCTCGATGTTCAGGTAGGTGGACTCCGGCGGCGGGGCTATCAGGCAGAGATGCGAGCAGCCGCCATTGTTCACGCCGCACGGATTGTGGTACGGCAATTGCCTCAGCGGATGGTTGATGTGCAGATCGTACGGACGATGCGTGGTATTCCGCAGCACCGTATAGTTCGCCCCATGGAACTTATTCGCGCGCACAATCGCCTTCAGATTCCAGTCGCTCCAGTAGATGAAGTCATCGAACAGGCTGAGGGCGAACACGTGGGGCACGCTGTTGCCGGAGAGCACTATGTGGCGATGTCGGCCCTCCAGATCGGTGTACGCAATGTAGTCCAAGTGGGCGTCGGCCCAGTAGATGCGGTCCGTGAAGTAGTCAATGGAGAGGGCGTTGGGCCAGGCGATGCCGTCGTTCCAGTTGAGGATGCGCGTAAAGTTCGAGCCGTCCATGCCCATCTTGGCGATGTAGGCCTGCAGATGCCAGGACGTGAAGTACAGGTAGCCGATGCCCGGATGTACGACAATGGCTCGAGGATCGACCACGCCGCTGCGCAGCGTCTTGCGTTTGGTGCCGTCCAGCTCGGAGACATCCAGGTTCTTCGAGTGCCTGTCCAGCCAATAGAGCTTGCGTCCCACCCAATCGATGGCGATGCCCTCCAGGCCGTGCGAGTCGTGTCGTATGACCGCCTCGCGCTCCGTCGGTACATCATCGTTGCGGTCGGAGTACTTGGCACGGAATATAGTCTTGGCCGTCACGTCGCAGAAGTACATATACTGCTCCTTGATATCAAAGTCCAGGGCGACCACGTTCATCAGATCCTGATGCATCAGATTGTATTGGTGGCCATCCACGGACATGTTGCGCACGTAGTACTTGTTGGTGAAGATCAGCCAGGGCGGAATGCTGTCCTTGCGCTTGCACGTGTGCTCATCGTTCTGCCGCTCATAGTAGTTCTCGTCGCACTTGCAGTAGAAGCTGCCCGGCGTGTTGGAGCAGTGCTGCGAGCAGGCACCCGGCTGCTCCAGGCATTCATCCACATCAGCACAAGCTTTGCCATCGGCCAATAATCTGATTCGAGGCGGGTTAAAAAAGGTTAGATTAGTTATTATATTTGTTTAATGAATAAATTGGTGAATAAGTATTACGCAGTCGGTAGCGCCCGATTGCAGTTTTTTGTATTATGAACCCATTGAAGATGGGAAAGAGTTTTACAATGGTTTTGATAACAGCCAGCAGAAGGCGTGGCAAACCCTTCAAATCTTACTTGTAGCCTTCGTTGCAGTCGCAGTAGTAGCCGGTGAGGGTGTCGACGCACTTGTGACCGCATTGGTTGATCTCCACCTTGGCGCACTCGTCGACGTTGCAGTGGGCGGGCTCGTCGGATTCGTCTGTGCAGTCGGGCACCTTGTTGCAGACGAGGCCATAGTCAATGCACTGGCCGTTGGTGCAGGCGAACTGTCCCTGGGCGCAGGTGACGTTCTCCTTCTTGCAGCCCACCTCGTCCGAGTGGTCGCCGCAGTCGTCCTCGCCGTCGCACCTATACTGATTGCGTATGCACTTGAAGTTCTGGCACGTGAACTCCAGCGGGGAGCACGTCTTGTACTTGGAGTTGCAGAATTTGCCCTCGTCGGTGCCGTCGCCGCAGTCGTTGTCATGGTCGCAGGTCCAGCCCTGGAACGGAATTTCTCTTCACTCAGATTTGATCGACTTTCAAGGAGAATGAAGCTTTTACCTTATTGATGCAGCGTCCGTTGCCGCAGGTGAACATGTCTTCGCCGCAAGGCTGCTGCGTGGCGCAGTTGTGCAGCGTCGTGTTCTCGTCCGCTCCGTCCACGCAGTCCGGATCGCCGTCACAGATCCACTTCTTGGGTATGCACTGGGCGCGCTGCCACGACTTGTTCTCGACGCACGTGAACTCCGTTTCCTCATCGCACTTTCGATCGTCTGCAAAGTAAGACAACAGTTAGAGGGATTTCTGTGTCAAGCAGTGCAAAACTGCTTGGGTCTACTTACTGCACTGGTGCCGGTTGTCCTCGTCGCTGTTGTCCAGGCAATCGTTGTCCCCGTCGCAGATGTAGATGCGCGGTATGCAGTTGCCGTTGTCGCAGGTGAACAGGTCGCCGAAGCAGGTGCGTCCTTCGGACTTGCAGTAGTCTGGCGGCTCGTCGGCGCCGTCGCCGCAGTCGTCGTCGCCGTCGCAGTACCAGGTGGCCGGAATGCAGCGATGGTTGGGGCAGCGGAAGCTGTTCGACGGACACGTGCGCTGGCCGCAGTGCAGCGGATCCTCGTCGGAGTTGTCGCCGCAGTCGTTGTCGCCGTCGCACAGCCAGTAGGGCTCCACGCAGATGTTCGTCTTCTCGCACTTGAGGTGGTTGTGCGGGCAGGTGGTGTTCATGGGGCAGCGCTCGTGCGTCTCGTCGGAGGTGGCATTGTCCTTGCAGTCGTTGACGCCATTGCAGACCTGCGCCTGCGGAATGCAGCGCCCATTGGCGCAGGTGAACTCCCCATCCACACACGGCGGATAGGTGCAGCCCAGCTCGTCGGATCCGTCCTTGCAGTCGTTCTCGTGATCACACTTCCACGACTTGAAGATGCAGCGTCCGTTGTTGCAGCGGAACTCGTTGGGCGAGCACGAGTGATACGCACAGTAGTTGGGATCCTCGTCGGAGTTGTCGCCGCAGTCGTCGTCGCCGTCGCACGACCACATGCGCGAAATGCACTTGCCGTTCTTGCAGTAGAACTTGCTGGCCTCGCACGTGTTGTTCCTGGGCGCGCACATCCGACCCTCGTTGACCACCTTCGAGTTGTCGTCGCACTTGCACTCGGCCTTGCCGTTCGGCGCCGGATGGCAGCTCTGCGCGCAGCCGCCGTTGTTGATGTTGCACGGATTGACGCTGCACTTCTGCCGGTCGGAGCTGAAGATCCGTATGTCACGGGGCGAGTCCTCCAGCCGCTTCACCATTTCGACCATATTGGCGCCCGTGTGCTTCTCGGCGCGATAGACGCCGCGCAGCTGCAGGTCCGTCCAGTAGATGTAGTCACGGAAGACGGTAATGGCGAACGGATAGATGGTGGCGGCCACCAGCAGCTCCCTGTTGCGGCCGTCGAGGTCAGCGCGCTCGATCTTCTCGCGCACCGCATCCGTCCAGTAGAGCTTGCGGTCATCGTAGTCGATGGCCAGGCCACTCGGCTGCGACAGTTCCTTGTCGACGATCGCGCGCTTCAGCGAGCCCGCCATGGTCGTGCGGAAGATCTTGCCGGAGGTGCCGAAGCGACCCCAGTCCGTGAAGAAGAGCGTGCCGTTGCACGGGTCCAGGACAATGGCGCGCGGACGCTCGACGCGGGCTATCATGACGAGCTCGGTGCCGACCAGATTCATGGCGTAGATCGAGTTGTTCGAGCTGTCCGTCCAGTAGATCTTGTTCTGGGTCCAGTCGTAGGCAATGCCCTCCGGATTGATGCCCTTGCTGAGCACCACCGTGATGTCGCTGTGGCTCGGCTTGTTCGCCGGCGTATAGGCGATCTTCGCCCACGGCCGTATCTGGGTGTACAGCATCCGGTTGTCGGCGAAGTCAAAGTCCAGGCCCACCACGTTGGTCAGATTCGTCAGCGGCGTAAACGGCACCTCCGTCGAGTGCGGATCCAAGTTCACAGCCCGAATCTCCGTGCGCGTGGCAAACACCAAATACTCATTCACCGTCTCGCACTTGCGGCCGTCCGCGGCGAGTTTGCCCGTGGCGCACTCGCAGCGATAGTTGCGGTTCGCTGGCTCCTGGGGGAAGCTGAAGCAGAGCTGGTCACAGCCGCCGTTGCCGAGCTTGGCGCACGGATTATTGTCGTCCGTCGGCTGGTTGTTGATGTCGTAGATGGCGATGTCGCTCAGCTTCTCCAGGTTGGTGCGCACCGGGGTGAAGTCGCTGTTGTTCCCGAACAGCTTGGAGGCCTTGAAGACGGTCATCAGGTTGCCGTCGACCCAGTAGACGTCGTTCAGGTAGATCGCAATGCCCACGGGATTGGGCAGGTCGCGGCGTATGACCTTGGCATTGACGCCGTTGTAGGAGATCTTCTGAATCGTGTCCAGCTTCGAGTCCACCCAGTAGACATCGTGCGTCTGCATGTCAATGGTCAGGTCACGCGGCTGCGATATGCCCGAGGTGACCAGCGGGATCCAGTCGCTGCCGTCCAGCAGCGCCTTGCCAATGCGCGGATGCTGTCCGTGGTCGATCCAGTAGAGGAGTCGCTTGATGGGATTCACGGCCAGCTCGCGCGGCGCGTCATTGGTCTTCTTGACCAGCACCTTGCGATTGGTGCCGTCCAGCCAGCAGACCTCCACATAGTTCTCGTGCGGATACACGTTGGCGAAGTACATGTTGCCGGCCACCCAGTCGATGGTGAGGCCGTGGATGCCATTGCTGCCGATGCCGTCCTTGATCACGTGCTGCAGGTCGGTGCCGTTTGGCCTCGACCGGAATATGCCGTTCCAGTAGCCGCGATGGAACTCCGCCCAGTAGATCCACTGGTCGCGGAACAGAATGTCCACGTGCCGGATGTAGTGGCCGGGTCCGCTGATCGGCACCATCGCCTCGGAGCTGTCCTCCAGGCTGTAGCCGCGTATCATGTCCACCTGCGAGACGACCGCGAACGTCTTGTGCGCAACGCAGTTGATCTCGTTCTCCTTGCGGTAGCCGATGCCGCAGGCGCAGGTCCTCGACGCCGACGGACCAGGAATGCAGAGCTGCTTGCAGCCGCCGTTGGACGTCTGGCAGGGATGCTGCATGAACGCGCGCTTCTTGTAGATCATCATGCTGCGCAGCTCGGGCTCGTTGTCCACGATCGTCTTGGGGTTGTTGCCGTTGGGCAGGTCGACACGCACGATCTTCTCGTAGGTCGGATCCAGGTAGTAGAGCCGGTGGTCCAGCACGCCCAGGCTGCGTACGCGGGAAATGGCCTGCTTCTCGTCGAGAATGATCCGGTGCTCGTTGCCATCGTAGTTCATTGCACAGATCGAGGCCGACGAGCTGGTGCTGTAGTAGATCATTTTCTTGTCCGTGTCCAGGGTGATGCTCTCCGGATGCTTGAGGTCCTTGCGCAGCACGCGTGCGTCCTGTCCGTTCATGTCGACGCGAGCGATCTTGATCTCGAGCACGCCCTCGTCTATCCAGAAGAGCTTGCCCTCGCTTGGATCCAGCACCAGCTGCTTCGGCTTCGAGACGGAGTTCTCGCTCCCATTGTTGGCCAGGATCACCGTGCGATACTTCTGCTTGCCGTCCACGCGCACCGCCTCGATGTTGCTCGCAACGCGATTGCCGATGTAAAGATTGCGGCCCAGCCAGTCGAAGGCAATGGTGTAGGGCGCGCCCACAATGCCGTTCTCCACGCCTAGGAAGAGGGTCTTGTTGCCGCCGCCGTAGGGCGTCGTGTAGATGGTGCAGTTCTCATCGTCATCCTCGCGGCCTTGCACCCAGTAGAGGGTCTCGCCCTTCCGGTCAAAGTCCAGTCCGGTGCTGCTCTCGATGCCAATGACGGGCGCCAGGGCACCAGCACGCGCATCGCCTCCATTCAGGGGCAAATCGACAATTTGGGTGCCCTTGACGACCATCAGGTAGGGGTTCTCCTCCTCGATGCAGCGTCCCTCGCTGTGCAGCCGGAAGCCCGGCTTGCACTTGCAGGAGTAGCCCTCCTGCGTGCTCGGACTGAGCAGGCACAGGTGCTGACAGCGCGCCTGGGCACACGGATTCGGGTACATCGGCTGGAGCGAGGCGTGGTGCACGTGTATGGACAGCGGCTGGCTGATTAGGTGGGAGACGACCGTCTGGTTCTTGCCGCGGAACTTATTGGCGGAGAGGACGCGGTTCAGCTGCCGGTCCGTCCAGTAGAGCGTGTCCTCGAACAGCGAGAGTGAGTGCGGATGCAGCAGGTAGTGACTGCTGGCCAGCACCTGCTGCCGCCCCGTGCCGTTGTAGTAGCAGAAGTCGATGAAGTCCAGCTTCGAGTCGGCGAAGTAGACGCGCTTCGTGGCAATGTCCAGGGTGAGGCCGTTGGGCCAGTAGATCTTCGTGTTGATTATTGTCTTGCGCATGGTGCCGTCCATGCCGATGCGCTCGACGCGCGGATTCTCGCCCCAGTCGGTCCAGAAGATGAAGCGTGCGTCGGGACTGGGATCAATGCACATGCCGCGCGGCTGCGTGATGCTCTCACGCACGAGCACCAGGCGGTTCGAGCCGTTCTCGGCGGACACCTCGATCGTGTTGAGCTTACTGTCCAGCCAGTAGAGGTTCTGGGCGATCCAGTCGTAGGCCAGCCCCTCGACCAGGTCCAGGCCGGTGGTAATGATCTCCTGCGGCTCCATGCCGTGGTCCAGTCGTGAGATCTTCTTCAGCTTCATGTCGCTCCAGAAGATGGTGCCCGTGTGCATGTTCGAGGCGGTGGCCACCACATTCTCGACGATGATCGGCACGCGCTCCAGGCCCTGCTCCTTCAGGTCGGCCACCAGGATCGAGTGACGATTGGATATGATCAGGAAGGCGGCCGTGTGATTGAACGCCTTGCACGTGTGCTTGTTGGGGCCCAGCACGTAGCCCTGCTGGCAGGAGCAGAAGTAGGAGCCCTTCGTGTTCGTGCACTGCTGCGAGCACAGACCGGGCGGGTCGCATTCGTTGGTGTCCACGCACGTGAAGCCGTCCGGGCCGATCTCTGACCCGGGCGGACACACGCAAAGCGCTCCGTTGGGCGTCTTCTGGCACAGGGTCGAGCACTGGCCCGACTGATGCTCGCACTCGGCCAGGTCGCAGCCCTCGCCCTCGTCGGCGCCGTTCGGGCAGTCCGGCGTATCGTCGCAGACGGACGTAATGTTCACGCAGCGCTCCGTCACGCCGGGACACTGCCACTGGCCGTGGGGGCACTTGAAGGGCGGCGGCACGCATGCGTGCTCCGTGCCCTCGTCCGAGTTGTCGCCGCAGTCGTCCTTGCCGTCGCAGATGTAAGCCTTGAAAACGCAGTTGGTGTTGTTGCACTTGAAGAAGTTCTGCGCGCACGTGATCTGCCCGCAGTCCTCCTCATCCGAGTTGTCCGGACAGTCGTTGGTGCCGTCGCAGTGCCAGGCAATCGGTATGCAGGACCCGCTCGACTTGCAGCGGAACTGCTTCTCCACGTTGCACTGGTTCGGGCCCATCGAGGGGCAGCCCAGCTCGTCGCTGCCGTCGTTGCAGTCGGGTATGCCGTCGCACTTGTAGGACTCCTCGACGCACTGTCGCAGGTCGGCGCACTTGAACTGGTTGGCCAGGCAGCTGATCGGCGGACAGTCCTTCTCGTCCTGCTTGTCGAAGCAGTCGTCGTCGCCGTCACACACCCAGCTCTGCGGTATGCAGTGCCCCGTCCGGGGGCACGTGAACTGGAAGTAGGCGCACGTCTTCTCCGCACAAAACTCGCCCTCGTCGCTGCTGTCGCCGCAGTCGTTCTCGCTGTCGCACTTCCACATGCTCGGTATGCAGCGTCCGTTCGCGCAGGCGAACTGTGACGTGGCGCACGTGACATTGCCGCAGTCCACCTCGTCCGAGTTGTCGCCGCAGTCGTTCTCCTGATCGCAGCGGAAGTTCAGCGGAATGCACCGCCCCGACTTGCACTGGAATTCGTTCGAGCCGCAGGTGGGCTCTGTTGACAGACAATTAAAAAAAAATTAAATGAAAACAATTAGGAAAACTCTAGTCGAGACTGCTCGACTAGGAGATACCCTGACACCCGGTGAGAGTTTGCATCTAGTATAAAAGGCATGCAAAGTTAAACTCGATTGAATTTGTAATTGATAGCCCATAGCGCCATCTATGTTTCGATTCGATAGAGCAGCTGAAAATTCGCAAGCCATAGCGCCATCTTTTAAATATAATTATGTTCAGCTTCTCCACTACCATCAATTGAAATATTTGGGAAAACTCTGAGTCAATATCCAAAATTAAAAAAAATTGAAATTGCATAAAATAGATATAAAATGATTTTTAAAAATTTGGGGACTCTAGCTTTATAGATGGCGGATATATAATTTAATGGCTGAATTTCGATAACCTTTTTAATCGATAATATTAAAAATTAAACATTTCTCTAGCTCTTATAGGTCAATCAATCAGACAGGCATACGGACAGAGCTAAATCGACTCGGCTCGTCTCACGGATCAAGAATATATATACTTAATGGGGTCTGCCTGTTTCATGTGTGTCCTGGCTACTTACTCGTGCAGTTCTGTTCCTCGTCGCTGTTGTCCAGGCAGTCGTCGTCGCCGTCGCAGAGCCAGGACTTGGGTATGCAGCGCTGATTGTTGCAGGTGAAGTCCCAGAGATTGGGACACGGCTGGACCGGTGGCTCGGCGCTGGGATCGGGAATGCAGTTGACTTGGTCCTCCGCCAGTCGCTCGCCGTAGGGACAGGAGCAGCGCGACTGCAGACGGCTGGCCGCAGTCGTCGTCTCGTTCTGGGCAATGGGTATGGCGAAGCAGATCTTCTGGCAGCCGCCATTGTTCAGGTGGCAGGGCTGGGTCTCGGCGATCTGCTGGACCTCGCGGCTGTACACCTTGACGCCATAGAGCCGGTTGGTCTGCGGCTCGCGCACCATCATCTCCTCCTGCTCGCCGGTGAGCTTGTGCAGCCGTATGATGGCGTCCAGGCGCCAGTCCGTGATGTACATCCAGTCGTTGTGAATCACAATCGAGAAGGGATGCCGTACCAAGCGGGAGTTGACGGTCTTGATGTCCGTGCCGTCGAGATTGGCGTGCTGCACGTGGTCCAGCAGAGCGTCGCACCAGTAGACGCGATCCTCCTTGAAGTCAATGGACAGACCGTTGGGCCAGCCCAGGGTCACGTTGCGGAACACCAGCTGGCCGCTGCCGTCGGTGTTCGCACGGGTGATGTTCGCCGGGCGATCCCACTCGGAGAAGAAGATGTAGCCGCGATTCGGGTGGACGACAATGGCGCGAGGTCGTTTCAGGTTCTTGAGCAGCGTGCGTCGGTGGGTTACGTTCCGGGTGGAGAGGACGTTAAGGGTGCCCTTGCGCGAGTCGATGTAGTAGAGATTCTTGGAGGCCCAGTCGACAGCCAAGCCCTCGACGCCCTCGTTCTGGGAGGCCAGGACGATCTCGCGGCCCGTGCCGTTGCGATGCACGCGGTAGATGACATCCTGCAGTACGTCGGAGTAGTAGATGAACTCGTCGCGGGCATCGAAGTCGAGGCCCACGAAGCGGGCGCGTCGGGAGACAACCGGCAGGATGGCATCGCTGAAGCCCTCGATCACGGGCTCCAGGACCTTGCCCTTGATGAAGCGCTGCTGCGAGTACATGAGGAACTCGCGGACGAGCTTGCAGTTCTTAAGGTCCGTCTGCAGCTGGTAGCCGGTGTGGCAGGCGCAGCGGAAGCCGAGTCCGGTCGGAGCGCCCTTTACGGCCGTAACGATGCACATGTGGTTGCAGCCGCCGTTGTTGCTGCCGCACGGATTCGAGACGTGGGGTTGGCTGAGCGCGTGCACGGCAATGATGCCCTTCGGCTCGCGTATGTCCTTGGCCTTGTAGGTCACCTGAATGGAGCTGGGCCCCTCGAACTTGTCCACGGACATGATGCCCTGCTTGGTCGCGTCCGTCCAGTAGATGCGGTTCTCGAACAGCGCCAGTCGCGACGGGCTGGGCACCTGCTGGCCCCGCAGCACCATCACGCGCTGGGCGCCCTCGTAGTCCACGGACTCGATGTAGTCCAGCAGGGAGTCGCACCAGAAGACGCGCTTGCCGATTATGTCCACCGTGACGCCGCTGGCCTTGTAGGCCGCCTCCGAGACAATGGAGCGGGCGTGCGTGCCGTCCATGTGGGCGCGGAGCACCTGGCCGCCGTCGGCGACGAACATGAGTCCGGCCGTGGGATCCAGCGCCAGGTCGGCGGGACTGGTCAAATTGGAGCCGAGCACTACGGCGTGCCAGTGGCCGCTCAGCTCGAAGACGTCAATCTTCTGGCCCACGAGGTCAGCCACGTAGATCTTGTCGCCCACCCAGTCGACGGCCAGGGCCACGGGCGCCCAGGTGCCGGGCAGGGTCTGATCCAGAGGCGCCACGGCGCTGTTCAATACGTCTAGCGGCAGCGACTGCACCTTGCGCGTCTTGATGTCCGACCAGTAGAGCGTGTTGCGGGCATAGTGGAAGGCCACGCCGGCGGCGGCCGTAGCGTTGGCCACGATCTTGGGCTCGCTGTCGTGCGCGTTCATGCGCATGATGGCCCGGTCGTGGGCGAAGATCAGCTGCAGGTTGTTGGCGTCCGGAGCGATGCACTTGGAGGAATTGATGAGCATATAGCCCTGGGCGCACTGGCAGGTGTAGCTGCCGGGCGTGTTCGTGCACAGCTGGTCGCAGTGGCCCCACTCGGCGCACTCGTCCAGGTCGACGCAGGTGCGATTGTCGGGCGCCAGGCTCTGGCCCTGCCGGCAGTAGCAGACGCCGCCAGTCAGCGAGGGGCCGCACTTGAACTCGCAGCTCAGCGCTGGACAGGAGTCAATGGCTGCAAGGACATTTTAGTTAGTTAGGCAGAGCAAGGGGACGGGGCAATACTTACAGCAGGCCGTCTCTTCGTCGCTGCCATCCTCGCAGTCGCGCGTGCCGTCGCACAGCTGGGACTTGAGTATGCACTTGGGTGCGCCGTTGGGACCGCCGCGCGGGCAGAGGAACTTGTTGTCGGGACAGGCGATGGCCGTGCAGTTGGCCTCGTCGCTCTCGTCGGCGCAGTCATTGTACCCGTCGCAGTGGAAGTTGTACGGTATGCAGAGCGCGTTCGTGCAGCGGAACTGCGCGTGGTGGCACGGGGGGAAGTCTGCGAAAAAGGCAATGGTGTTAGGCCAGTGTTAGGCATATGCGGCCCGTCTTATACTCACTGCAGCCCTGCTCGTCCGAGTTGTCATCGCAGTCGTTGCGATGGTTGCACTTCAGCGCCGCATCAATGCATTTCTGTCCGTTCGCGCAGCGAAACTGATCCAGCCGGCAGGGGACGCCGCTGCAGCCCTCCTCGTCGCGTCCGGTTCGACAGTCCAGGTAGCCGTTGCAGCGCTTCTCCTTGGGCACACACGGTCCGGTCAAGCGGCTGCCCTCCGCCGGAGTTGACCCGACCGGCGCATTGCAGAACACGTCCGTATGCAGGCACTTGCGATACGCTGTAAGAAACGAAACGAAACGAAACGGAATGAAACGAGTCCAAGCGGAATCAGATACGGGCAGACAGTGGCCAACTTTAAATACTGCTCAAAAGAACAACAAAAACACACAAAGTTCAAAACGATTTGGAAGCCAAATCAAATCACATCAAATTGTAGTACAATTTCCGGAAGTACAAATCCGTTTTTGTTTGGCATTTATCTCGCACCGTGGGCACAAATGGGATGTGCATTGACAAAAAATGAATATGCAGAAAAATATTATAAAAATATTATTATATTTATAATATATATACACGATTTTGGGTAGAGTTGGGGTAGCTAGTCGACAATCAAAGTAAACTTCTATGTTTGATTTTTCCTCCAAAGAGAAAACTATATATTTTGTTTAAGTAATATTCTTCTTAAAGAAAGTCAATTTCGTGGTTTACATACAAAAATTGCCAACTGTGCTGGCCAAATTGAGCAAGACAATAACTATTGAAGGAAAATGCGCTATTTTGATACTGCGACTTTAGCAAGCTTTTTTTGTAGCTCTTTTCCAAAATTAAAAAAAAAATATATTTCCTTTAATGATATAGATAGATATCTCACTTTATTTTAAGAAGTATAAAACTGAGCTTCACAGAAAATAAATTTTAAGTCACCAGCTCAAATGATATAGAAGATATTCAATAATTACGGTGCATGTGAGGTGAGGTTTATTGAGATATACGCGATTTAGGGTAGAGACAGCTGAGATAGATTATAGATTATAGATGAGCATATATTTGTATATATACATAGTTTAGGGCAAAGTTGGGGGACAACTTCAAAACTTTAATGAAAATATATAAACAAAAAATTAAAGAAAAAATAAATTTAATAGTTTTCATGTTATGCTACAAAAACTAAGTTAAAAAAATTTATAGATTTTGTATGGAGCAGAGAAAAACCGAAATGAAATATTGCTAAAAAAATATAGATGTGGCATATATGTATATTTGACATATGTATATGTACAGTCGACTCTCGTTATTTGAAACCTGCGATATTTCGAACCTCTTATTACAAAATCTCTTTATATTTCTTTATTTTATATGTTTCAAACATTCGATAATTCGTAATTCGTGTCTCGCCCGATAAAACTGTTTCTGTTGGAGAGATTCGAATATAGGAAAAGTGAGCTAACCAAAGGATGTTAGCTAAAACTTTCGCATAGGATAATTTTAGATAGGATAATTTTTCCTACTGAGAATTTCAAGAAAAGTGAGTTACTCCAAGGATATTAGCTATACCTCTCACATATGACTAGGGTAACTTTAGATAGGATAATTTTTTTCTATTAAAAGTTTTAAGTGTCACTCGAGTTTCGAAGTAACGAGAGTTGACTCTATATATTTGTATCTATATATCTATTTTTTATATTTATATGTCTAACGGGTTGACTCCTGCAAATTCCATTAATTTTATAAACAAAATTCCTAGATTGGGTAATACTCCTATAGTTTCTCAAATTACTTTGGCATGGGAAGAACTGAGCAGAACTTAAAGAAAACTTCAAGGAAAACAGTCCGACTTTGAGTTAAAATGTCAGTTATTGCCATTGTATTTTAGTGCCAGCTGCAATTTAGGTGGATTTTTGCTATCCTTGTCTTGCAGTTAGTGCCGAGCAGACACATAAATTAATTGGCTGTATAGTGGCTGGGTGGCTGGGCAGTAGTTGAGGTGATTGGGATGTGTCCCTGTCACTACACTTAATTATAGAGCAACTAGCCTTCATCTGACATGTAGACACGCACACACATACACAGAGAGAGAGAGAGAGAGAGAGGGAGAGACGCCTGGCCCAGAGGTGTGATATTGACGTTGATTGTTGTTATTGGACCCGTACACAGTGTGAAGTCTGCTTTCCGGGTAATGGGATTGTGTTGGCGTAGGCCGACCGTGTGTGTGTGTGTGTGTGTGCGGCAGCAACGACAAATTAATCAAATTTACATTATGTCAACACGCTCGACAAACGGCAGTTGGCAGTTGTCCACTTCAAAGACGAGCCTGCCAATTAAGCGTGTGACCTGCTTGTTCCGCTGCCTTCGGCCGGCTATTGGGCAATAATTTAGCCCAGATCCAAAGAAAATGGAGGCACAGCAGGCCGTGCCGAAGGCAAGTTAGCAGCTTGGACGCGCATGACCTGATGCCTCCTCCATTCAGTGCTATTGTTCAAACAACACACTGTGTGGATGTGGATGTGGATGCGGATGCGAATGTGTGAAGCCCGCCAGGGAGTAGATTCGACACACCACAGGCGCCTGGGAACTTAAAAATGGCTGCAAAATACATGCGCTCAACTATTGCTGCCAAAGACATTAAATTTTGATGCCAGCCAAACATTGGGCGATGTGCCGTTGTCTGTCCGCTGGCAGCATGGGGGGGGGAGCTCGAGAGCGACCGACCTCTGTCAGTGGCATGGACCCAGCACGCATGGCGTATACGTAATGCATACAGCTGTAGATACGTCGGGCGTAACTGTCCCTCCAGCTGTCGTTGCTCGGTCTACTTCTGTCTTACTCAGACCCGGACCGCCCCACCCGCTTCTAACTCGCACAGACTCTCGCCGCACAGTGGTGTCTCGCCCGATAAAACTCTCTTTGTTGGAGAGATTCGAATATAGGAAAAGTGAGCTAACCCAAGGATATTAGCTAAAACTTTCACATAGGACTAGGATCATTTTAGATAGGCTATTTTTTCCTACTGAGAACTTCAAGAAAAGTGAGTTACTCCAAGGATATTAGCTATACCTCTCACATATGACTAGGGTAACTTTAGATAGGATAATTTTTTTGTATTAAAAGTTTCCCTTTGCAAAGCTTCCTTTTAGCGAGTGCTCACTGTGCTCGTATTGCGCACTTGAGTTGTGAGTTGGCAGGCAAAGTGCTATAAATTATCGAGTAGTTGGTTGCAGCGCCGGGCCGCAAACGGGGAACGGCTGGGGGCATAGTCCATCAAGCTGGCTACAAGAAAGAGGTGGCCATAGCTCAGCTCAGCTCAGCTCAGCGAAAGTTGTGGCAAAATTATTGCCCCTTGATTCAGGGCTCTCTGGCTTAAATGGGAATGCTCAGATAATGCGCCATGTGCTGCCAATGGGCCGCCCGAATTAAACGAGACAACAACTGGTACTAGTCGGATAGGGATAGAGCTAGAGATAGTGAGCGGGACACGATGATCTATGCCACTTTCAAGTTACTTTCGGTGTAGGCATAATAAAGTTTCCAAAGGTTTCTTCGTTCTTTTCTTTTTCGTCGCCCACCTACCGCCGTTCGCCACTCATAAAAGAGCCCGTCTTGACTGCTGTTGCTTCTGTTATTCCTGTTGTTAAACTCAGTTGTTGTAACTGCTGCCGCTGCTGCTGCTTCACATTAACGGCGTACCGGGGTAGCCAAGTGTAGCAGAGCAAACTTAATTAGTGCAAGTTAAACAAGCCAAGTTGTATAAATATTCCCCGGCAGCACAAACTTTTGTAGCACAACAATAAAATGTGTGTGGGTGTGTGTGTGTGTGTGTGCGCGTGCAGGTAGCCACGATTCCTGTCGTTGTTACTGCTTACCCCAACAGCAGCATTCCTATCTGCAAGCACCCACCCCGCCCAGCAGCCTCCCTGCTCTATTGACAATGCGAGCGCGCCTAGTCCAACTTTATAGAGGCTAACACGGAGACGAAACTGCGATGCGGACTCGCCGCCCGGAATGAGCTCAAGCATCTGTGGAGTGGTAAGCAATCATAAACAAGACACTGAAGCTGTCTTTGTTACAAATTTGAAGATCATATACCCAGTCGCGCCGGCGGGCGGCACCCACTGGTACAGCAACTCAATATTGTTGCTGATGGAATTATATTGTGCGAAAATAAGATTGAAACTTTAGGCGAAGGGAAGGCAAAAATGTCAGAGAGAGAGAGAGAGGGAGAGACAGAGAGAGAGAGAGAGAGAGTGAGAGAGAGAGAGAGAGAGTGAAAGAGAGTATGTGCCAGAGTCGGGTGTATACGACTAGAGTATATCTGTACTGAATTGCATTATATATATATATATATATATATATATATATATATATATATATATATATATATATATATATATATATATATATATATATATATATATATATATATATATATATATTACATTACTGATATCAATTATATTACTATGACTGCAATCAAGGAAGAGAAATACTTCTATAGTCGGGAGTATACGACTAGCATATACACTGCTGGTCATAGGTTAGACGCACCACTTTTTTTTTTCAATAAGTGCTTATATTTATTATTAGGCAAGTATTATTTGCCCCAAATAATTTTTTTATCGAAGTTCGAATCTTATTCGAAAAACATCTGTAAATAGTTGGTTGATTTGCGAAACGATAACTTTGCATTCGAAGACTCTAGAAACTTCGATGCAATCATATGGCTTATCAGCTGGTCAATGAATTATACGCACATAAATTTTTCAAGTTTTGTGTTAAAAAGTGCAGCTATTTTGCTCAAATAAAAGCTAAAAATTAAAAAATAAACTATTTTCAAGCAATATTAAGAAAAAAAATGGGGAAAGCTACCATATTGAGCTTATTGGAACGTCAAAAAGTGGACTTCTTACACTCACAGGGATTATCAAATCGAAATATTGCCAAACAAATAAAACGCAGCTCCAGAACTATCGACAGATATTTAAGAGATCCGGTGGCTTATGGAACACATTTTAAAGGGCGGAAACCAGCGCTGACTCCACGGGATAAACGTAAAATAGTTCGATTTGCTTCAAATTCGCCAAAGTCAGCAGGGAAGATTAAGGAATTAACCGGTGTAAATGCAAGCCTGTCAACTGTTCAGCGTACAATAAGAAATGCACAACATCTTAAGCGTCTTAAAATGAAGAAAAAACCACCTCTGAATGCTATACGTAAAGAAAAACGGCTTCAATATGCTAGAGAACACATGACGTGGACTGTTCAATCTGACACTCGACTGAATGACTGGCGTTCAGTTGTATTTACTGACGAAAAACGTTTTAATTTGGATGGTCCAGATGGTTTTCATTATTATTACCATGATTTACGTAAAGATATTCTGTATTTAAGTCGCCATCACAGCCGTGAAGGTGGAGTTATGGTATGGGGTGCCATCACGTTTTATGGCCCAATTGAACTATTTATTATAGATCAAAAGATGACCGGTGAGCGCTTCAAAACTTTGTTGCAATCCGCATTTCCTAAGATTAAAGATCTCTTCGGACCGTTGCCATGGATTTTCCAACAGGATAATGCACCAATTCATAATGCTCGGGCTGTGAAGTCGTTTATTGCGAGCGAAAATGTTCAGATGATGAGTTGGCCGCCGTATTCTCCAGATCTCAACATTATTGAAAATGTCTGGGGATGGCTTTCTAGGAAAGTATATGAAGGAGGAAAACAATATGAAGACAAAGAAACACTAACTGCAGCAATAAAACTAGCCTGGAGCCAAATTTCACTAAGTTTCATAGATTCCCTATTTCACTCCATGAAGGACCGGCTCTATGAGGTTATATTGAACAAAGGAGGCAGTACTCATTACTGAAATAATTTTTTTCTTCTTCCCTATAAACTAAATATTAAAAAAAAATTAACTTTACATTTTACAATTACCAATTTTTTTTTTTAGAAATTAATTTGTTAAAGTGCGTCTATTCTAGTGACCAAGAAAAAAGTGCCTTTTTTTTGAATAGCTTCAATAAAATGTAAAAAAAAAATATTTTAGTAATATTTCAATTTTTGCCAATTGCTTACTTGAAGAGGCATTGAATAACGAAGGTTTTTGTGTATAAGTTTTTTTCCTATTGTTTTTCAAATAAAAGTTATAAAGTAAATTTTAAAGCAAGTAGCGTTGCGTCTAACCTATTGACCAGCAGTGTATCATAATCATAAAGCGATTATTTTAATATTATTTTCAGTATTATCGTGCGTAAGATTATTGTTATAATGATCAGTGTTATTACTATTATCATTATTATTAATGTAATTCTTTTGATTAGAGTAGATATTTCGCCGGGAGTATACGACTAGAACATATCAGCACCAATCATTACGAGACTAACATACACCCATCCCACAGCAACGATCTTTATAATTATATCAGAATTAGAATTCTTAGCATTATAATCATAGTCAATAAGCTCATTATCATTACGAGCAGTATTACATAGATTATCATCAAACTCTATAATTTAAGGCCCCCACCTGACTACACCCGGCTTTGCCCCTTGTCATATTTGCGTACACGACTCAAGTGTCACATAATTCGTGATAAATTTCGAATACTTTCGCACTGAAAAAGGCATAAAGAATGTGTCACGCACTTTAGCGCTAAGCTGGCTGGCCTCGGTGGGGCGCCCGTGGGCGCGAAGACAACAGCGTCGAGGGTTGCTGCAGTTGAGCCAGAAGTTAAAGTTGCAGTTACAGCTGGCTGGCTCGCACTTGGCCATTGACAAGATTAACGCGCACAATTTGTTGCAAATTCGCTTTCGCTGCTGTTGCATTACATTAAAAACAAATCATAATGACAAACGAGTGGGTGGATGGCTGGCTGGATGGTTGGACGCTTGACTGCAACTTTTGTGCAAGGTCATAAAAATGTTGAATGCTGAATGTTGGACTGAGGACTGCGAACTGAGTGCTGTGGGCTGCCAGGCCGTTAACTGCATGGCACTGGGTTTCGGGGGCGCTGCTCGACTGCTGCTTCATTTTTCACATTCTGTTCAGTTCGCACAAAGTTGAGCAGAAAACTTTAACTGGCTGCGAGGGCAGCGCTGTTGTTGGCACTTTATAAACAGAGTGAAGCGGGGCGGGGCATGGCTTGGGGTGAAGAACTTTGAAGTGGCCTGTGGCCACTGGCCTGCCTCACATCACAGCGCAGCACGACATGCCGTGCAACACTTTCTAATTGGTAAGGGTGGAGGAAGGCAGGGAGAGGGGTTGCAACGGATGTGTGCATTAACATTTATCGCGCTGTGCAAAAGTTGTGATTCGCATGCGTGTGTCTCTCTGTGTGTGCCTTGAATTGGCTTGTGTAATTACGCGCGACAAGTTGCAGCCCAGCCAACCACCCAGTCAGCTACTCGTCCACTGTCCATCTGCTCAGAGCTTTTCTGCACGTCTAACTGGCCTGACAGCTGCAGTCAAATAAACGTCAGTTGTTGGCAACTTTCGCCGGGTTCAACGACAGTTTACGACAGCTTTGCCTGCACTGGGGGCGACGACGAAGAAAAGTGTGGAAGCAACGTTTAGTGAAAGTGTAGTGGCTGGAATGCCAAATGTGCCCACTTCGGGGTAACGGACAACAAGACGAGAGTTGATCATTTTTGTTGCGCACCTTTTAGTGGCGGGGTGGGTGGTTGGTTGTACGCCCGCTTTTACGCACTTTTTACGCTTTTGCCATTCTGTGCGGCAGCTGCCTCATTAGATGGCGCCCCAGCCCCGCCAGCCCCCCGAACCCAGTTTGCAATTAAAAGCAGTTTGGCTGTCTCTTTTTGCTGAAGCGCAGCTCCTTTCAGCAGGTGGGAAGCCAGCCAAAGCTGCAAAGCACTCGCGTGTCGAGCTACTCTACTTACAGCAGCCGAGCCATCTCACCCAGCCAGACTCGGGTACGTCTGCATAAGGGCATTTAATTAAACACTCAATGGTCCTGCCGCCTGGACGGGTGAGCAGCTCCTTTGACCTCGTCGAAAGGATTTTTCTTTTCTCTCTCTCTCTCTCTCTCTCTCTCTCTCTCTCTCTCTCTCTCTCTCTCTCCCTTGTTTTTGTTTTTAATGCCCTGCTTAGAGCTGCTGTAAAACTATTAGTTGGCAGCGCCCGAGGATCTCAGGCTGCGGTGCGACGCGTCGCATGCAAAGCAGTCGGCGGTGAGAAAAGCTCACGTTTAATTTCCAGGGGCAAAACAAACAACTTAACGCACACCTGAAGTAATTAAATAGTTGAAATAAGCTCGCTCTAATATTTATATGCCATAAATTAAATAAACAAAGCTGCTCGCAAATGGAAATGGAAATGGAAATGGCGACGGCGATGCCAGCGGTGACACCGGTGATGGAGACGCAGACAAACACCCGCAAAGCAAACACATATCAACACACACACAGTTACACACACACAAATCAGCCCCTGACACCGGCAGGGAAATTGAGGACAGACAACTAGCAGACAGGGAAAGCATTCAGAGACGACGCGTTGACACGTACGCAAAATAAATAAGTTAAGAACGCAATAAGAGCGAGCATTTTGTCGCCATTTAAGCGCGATAAATTATTGTAAGAGACAGACGCACAGAGAACTCAGAGGCGAAGCAGAGACTGATCGGTTGGCAGATACCCTAGCTGTGTGTCGAGCTGATGTTTCGATAGAGAAACAACGGGAGACCAAGAGCAAGATACGGAGAAAATAAGGGAAAGAGAAAGAGAGAGAGAGAGAGAGAGAGGGAAAGAGAGGGAGAAAGAGTGACAAAGAAAGAGAGAGAGGGAGAGAGAGAGGAAAAGAGTGAAACCGATAAAAAAAAAGTAATAGGGGGAGAGTATATAGAGATAGATTGAAACAGAGAAATAGAAGGAGGAGTAGATATTGCATATAGATAGAGCGCAAGAGCGGGAGAGAGAGGGAGAGAGAGAGAGAGAGGGAGATAAAGTTAAAGGATACATAAAGAGGGAAAGAGTGAAAGAGAGAGAGAGAGAGGGGAGAAAACGGAAGAGAGGTGGAGAGAAATTGAGTATAAGAAAGAGAGAGGGAGAGAATGAAGTTAAGCAAAAGATTGAAAGAGAGCGACAGAGAGCTAGAAGGAGTAGTGAAGAGATATAGAAAGAGTGAGAGAGTAATAAAAAAAGTCAGTGAATGAAAGAGAGAGAGAGAGAGAGCGAGATCGACAGAGAGAGAGAGAGCGAGATCGACAGAGAGAGAGAGAGAGAGAGAGAGAGAGAGAGAGAGTGAGGCTGATGGAGAGAGAGTACTCGAGGGAGAGGAAGAGAGTGATGGATAGGGAGCACTCAAGACTAAGGAAGAGAGTTAAAGAGAGTGAGAGATAGAGCGAGAACGAGAGAAGAAACGGATATAGAGAGAGAGAAAGAGACGAGAGTGAAGAGATATGGAGACACAGAAAGAAAGAGTGAGATTGAAAGCGGGGGAGAAAGTGAACGAAAGAGAGAGGCGATATTGAGAAAATATATATATAATATATATGCTGAATACAGAGAGTGATATATATATATATGAAGAGATCAGTTATGCACACAAAAGTGGAGATGGCTCTACATCAATGCAGTATCTGTTGAGCCAAGCAACTTGCATTGCCAAAGTGAATACACCCTACGCAAAGAGACTTCTCCATGGGTATGGAATATCAAAGCCGAGTAAGAGTTTTGCTCGCATCTTATTAAATTAAAACAGAATTTAAACTTGATCTTGCGCCAGTCGATGCCTACAGCGAGGCGAGAGGAGCGAGAGGGGCGACAGCTGCGGCACGGGCAAAACGTAGCTTTCCAGCAAATTGGCCATCTTGCATCAGCCAAAACAAGGGCAACAACTACAACAAGGAGCAATATGAGAGAGCTGTTTGGGACAGCGGCGACGGGGGGAGGGGGAGGGGGCTGGCACATTGAGGACAAAGTTGTGCGCGTTTGTCTAGCGTCAGTCAAAGCTTAAGCAAAGTTGTAAAGGCAACGGAGTACTTAGGAGTTGGTCGCTCAAAGATATTTAAATTTATAAATCTTAAATAACAAGCAATAAATGCAGCTGGCCTTTGCACCCACACCCCCACCCAGCTGCTAGCTTCTCAGATTCACTCCCTCCATCCCACTCTCTCTCTCTCTCTTTCTCTCTCTGCCGTCTGCCTTTGTAAAGTTTTAATCAAAATGTGCCGTGCATGGTCTGCCGTCTGAGATCTCCTTTCCAGTCTAAGATGAAGATGCATTGTGTCTGGCTGGGGCAGCAGCTAAAACGTTAAAGCCAATGCGAGGACCGCTCAAGCACAGCAACTTCAAACTAAACTAAGCCAAGTAAACAATGGGCAGCTCTCAATTAGTATGTGCATCAGAGTTGAGGCAGCTATCAGTTATCAATGTGATTGATTTACAAAGGGCAAATGCAATAAGTTAATGCGAAGGAATGGCAGGTGCTGAGAGGCATTTAAGGAATAGAAAATATATATATAAATATATATATAAAATATATATATAATATACTACATTGATATGTGTATTAAGCAGAGAAAGGAAATTAAAGAAAATATCTGGGTTTAGCTTGTTAGGGCGAAAAGGCATTTTTTTCTTAGGTCCAAACGTTTTTTCTACCTATTGAAAGGGTGTCCCAGAACTCACGCAAGAAGTAATTTTGATAGAACACGTGACAGCTGACAGTTTAGGTTATTAAAATTGAAACTTTACTTAAAAAAAACAACGTATACTTAATAAGTCAACCTGTATTTCCCATAAAAATTATGCATTCTAGAAACTTATCAATGTAAGAACCCTAATTTGAAACCTAAACTTACACTTTCCCAATCCATTTTTTAAGAAAAAAGTCATCAGCTCATCATATGATGTCAAGGTATTACCGAGTCGGATACGCCCGTCCAAACGACACTTTTCAATTTCAAACATTTCTATTCATAGTCTAATTTCACGATCGGAGCTGTAGTTTGAGCCCTTAACTTTTCCCTTTGCTATGGTAAACTTATCAGCTCATCATATGGAGTTAAGGTATTTCCCAGCTATGCATTCCCGACTAGAATACTCCTTCATGGCTTACTACATTTTATTTCAAAGGATTCCTCTACCATTTCCATTCACAGTTTTATATAGCGATGGCATCTCGTTTATGTCAATTAGATATTCTATAAACTTTTGAAGTCAAGGTATTTCCCAGTTGGGCACTCCCCACCAAACATCTCCTTCATAATTCGCTGCATTTCATTTGAATGGGACGTGATACAGGTACTCGCAGCACATGCCAACTTGAAGCTTCTGGATATATTTCCATTTCAGTCAGCCAATCGATTAGTCAGTCAAGACACATTCTTTTTGATGCATGAGTTCAAAAGAAACTATTAAGAGAAATGCTACGTGAAAGGAGCTTCGTTTCAGTTACGCTGAAAAGCTTATTTGAAATTGAATTCATAAATTGCTGATTTGGAGCATTCAACATCTAACAGAAAAAGAAATGAAATAAAAAATGGCAGCTTGGCGATGGCCCCATACCCCTTTCCATCCGACCCCCAAACTGGTATAAGCTGCCCACATCTAAGTCCCCCTAAATCTCTCGCTCCTCACAGGACCAAATGGTTCTGGCTTTGCTTTGCGTGGCGCACCTTGGTTACACACGCTTAACTTTGAAATTTGCCAACTTTTGGGGGAATCTGCAATTGCCAAAAGCTAACTTTCAGCAAAATGCGGTCTGACTGTGGCTCTGCGAGTGTGTGTGTGGCTGTGTGCGTGCGTGTGTGTGTGTGTGTGAATTTGGCAAAATTTGCATAAATAAAATTGGTATAATAAAATGTAAACATTTTGCTAAGCAAATTGTTGGCGCGCACACATGAACCGAACGAAAACTCTGAGCCCAACTGAACTGAAATGAACTGTAAATTTAATCGGGCTGCTCAAGGTGTGGAAGGAAGGGAGGGGGAGGGGGGCGGGTGGCTTTGGCAGTGAGAGGAAGTTAGCGTAGGTGGAAATACACGTTTTAGGTGTAGCTGAAGCTGCACCGTAGCGATGCTCTCAAATATTTGCTGACTCAACAAATTTGCATTGAAAAGGAGAAGACAGCCTCCGTGGCTGGTGGGCAGGTTGTAGGGCGGGGGGCGTGGCGAATTGTTTAAATATGTATGTGGTTTACTTACGGCACTCCGCCTCGTCCGACTTATCCTCGCAGTCGTCGATCATGTCGCAGCGATAGTGCTGGGGAATGCAGTACGTCTTATTGAAGACATATTGGCCGCAGTTCAGCTGAGGGGACTCGCACTCGGGCGGCGCTATGGCAAAGGAGATAATACAGCTATGGTAATTGGCGTGTTGGCTCGGTGACTCTACTTACGACACGATTGCATCTCGTCCTCGCCATCGTCACAGTCCTTCTGGTAATTGCAGACCCAGTGCGACGTTATGCATTTGCCATTGTTGCAGCGAAACGTTTCCGGTGGACAGGCGGCGTTCGAGGCGGCTATGGAGCCGCTGCCCGCGCCCTCGCCCAGTCGTACGCCTGCAAAGGAAACAGGATAAACATGAGAATTACAGTATTTAGCGGCAGACAGAAGTCGCCCCTGCTGAGAGAAAGTTTCAAATGTTTATTCAAATCAAATTGATTGAGAATCACTTTTATAATTCGTCTGCAATTTAATTCACTTCAGCTGAACTTTGCGTACACTAAAGAGCGCTTTAAAGCAGACTTCCGACCTCGACTGCCCAACGACTCTTGTATTGTGCATTTTACCGCACAACAATAACAACGGCAGCCGTAACTTTTACACAGAAAGGGACGAAAATAAACATTGAACATAATAAACCCGGGCTACACCCACTGTTATTATAGAGAGATTTTCTATAGGCGCCTGTGCCGGACTTTAAAGGCTTTGGGATACAATAATAAAAACAAAATGGCAAACAATGTTGATGAATAGTGCGGCGTAAGAAGTAGTGAACGAGGGCGCCACAATTCCCTGATATCCTCTCCGGCTACACTCCTTACTGCAACGCATACGCTACAGCTTGTTGGAAAATCAATGTAAGGACTTTCGGGCATGGCATAGACTTTAAAGAACTTCGGGTAAGCTTAGCTCAGCTACTCGAATGAGCGAAAATCAAACTTAAGCTAGGGCACTTCATGTGCTTTATAGATTTTCAATTTCAAAGTGACTTTCGACAAGGGAAGAGTCTATAGTAAGTTAAATGATATAGGCTAAAGTACTTAGGGGAAAGTCCGTTCAGTTAGTCGAATGAAGGAAAATCAAACTTAAGCTATATCCGAAGTTATGTGACATAGGCTAAAGTACTAGGAGAAAAGTCAGTTCAGTTAGTCGAATGAAGGAAAATCAAACTTAAGCTATATACGAAATTATGTGACATAGGCTAAAGTACTAGGAGAAAAGTCAGTTCAGTTAGTCGAATGAAGGAAAATCAAACTTAAGCTATATCCGAAGTTATGTGACATAGGCTAAAGTACTAGGAGAAAAGTCAGTTCAGTTAGTCGAATGAAGGAAAATCAAACTTAAGCTATATACGAAGTTATGTGACATAGGCTAAAGTACTAGGAGAAAAGTCATTTCAGTTAGTCGAATGAGGGAAAATCAAACTTAAGCTATATCCGAAGTTATGTGACATAGGCTAAAGTACTAGGAGAAAAGTCAGTTCAGTTAGTCGAATGTAGGAAAATTAATCGTTAACCTAGGAAAATTTTGTGTTTCATGGAAGCTAAGGAGAGGTCAGTGCAATAAATTATAGCCAGATAGAGATATATTTTTTGTTTTAATTGTTTCTCAATTTAAAATACTAGAAAGTCTATCAAACCTATGCCAAGTTACACTACGTAAGCTGAAGAACTTGATAAAAATTCAGTTCAATAGCTCAGCCGTAGGAAAATTCAACTTAAGCTAAGGAAAATCTTGTATTTCATGTGGTTCTCCCACTCGAAATTCTCTTTCTAGTACCGCATCTATGAGAAGTTACAGGATAGTAGCTGAAGCACACTTCAGTTACTCAGCAACTTGATGATGCCTTGCTGCCAGCACATTATCATCGTTGCGCATTGCCCATTGCCCGCAAATGCCTTTCATATTGATATTACGATTACGGCTGCGACTGGAATTGCCGCTGCTGTCTTTGACTCGGCTATTGGCACTGTCGCCGCCGCCGCTGCTGCGGCTTTCTTTAAATTAAAAGAAAACAAGGCGAAAACTCAATCAGTGGAGCCACGAAAGCCGAATACCCTAGTGACTTTGAGCTGCCAAAGGCTTTAAGGAAAGCTTAATAGAATTGTTAAGACTTGGCAAATGTTACGCTTTAAAGTGTTTATAGATAAGCTGATCAAGTGATGTGAATGTCAAGGTAAAAATATATAAATTTATAATACATTATAATACTCTCATACAATATCTCTGCATTGTAGGGAAAAAAGATTATATTCGATATATATTTATATATATGTGAGATATATGTCAGCTTATCAATATGTTACACATTTCATGGCTAAGCTTTCATGACCTGGGCTAGGGTATTAGTGTGGCAGCAAAAGGGCTGCAGCCGGGCTGAGGGCGGTGCTGTGAGAGCTTAAGGAGCAACGCTGCCTGCCGCAGACAGGCCAGCCATGTTTTGCTCGCATTAAAGCTGGCAAGTTTGTGGCTAAATCTCGGTAGCAACTTCTTTTTAGCTGCTGCTGCTGCTGCTGCTGCTGCTGGCTGCTGACTGTCGTCGCTGCTCCTTGTTATTGTTGCTGCGGCTGTTTGGGGAACGTGCCACAGCGACAGAGCAGAAATGAGCGCAGCCGGCGCATTTTGGCAGCATTAATTTCTCCCGTGTGTCACATAACGTTCGCCGGCGCTGCTGCTGTTAGACGTGTTTATGGAGTCACTTCCCAGTTGGATGCAGTGGCACGTAATCAAGCCGCGACTCGCCTTGCCTTGCCTTGCCTTGCCGTGCCTTGCCTTGCCTTGCCTGGCCCAGCCTCACTTGTCTTGCTGCGTTTTTATCTCAATCCATCTCTTTCCCGCCGGCTACTGCCATTTTGCCAGCGCTGACAAACAAATTAGGCCACAATTGTTTAGCACTTGCCACCGCTGAAAGATGCAGAGCGGCTACATTGTGGGTGTCGCAACAGTATAATTAGCCGGGTCGGCTCTGGCCTGGCCCGTGCCATGCAGTGTGCCGGCTGCGAGTAAATTGGCAACTCATGTGTATTATTTGCATTTAAATTGCTTTTTGTCATTAATTATAGGCGCTTTTGAGTACGTGCATGCAGCACATGCGGCCTGCATTGTTATTAATAAGTGCCGATGGCCCTTTGAAGTATGCTATGGAATTTTAAGCCCTGCCTCGTCCCGCCACACACACACACGCACACACCTTGCCACACTCATCGAACGCAAAAAGTCATCAAATATACATTTAAAAAATGTTTGCATTTCAGCGCGGGAAAGAAGCAGAAAAGCAAACAGCGGTCACGCGCTGCCCCTTTACCAAGAGAGACAGAGAGAGAGAGAGGGAGAGAGAGAGAGAGAGAGAGAGCGAGAGTTGAGCTGGTGGACGCTAAAAATAATAGGCCGCCTGTGTGCATAATAATGAGTCCCCGAACGAAGTGGCCCCCACAACAGACTGCCTGACTGTTTGTCTCTCTGGATGGCTGTCTGTCTGCCTCTCAGGCTCTCTCTCTCTCTCTCTCTCTCTCTCTCTCTCTGTCTGCCTGTCGTGTGAGCTTGCAATTATGCCAGTTGTCTGCGCTGTCGCCGCGCTGTCTGCTGCACACTGGCTTTTTATGGCAGTCAAGCCGACTGCCTGGAGCTCAGCTGGCCAGCTCGAGTGGCCAAATTGATTTGGCCCAGCTCTTTTTAGCCACTAATTTGCGTGAAATGGCCAACTAAACACGAAATAAATTTGATATTCATTTGTCAATTATATCCATACAGCTACATCGCATTCAAATCTTGAGCGGGCATTCACGGCAGCTATATACCCAACTGCTTGAGCTGCCTTTTCGGCCACTCTATTTATTTGTTTAACTTGCTGCTGCTCCTTTTGTCCTGTGCATTTGTTTGCCAGCTGCCTTTGGTTGCACAGCAAACTTTAATATTGTATATTAATTTTTATTTACTTATATTGCTGGCACTGACTGGCCTATATATACATATAGGGTATTTGCTAACGGCGCAGCATACTATTTGCTCTTATTTATTGTTTATTATTACTTAAAAAGTATTTTTATACCCTGAACCCATGGAAAATGGGAAAATCAGGGTATAATGTTTTTGTTGGAAGGCGTATGTATGTAACAGGCAGAAGGAGGCGTGGCAGACCCCATAAAGTATATATATTCTTGATCAGGATGACAAGCCGAGTTCATATAGCCATGTCCGTCTGTCCGTATGTATGAACGCGTCGTTCTCAGAACCTACAAGAGCTAGAGACTTGAAATTTTTTATGTAGGTTCCTGTATAGCACGAAAAGATCGAGTTTGTTTCAGAAATTCGATAACTGTTATGGTTTTATTGTTATCGATTAAAAACGAAAATCAAAATTAAGCAAAAAAAATTCTATCTAATTCATCTTTCTAGCTAGAGTCTTCAAATTTTGCATTTAGTGTTATTTCGGTTTTTGTTAAGTTTTGGATGCCACGCCCCCTTCGCCTCAAATTTGTAACTCCCGTATATCAAATACTAGAGACTTGTGCTTTGGCACGTACATACATATGGATGACATGATCACGCCCAACAAGTTTGATCAAAATCGTTACTCTAGAAAAAAAGTTATTAAACATTTAATTTCCCATAACACTGGCATGCAAACAGCAGCCAAAGAACAGCTGACGCAACGACTTGCGCTTGTGAGTGCTTGCGTCTGTGTATGTGTGTGTGTATGTGTTGCTTGTAATGAACATATATGTATATACTTATGTATATTAAAGAAACGGAGATTGCTTGGAATTGCGGTTCTTCGCTGGGTTCAGGGTATACCCTAGTCGAGCGGTCTCGACTAGAGTTTTCTTACTTGTTTTTTTTTTTGTAGACGTTGATGCAATTTCATTGCTGTTATATTAATAGCCCAATGGCTTGTTGCAGCATAAATATTTCCAATATTACATTTATTTTTGCATTTTTTTTTTAATTTATGCATTTTATAATATGTCTATAGGTGCATGTATATGTGCCTATATGACCTGGTTGATGTATAAGTGCATAAACGAAAAATCAGTTTGAAAATACTGAAACAATTTATGTGCTATACTCTAAAGGCCGAGAGCGAATGAAGACTTGAAATGAGATCTATAATATATATAATCTAATATAATGGAATATACATATATGTATATACATATATTATGTATATACTTTGGAGAAGGGCAGCTGGGAAGATTAGTGGGCATAGCTATGGACTGCTTAGGAAGAGCAGTATGCTGGAGCTGAGAGGTTGTTTGAGGCGATTGAAACAAAATAATTGGTCAACTAGTATCCTACATCCACTATACATATACAGTGAAACCTCGATCTAACGAATCTGAGGGGAGCCAGAAAATTTTTCTTCATATCTATTGATTCGCTCTAAGTACTCATTAGTAAAGCCTTGTTAAGTCAAGGGACTTAAAGAAACATTCGCTATGTTGAGTTTTTCGTTACAACGAAGTTCGCTATATCGAGGTTTACCTGTATTTGCATTTATATAGTCTGATATTGTGAGGCTGTATTTCACTCCCACTTTAGACACTATTCTCTTTTGCTTTTGCTGCTTAAATGGGCTGGGATCCACAATATTCACTAGACTTCAGATCTTCTGACTATAACTTGTTCCGCTCTCTGTTTGATGGACGAACTTTCAGTTCAATTCTGGATAAAGCGTCAACAGTTTGTTGAGCTTTGAATTATTCTGTTGCTCAAAAGATGAAAAAAAAAAGATATTGCGCAAAAATGGAAAATATATAAAAAATGTTTAGTAGCTTGGTAAACGATTCAATATGAGATATAGAACAGCTATGAAAACAAATCAAGTAAAAACTATAATATCTAATACAAGTCGAACTAAATTTCACACAATTTCAATTAATTTTGGCTTTATTTTGTAGACAGAGAGCCTTGTCTAGGGAGTTGACGTTAAGTTTACTTGATGATATTGAGATGGATACCCGATGAGCTGCATCTATATAGCTAAAGGGAAATCCAATAAGAGTCGACCTAAATTTCATGACTTTATCTAATAAACAGAGTATGGCGCAGTCGGTGCACGGTTGGGCGCCCTGAATTGCTGTTGTTGCTGTTATTGCTGCTGCTGTTGTCGTTGCGTCTTGTAATTTATTATATTTAATACTTTTCGCAGTGGTCACATTTGTCATGCGGTAATTTAGTGGGTCGAGCGCAGATTGTAATATTCATAAGTTATTTTATGCTTTTCAATAATCAATGCGCCATTATAAATAATTAATATGGCAGGGCTACACGCAAATGGCATTAACATTCGATCGAGCTAAATGCCAGCACAACGCAAATTGTTGCCATTTATACGTGGCGTATACGTGACGTGCGGGCAGAGGGTGCTCCAGGCGAGTGGGTTGGCTTGGGATTGGGGTTGGTATTGTACCCGACCATTATGTTGCTTCATTATTTTCGCATAACTCTAGTCCAAGTTTGGATTACATACATCGTTGTCCCTCTCTCTGTATCTTTCTCTAGTTTTTCTGCACGTTTTCTTGGGCTATTTCATTTCTTTACGCTTCAACCGCACTGCACTGAGAGCACGCAGAGCGTCGTTTATGTATATGGGACGTATGGGTACATATGTCATGCGTATTTTTTGGGAACATCATTCATAAAAAGCGAATCGAAAAGTGCCATAAACAAGCGCATCGCATCGCATAGCATCGCATCGCATCCCAGCGCTGCGCAGCGTCCGAAATCTGTTGCCAGTAACTTGCCCATTTGCTTCGCCGGCCACGCCCCCCTTCCTAGATATATGGCTGGAGATGGATAGACTTTATGCAGACGTTGGCACGCCGGGCAGACTGCCATTGCCATCAATAAATAATAAATTGCCTATAAAAACTGATAAATTCATTGATGAATCTGGAAACTCGGCGCGTTATGGCGCTTCGTATCTCACATTTGTGGCCACGCCTCGCCACGGCTCGCTGAGTAATGGAAATTCATGACGGTAATGTACAAAACAGTGCGAGAGCTAGACCGAGCGAGACTCTAGCCCGGGTATAGAGCAATAAAGTGCAAACTTTAAATGCAAGGCAGTTGCATGCCACTTGGCAGTTGCCAGTTGCTGTCTGCCGTTGCCATTGACAGAATCTCTGATTTTATGGAGTTAAATGTGCAGTAATGGGCAACGCCGTATGGAATACCAGCGCTATTCATGACATACTTACAGCATGTCCTTGGAGCAGCTATTTTTTGCTGCCACAAACACTGATTTATGTACGCAATATTTGATACCCTTGCAGCTCGTGTAAGACATTGGGTAGTGGCTTGGCTCTACGGCCTCAAGGCCTAAGTCTTTAGTTGCTCATCAAGCTTCCTTTCTACACGTTCTGTTTATATATTTGCCTTAAACTTTAAGCTTTTTCTTCATTTATTTTATTTTTTATTTTTTTTTTTGTATATATTTTCAGTCCAAGGTGTTCACGCCCAGTGTGTCTGCTTTGCATATCTCATAAGCATTTCCAGTCACATGTTGAGCATTTGTATTTGGCTCTCTATTTGTCTTTGGAGCCGCACTCATTGCTTTCTTTGTTTGTCAATCGGCTGGTCGGCATGATTTTCATTAAATGCTGTGTATGTGTCTGTGTGTGAGTGAGGGCTCTGCTGATAACCTACTCGCAGAGGCATAGCACGTGTGCAACTTTGCAGTCAGGCACATAGAGTTGCAGGAGCCGACGTTTGGATGTTAGCCAGGATGCCAGCCAGCAACTGACTCAGGACCCAGCCATCCATCCATCCATCCATCCATCCATCCATCTATCTACTTTTGATTTTTGCCAGTCTGACAAAAAGCAGCAACAACTAGAAACGGCAGACAAAATGTTATTTCTCCTGTTCGGCCCGATACCCTGTAAGCAAGGGAGCTGTGTGCTGAGTTGGCTCAGAGTCAAAGTAGTTACGTAGCGTATACATAATATATATATATATATGTATTTAGGGTTGAGTTAGGTCTAGCGTATCTCTGGACCGTGCCCAGCCGCCTGATGAACTCTTGTTTTATTTTCGTTTTTTATTTTTGCTTCCGTTTCGTTTTTCTTTTTGCTTTGTTTTCTGTGAGTTTTTTTTTTAAATGTAATTTTAAGTGACGTCGCCAAAGTTAAAACGTGACAAAATTACAAATATTTCGTAAGCTTTTAAAACCGTTGATACTGCAGCAGCACGAACAACAACCATAACATTGCCCATAACAATAAAAACAAATAGAAGCACCAGCGACAACAACAACAGCAACAACAACATCAGCAATACTAATAACAAAAACAAACACAACAACATAATACCTAATAACGTGCATTTTGATAATGTCGTGGCGAAAATGGAAGCGTGCAAGGGTAACAGGGCAGCCTTTGGCCCGCCCACTTTCCCTGATTCATTTATCGAGCCGAGGATAGCGGCCGTTGGCAACTTTTGGGCCAGGACATCAAAGATTCACCAAGTGGCCGAACATGAAAATAGTTGGAAACTAAACACTCTTATGGGCCGGCAGTTAAAGGCGCAACTATTCTAAGTTTCTGGCCATAAGGTAACAAAGTAAAACTTTCTAAATTTGAAGCGAAACTTTTCGCGTCGGCGTCGGCGTCGGCGTCGGCGTCGGCGTCGGCGTCGGCGTCTGGCCCATAAAAGGTTACGACCCATCCACCATTTATTTATGTGGCCGTTGAACAGCACATATCATTAATTGCACTATTCAAAATATAGTTGTTCGATGCTTTTAAGATAGCCCTCAAAATTAAATGGTGAAGTCCATCATGACTGAGGGGCAGATAACTGCGAAATGTCATGATGGACATCACCATTTAATGGATTGATTGAAATATTCTAGGGAAGTGGATCGTAAAAGATTATGAACGGCTGCTAGGAACTGCATTAAACCCCATGCTTAACACTTAATCAGATGAGAAATGTAAAGCGGACAGACGAACAGACGGACAGAGGAACGGACGGACGGAAGGTCGTACAGCAAACAGACATATAGAAAGACAGGTGGACGTATAGACAAACGGAAGGACGGACAGACAGAAAGACAGTTGAATGGACAGACGGACGAACTGTCCGTTCTGCAAAGATATAGACGGGCGGACGGATGAGCGGGAGGACGACAGACAGACAGACAGACAGACAGACAGACCGACAGACAGACAGACTGACAGACGGACAGACTAACGGGCACATGAACAGACGGACGGAGCGTCGGAGAATAGACGCGCAGATAGACGGAAAGACGGAAAGACGGATGGACGAATGGATGGCAAAACGAACGGACAAATAAATTGGTGAACAGAGATACAGAAATACGGGCGGGCGGACAGATACCGGGTCAGACTGATAGACGGACGGACGGACTGAGGGTCGGAGAGCAGACGAACAAACGGACAGGCAGGAGAGATGATCTGATGGTTGGAGGGACGGACTGTAAGAGGGGCAGGCAGATAGTCAGCCGGACGGACGGACGGACGGATACATGGACAAACGTTCGTACGGAAGGCCGGACACAGTAACAGACGGACAGACGAATATTGCACAAAACCAATATACTCTCTCCCAACATGAGCTGGTAAAAAATGAATTTTAATTTGTAGAAACTCGCATTATCCGGAATCGCTGTCAAAGCTTATGTACATTTTTAATATCAGGACATTCCTTTGATGATGCCATATGAAAAAAGCGAACCTTTCGTATTGATTTACAGCTTAATCAAGCTAAGTGTAAACACACGAGTTCCTATATGTGTATTTGCCTTGCTTGTCACAGATATGATTAAATTGATTTATACATATATGTATGTATATGCATACATATGTGTACCTATATAAATAAAATATCCATGGCAAAAAGGAAGAGCAGAAAGGAAACTTTTATTTTGTGGTTTGTGCATTTGATGCCAAGAATTGCGTGTTAAATTTTTGAATAGAATATCCTGTGAAAAACGAGTTTCATTTCATACATGTGCGTGTGTGTGTGTGGGAGTGTGTTGGTTTTTGGTTGGCTTTGTGCATCTTTTGTGGGCTGGCTTTATTATGGCACAAGCTGCAAAATTAATTTGGCGAGAATTGCGTCAGCATCCACAGTCACTAATTAGATGCATAATTAGACGCGGCGTCGTGCGGTTGTGGGCGGACTGGGGCGGGGCAGCTGCAACTAAAAGCTAAAATTTCTGACAGACAGAGAGAGAGAGAGAGAGAGAGAGAGAGAGAGAGGCAGACAGAAGACAGAGACAAGTGGATAGACAGCAAAGAGACAGACAATAAATGTTTGTGGCTGGCGCTTATAAACTCAACAAATTATGTTTAATTGAAGTTGGGTTTGTACTCTTGCCGCAGCAGGTGACAAGCGTTGGCCCTCCAAAAAGTTGCCTGACAGCTGCTGCTACAGTAGCAGCAGCAGAGGCAGCAGCAGCACGTGCAAAGTGCACGTAGCCGGAAACAAATGACATTGTCAGCGCCTGCCTTTTTGGTTGTCGCAGCGAGAAATCCCAGCTAAGCATTTCCGGTCGCGTCGTCTGCCATTATCCAAGAGCATGTATTGCATGCTGTCTGTGTGCGTGTGTGCGTATGTGCGCCTGTGTCAGTGCGCTCGGAGACAGCGCCATTAGCCAACGCGACACCGCAAAGTTTTGCTGCTGCTAGGCGACAAAAAAAGGGGCGAAGAGGACAACGTCTTTAAAAGCGCCTTTTGTAGTTGCCATTTTATGACGCCGTTGCCTTTTGTTGTCTGCTCTGTGTGCTCTGTTTGCCTTCTGCCCGCCATTGTCATTGGCCAATTGCGTTTAAATTAAATGCCAACATTGCTGCGCGGCATTAGAGCCGTATCGAATCAATTAGGCAACTGCGAGCGAGCAAGCGAGCGAGCGAGCGACTGTGTCCTTCTGCTCCTCGCAACATTTGTCGCATTAATTTCAAATTTTTGAAGCGCATTCAAAATGAAATCACGCGCTTTTGCTGTTTCCCTCGTACGCTTCGCTATACCCAGGCTTTGCAAGGGCCCAGGCAAAGGTATGCTTGAGAATTGGGACAAATGGCGTGAGAGAAATATTGGTGTATAGGAGAGTGAATATACCAAATGAAGCGATCAATATATTTCAGGGAAATAATAATATTTTTAAAGTCAATTCAAATGTTTACTATTTTCTTATAATGCCATTTTTTAGCTTAATTTTAACTCCAATGAAAACTAATGTTAACTCAATTTAAGTACCCTTTTTTAAACAATGGTATTTTCAAATTAAATTCTATTTGCCCATTTTTAAATGGTATTTTTACCTACATCAAAATTTTCCCATTTTGTTAAATAATTTTTTAGTTTAAATAAAATTTTTATAATTTTTTAGTGCTTATATATTTGTAATATTGTCTTTTCCCATTTTATTTTATGATGGTATATTATACATTTTTTCAAATAATGGTTTATTTTAATTAAATTCTATTTTTTGAACTTCTTTGTATATTTTATTTTAACCATTTTTCCCACTGTTTAATAATGGTATTTTTATCTCAATTAAATTTGTCCCATTTTATTTAATAATGGTATATTATATTTTCTTTTAAAATAATGGTATATTTAAATTAAATTCGATATATCCCATTTTTAAATGGTATTTTTTAGCTCGCATCAAATTTTTCCCATTTTTTAATAATGGTATTTTTTAAGTTGAGCTTAAATTCCCATTGTTTCTAAATATTTGTATTTTTTTTAAGCTAATTCCATTTTTATACCCTGAACCCATTGAAAATGGGAAAATCAGGGTATAATGTTTTTGTTGGAGGGCGTATGTATGTAACAGGCAGAAGGAGGCGTGGCAGACCCCATAAAGTATATATATTCTTGATCAGGATGACAAGCCGAGTTGATATAGCCATGTCCGTCTGTCCGTCTGTCCGTCTGTCCGTCTGTCCGTCTGTCCGTCTGTCTGTCCGTATGTATGAACGCGTCGTTCTCAGAACCTATAAGAGCTAGAGACTTGAAATTTTTTATGTAGGTCCGTGAATAGCACGAAAAGATCGAGTTTGTTAAAAAAAGTCGATAACTATTTTAATTTTATTGTTATCGATTAAAAACAATATCGAATGTTAGTTATAAAATTATATCTCCCACGTCTTTATAGCTAGAGTCCCCAAATTTTTTTGTAAGTTTTATATTTATTTTCTCTAATTTTGATTTTTGTTAAATTTTGGATACCGGCTCCAAATTTCCCCAAATATTTAAATTGAGGTTAGTTGCACTCAAAGCCAGTAAATGAATGGGTTTACATTTTTAAAAATTGGAAAAAATGTAATAAAATATGTTGAACATAAGCTGAAAATTTCATTCAAATCCATTAATTCGCGCAGAAGTTATTAAACAAAACGTTTTGCCAATCGGCCAAACACGTGACCAGCAAAACAAAGCAAACTGTTTTCCTATACATGTGCACACATACACACATACACATTGAGCTGCGTGCATCTAGCAAGTTCTAAAACCCGCAAGTTTTAGTGTACATATTTCCAATAGATGGCGCTGTGATTTGGCGCTGTGTTGGTTCGAAACTTGGATGACGCTATTCAATCGAACCATAGATTGCGCTATTGGCTAAACAATTTAAAATGAATTGAATTTAGTTTTCTGTGCGTTTATACGAAATGCTAATTATGCAGTATTTTAACGCAGATAGCGCGGGGTTTAGGGTATCTCCTAGTCGGGACCGCCGACTAGAGTTTTCTTACTTGTTTTTTAATGATGTTATTATTTAAAAATTTCCCATTTTTAGTAAAAATTGTATTTTATAACGCATTTTCATTTTTCCTTATTCTTTGACCTATTTCCATTTCTCTTTACACATCAAAGATGCATTTATTTCGATTCATGGGTATTTTCTATATCGAGTATTCACTGTATTTGAATAGTTTTTCGCTTCAACTCTCATTGGGTATCGACTGGTCGAGCCCCGTTCGCCACGAGCTTTCTTGTGGCTTATTGCTGCCGATGCTGTTTGCCAGACGCCGCGAAATTAGCATTAGTCCGGCCAACATTTCGCTCCACAATTTTTCGGGGTGGAGGGGGGGGGGGGGGGAAGCGGCAATAAATTGTTTGGCACTACGCCGGCTGCACATTATTGGAAATTGCTGCGTTTTGCGTTTTAATTGCCAGCAATTGATGAAATGCATTGGGCCAGCTTAAAGCCTCAAAACTTTGCACGGCCTTTGGGGGTTGCCCCTTGTGTGTCGTTGAACGACACTCCACACCGCGTAAATCACGGCACACAACGGCGGCCGGCCAGCTGCCAGCTGCCCTCGTCCTTGTCCTGCCCTGTGCTGCGCCGTGCCGTGCCCTGCCGTGCCGTGCTGTTAATAATCGATGGCTGCAGTGCCGCGGGGCAACTGTTGCAGTCTCAGTACGAACAACGCTGGCCAGTGATTTAGGGTCAGGCCACACGGCCAAATTTCAATGCACTCGACCGCAAAATGTAAAACGCGCCGAGCCGCCACGTAGACGACGCCAGTGGAAAGGGTAACCAACAATTACTAAAGCAACAACAGCAAAAAAACTGTCAATGGCGTAGCCTAGGTGCCCTTTTCCGCGTGTGAGTGAGACAGAGAGGGCGCAGGCATGAAATATTATTAGAGAATTTGTTTCACTCCAACTTTCAGCGACATAATAAGGATTCTTGTTAAATTTCTGTAAAGTGTGTAGAAAAAGTCTTTGGAACTGGGCTGCCTAAGCTCGAGCTTTCTATGCTGCACGGGAGTGGAGCTATGCTCGGCTCGGTGCTAGAGTATGGAATGCAAAGCCGATTCTCGGGAAAGCAGGTCAGCTGGGAGCACTGGTAGCAACGGTAGCAACGGTAACATCACCAATGGCGCCAGCAACTACAACGATGATGGCCGGTGGTCAGCTGGGCGCGGGTGGCGCTGGGCGCTTGGCGCTTGGTCATGCGGCTGGGGCTTTGGCTGGGCAGCGGCTATGCGACCAAATTCTGAGCGTGGGTAGTGGACCGGAAATATTAAATTCGCCACTTTGGCGCACAAAGTGTTATTTTTCACTTCCGCTTCGACGGCGTCGGTAATTTGAACGCCACTACCTCGATCAGTCTTCGCAGCACTCGCACTCTGTAAGACATTAATCTGCACTCTCTCTCAGCGAACTGAGAAAAAAATGACTGAAACGAACTATTTTCATTTGCCACTCTAATAAGAGCCTAACTAACGAGCGTTCAAGTTGTTGACTTTGCTTGATTTATGTGGAAAATGATATTGTGGGAGAGCCTTAGACAGAGAAGACATTGGGCTAAGACATTTGTGAAGTAAGCAAAGGCAGGATAAGCTGTGAATCGATTTGATGCTCTGCAGAAAGCATTTCTTTTATTAATTTTTTTATTTTTATTAATTTTAATTTTTTTAAATTATTTTATTTTATTTTTTTATTAATTTGAATAATTTTATTAATTTTGTTAATTTTATTAATTTTTTCAATGTTAATAATTTTATTAATTTTTTCAATGTTAATAATTTTATTAATTTTTTCAATGTTAATAATTTTATTAATTTGATCAATTTTAAAAACATATTAATTTTATTTTTATTAATTTCATTAATTCTAATAATTTTATTAATTTTTATTACTTCTTTTTATTAATAAATAATTAATATTTCATTAATTTTAATAATTTTATTAATTTTATTTATTTTAATAATTTTATTAATTGTATCAATTTTATTCATTTTTGTAAATTTATTTATTTTTTATTAATTTTAATAAATTTAATCTCTTTTGTTGGTGATCAAATTGTGAATTTCTTTTTTAGGTCTTTTCTTAGAGTCTCAGACTCCTCAGGAGATTCTCTGATTGGAGTGGGAAAAACTGCAAGATTAAAAAGTCTAAACCTGAGCCTTTTTGGTCCGTTTTACTGGCTACGTCATTGAGTCATTTGCAGAAGTGTGTGCCAAGCTTTGTAGTGCAGTGTAATTGGTTACAATGCAATGCAGTGCGTGCTTGAGGGCAATCAATATGTCCTCTGGGCTGGTGACACATAAAACATATTTTTGGTGTTGAAAATATGTGAAGTTTAAGTGGGGGTGATCAGGTAAAGGGAAGGAGATAGAGTGAGGCATAGAGCTGGGAGCCAAAAAAGGAAAATTAATTAAATTGTTATGAGTTTTGCCTGCAGAGCTTGATATATAACTATATATAACTGTCTATATATGTATATATTTATATATACATGTGCATACAGTACGTGTTAAAGTATACAATAAACTGTTTACTTACTTGTAAAATGAATAATGTATACGCATTGCCTTTGCATTTGCTCGTTTGCTGCCTTTTGGGCCGCACTGTGAAATTGTCAATGGCGTTGACCCAAATAAATAAATAACAAAAAGCCGGGGACAGTTTTAATTAAAACCAAATTATTGTTATGAATATTTTGTGAGGCAAAATAAAATGGCAACGACAGGCGGACGGGCGGACGGGCGGCGGGCTAAAGGATTAAGATTGGATCTGGCACGGATGACAGTGACAATTGTTTTTGCCTGGCTCTAAGCGAACACTTTTCGGTTTATGAAATATGCAAAACGCTCAAGGAATTCCGGCTTGCCATGATGCCATGATGCCATGAGGCCATCAGGCCGACCGGCAGCAAATACAACATATCTCGTTTGGTTATTAACAACAATGGCAAAACAGTTGCGCTTTGAGTTTGAATACTATTTGCCAATGATTGCCAGAAATATGCATGACAATAAAGCATCGAGCGCCGAGCAGCCAAAAGCCGAAATCCATAAAAGCCAAAATGTGCAGTCAAATAAACATTTCAAATTCAAAGTCCACTCCACTCCACTCCGCCCCGCCCCGCCCCGCCCCGCCCCGCACAGCCGTTGGCCTTTTGGCCGCAATGCCAGAAACTAGCCATGAGTGCGGATTTCACTGTTTACTGGATATCCAATCGATCGATGCGAATATTCAATAAAACGCGCTAAATAGTTAATGAGCTTTTGTCGCAAATCGAACGATAAATCATTTCGCTGCATCCATTTGAACAAATCACGAGGGGGGAGTAGGGGAAGGGAGAGAGAGAGAGAGATGTAGAGATAGAGAGTGAGGTAGTAGGAAAAGCACAGTGAGAAAAGGGAGTGAAAAAGGTAAAAGAGAGAAATATGGAAAGAGTAAGTAAGATAGAGAGGTAGACGGAAAGAGAGATAAAATATAGAGAAATAGAGATAGGCAAAGTGCGAGAGATTGAGAGGGAGAGAGAGAGAGAGGCAGACGCTGTCTGTCTGTCTGATCCAGAGAGAGAGAGAGAGAGAGAGAGAGCTGCAAAGCGTGAAAGAGAGCAAGGGAGCAAGAGAGAGTAAGGAAGTGGGAGAGAGGTAGGTAAAGATAGAGAGAGACAGCGAGAAAAAGAAAAAGAGAGATAGAGAGAAAGAAAAAGAGAGATAGAGAGAAATATATAGAGAGAGAGACAGGCCACAAAAAGAGGAAGATAAAGAGAGGAAGACAGAATAGAGACAGATATCGAGAAAGAGTGAGAATAGACAAAACCAGGCAGAAAAAGAGGGTGGTAGAGAAGAGAAACAGAGAGATAGGAAGAGAAAAGAAGCAACAACTCAGTTCTCCTGGTGACTGTGTCCCGTCTTTTTCAATCTATTTTCACTCTGTATAAATGTTATCAAAGATAATCAATATATAGTATTTCTTTCCTTATCAGGTAACTATCTAAATCGAACAGATACTTCTTTAGGAATTCAATTAGCTATCGATAATTCCACGAGCAAGCAACATGAGTTTGTTTTCAATCCTGATAAGCTAATGTGTATATCGATGAGGTTCGACTCAGATGGGTTTCGGTTAAAGTAATGGGCGGAACGATTCGCTGGTATTGTTCCGTTCCGTGTCCGGGGCAAGTTAATGCGCTTCGCTGCGCTAAAATCAATAATGTCACAAGTATTTACGATTTGGTCACACACAGGTAGCGCCCAAAATAATGCATATTACCTCAGCCCGAGGCAGTTCATAAACTGCAAACTAATGCACTTGACTCAAGCTGTTCTACACTTGCAGGCTCTTCAAAGTTCTGCTCACACACACACACACACACACACAAACACACGCGTGCATGTGCAGTTCACCCTTTTGCTGGCTATCAGCCCGGCAGCTAAAATGTTTCGTTGGCATGCAAAGGTGCTCAGTACTTGGGCCTCCCTCCGTTCCACCCCCCATTGCCATTGCCATTCACTTTGGCATATGGCTTGCATTTTCCACTCGTAAGTGTGTCTAGGAGCTAGTTTTCTTATGTGCGGCCTGTCTGTGGCCACGTTTGTCATGCAATGCCCCTCCCCCCCCCGTTGCCAGCTCCCGCTCGAAGTCCAACTGCAACTTTGGATGGCTGAGGGCAGGTCCGTCTGCTGGCAGCGCTGGCAAGTGGCACTTGAAATGACAATACCTTAAGTGGGTATATCTCCATTTGCCCATGCATAACGCCGTAATATGTTATCATAATACTGCGCCGATGCTATCTTTAGCCCACAAATTGTGCAACTAAATGGAGCGGCATTGGCCGGGGCCACGCATGCCCAGGAACAATAAAAATATAGTTCATATATTCTAGCACCAAGGTGTGATGCAAATGTAATAAACACACAGAGAGAGAGAGAGAGAGAGAGAGAGAGAGAGAGAGAGAGAGAGAGAGAGAGAGAGAGACAGTTAGATGACGATAGAGGGCGCTGCGTCGTGTACACAGGCAGTGACCCCAACATAAAATGCAATAAAAGCTTGAATGAGGCGACATTTTTATGCATATTTATGCTTGAATGTTGCAAGCGAGTCGACTTGACTGCTCTGCATGTGCTGCAAATGGGGTTGCACACACACCCACACACACCGAGAGTCAGGTTGCAACCGCTGTATATAATATTGACAGACGCGACTGTGGGTGGCACTGTTAAATTTTAGTGCCCAGCTGCTGCTGCTGCTGCTGCTGCTGCTGCTGCTGCTGCTACTCCATCTGCCTCAGCCCCCCCCTTCTATTTCACAACAAACAGCAAAATGAATGTTGCGACTTTTACTTTAAATGCAAACAAGCAGCAAGTAGCAAGGGGCACAGGTTGGCCAAACATTGCCGCAGCTGAAGTGGGAGCAGTGGGGTGTGGCAGCGGGGGGAAGACACAAAAATGGAGCAGCCAGATCCTTGGCAGCGACTGCAGGCAACGGACGCGACGTACCTAAAAATTGCAAGCCAACTGCCGAGGGAGCTGCGCTCCTCCATCCGTATGAAGTGTGCGAACCAAATGAGTTTCTTGTTGCTGTTCCATTTCGTCTTGTTGTTGCTGTTGTTGTTGTTGTTGTTGTTGTTGTCGAGGCAGCGTAAACCAGAAAAGTTAATAGCACAGTTTCCAGCGCCGAACGCATTAAGCGAAACACACACACACACACACACACAAAAGAAAGCATGAAGAAACCCATAAAAATTGAATTCAATTTTGTTCATGAGAATGGGCAAAAGGCACGGCTAAATGGAATTGTTCTGGTCGCTCTTCGTGTCGCAATACGCCTCCTTCAGCTCTTCGGCCCTTTAGTTCCCTCTCAGCAGCAGCTTTATTGTTGCCGTTGCATTAAATAGTGTCGCAAATAGCGCATTTTTTGACGCCCCAGCGAAACGCGTTGAAAATTTCAAAAAGTATGCTTTCAGCCAGGTCGTCGCATGCTGCCAGCAAATAACTGCAACTTGCTTAACTTTTCCATGCATATATATTTTTGGGCAGAGGCAAACTCAGGCAGGCAACTGCTCGTTAGCTTTTTTCCGTTTAACAAGCCAAAGTGCAAAGAGTGAGTTGACTATAATACATAATAGAGACTAAGCTGAAGAGTCAATAAGGCATAGAGAGACTGACAGAGGGCACTGCAGTAGAGAGCGCAATGAGAAAGAGACGGAGAACTTGCGATAGCCTGAAGTCGTATGCTTCATATACTAAAGTCAAGCCTCAAGTCATTGCCAGCAGGCTTGCAGCAGTCAAGCTGATAGAGAGAGAGAGAGAGAGAGAAGCAAAACTAATCAGCCTATTGGCAAATGCTATAACTCAGGCTAAGGAGACTACGGCCTTTGACAGTTGTGTAGCAAACAAATGCAGAATGCAAATTAATGTAATTTAATAAGTTGAGCTGCAGAATAATTTAATATAAGTCTGTAATATAATATTGTATATATATATATATATATATATATATATATATATATATATATATATATATATATATATATATATATATGTATATATGTATATATAAAATATGTGTTATTTTCAGCTTTTCACATTTTTTCAACATTTTTCCCAACTTTAAATTCATTTTCGTCAAAATGTAGTCAAACGTACTTATTGAAATATGGATGTAATTAAAACATATATATTTTTTTTCTTATATTAAGTATAAAATTCGCTTTTCAAATGATTTTTATTGAGTATCATTACTGAAGCTGACTGCAAGTGAGGCCATAATCAGAATACTCTCAGTTTTTCTCTCTTTGCTGAAAGCTTGCACTTTGTCATGTGCAGATCGCAGCCTAAAACGGCTTACTCTTTAAGCAAGGGGGGATATAAAGAATAAAGTTGTCTTTCATGGGTCAGTTTTTCGCTCATAGCTGACCCAACTTAGGCAGCTTAGCTAAACAAGTCTGAGAGTAAAGAAGTGGTTAAGAGGCATATAGGTCTGGCTCGCAAGAGCCTGTTGCACTAAGTTCTGGCAGGAGTGCTGGAAAGTGCCGTAAATCTCAGGACAATATAATTTTTCCGATTTAATATACTAATTTCTAGTTTTTTTTTTTTTTTTTTTTTTTTTTTAATTTCTAGTGCGTTAAATAACTCAAAATTCACAAGCAGCACAATAGTTTTTTTTCAGACAGCAAAATCACATCGAATGACTTCCTTTGCTGCAGCTGCTTCACTGCTGCTGCATTAATTATAAAAGCTAATGCCCTGGAGAGCTGCCTTTCAGCAGATTTATTCACATGGCGACAGTCACTATTTCATTCGTTTAGTCTGGCATAATTAACATCCTCAGAGTTAGTCGTACGCTCTAAGAACGCTCAGTTCAGTGAGAGAGAGCGCGGCATTGTTGTGATTCTCAATCAGGTTGTTTTGCTTTGGCAGTGATTTGAAGCGCAGCCGAATACAAAAGCCAATTAACATTTACTTTTACTGTTACGACTGCACTTGGGCAGACACGCCCTTGCCACGCTCCTGTGCTGCGTGTGATTTTAGCTTTTGCATAGTCGCGTAATTGAAAAGTTGCACAACGAAAAAGGCACACGCCAAGCCACTCGGTCTGCCTGTCTGTCTGTCTGTCTGTGTGTGTGTGAAAATTTCATTTGGCTGAGGCTTTCATTACATTTTATTTGCTGGCATTTGGCGGCGGCTGCCACGTATCAGCTTACCGAGCAGCACCTGCAAAACATTGTGGCAGTTGGACGGACTGACTCATGTTCTGTCTCTCGGTCTGTCAGTCGGTTGATGAGTCGAGGGTCCTGCCAAGGCCGGGCAGATTGTGCGCGCGTCTTTTTGAAATATTTATGCATGCAAATTAATGCCTCGGCAAGGCAGAAAGCAGAAATGAGGCCCAACAGCAGCAGCTGATGCTGCTCAAACATATTTGCGAGTATTTTATTGCAGTGCTAACACAGCTCAGCAGCTGCGCGCCGATTAACGCACAATTCCCAGCTCAGGCAGCTCAAAATCAATCTCTATCAGACTCCCTCTCTCTCTCAGTGTACCTTCACTGCCAATTGGGCCAAATTGTAAAATTGTTACGAGAGACGCATCAGAATTTATTGATGACACATCTAGTGCAAGGGAATCTGGCAGAATGCTCAGCATGACATGCCAGGAGCTGACAAGCTAAATGAATCGAAGTCTAGTGCTCAGCTGTCATATGCAAAACTTTTGACATTCTTGTAAATATATAAATAAGGGTGTTCCAGTCGGGACTGCCTGACTAGGAGATACCCTGAACTCGGCGGGGAAGGGGAGCAGACAGCCATAATAGGTAAATAAATGAAATTTCTGTATTGCTTGCTCTGAACTATGTAATATATGTGAATCTGTAATATAGTTATCGATATTTATCGATGATCGTGAAATGGAATGAGTTATCGAACAATAATATGATAGGCTGGTCCTAAGTATGGAATATTTATATAGGAATAGGCATATATAGGTCTCTCGCTTTCGTGGCTCACGATATGCGAAAAAAAGATAAAATTACGGCCCTACAACTTACAGATGGATATAAGGAAAAGAGATAATCATACAGAATAACATACGGATGGACGGACAGACGGAAAACAGAAAATCTGACGGACGGTCAAAGGAACGAGCGCTCGGAAAATCTGATAAACGTACGGATGGACAGGCGGACAGACAGACGGACTTGTATCTATCGACTCAGTTCGTCATGCAGATTCAGAATATATATAATTTATATATAATGTATGCTATAGCCACGCCTCCTTCTGCCTGTCTCATACGTGTTCACAAAACCTTTACACCCGAACGATATTCCCTTTCCAATGGGTGCCAGGCTATAATAAATACGAATCCTTCCAGAAGTAATTTGAATTCAATTGATTTTGCCATCTCAGAAATGAATTCCAGTCTTATACAGTTACGTTAAGAAGTTTATACCCGATTCATACGCGTTGAGTGTGCGCTTTAGGCAAGCTCGGCTGTTATGCTTGGTCGAGCTATGACTTTGGTAAATTTTTGGTAATGAGCTTTTAGCAAATCTCCCAATCAATGTTACGTCGATGCGAGTAATTGGCAAAGAGTGGGTGCTCCTATCATCTCTCTCTCTCTCTCTCTCTCACTCTCGTCTTATCGCTCTCTCTCTCTCTCTCTCTCTCTCTCTTTCTCTCCTTCTACTGCTCTCTGGCTAAGCTGGCTGCTCTCGCTAGCGGCGCACACACATAAATAAATTATGGAAATTAAACATGAAATTGTACAAAACCCCGACACGAATGCGTCGACACGAAAGGCGCACACGTGCGTGCTCCAGTAGGGAGCACTCCTGGCTGCCGCTCTTGGCTGCTGCTGCTGCCGCTTGAATGCAGCCCCTCTATCTGGTTAGCTGTATGCAGATAACGTTGCAAATTGACGGAAGCAACACATTTGCTACAAAAGCGCCCAACCCACACAAACACACGGTCTACACTGCGAGAAAAACGAGCTGACCTGCTCAGCATAATCATTCATGTCTTAGCTAGAGATCCATTGTGACAGTGGCAGCCATATATCGCTCCCGATTTCTTGAAGTGTGCAGGGGCTGCTGGCTACACGCCTCCAGCTGCTTTGACTAACAACTTTGTCAATGTAGACACATTGCCTGCCAGCCAGCCTGGCTGTGACCAGGTGCGGCCCTCACCTGTGCCGCTTGTCAACGTGTTGACAGCGTTGATGATGATGATGTGGATGTGGATGAGGATGAGGATGAGGATGTCAGGCAGGGAGGAGACAACAACGACAACGTTGGCTCTGCTTCGTGTTAACAATGCGCAACAAAGGCGCATTAGGTGTGCGGCTGCCCAGTGGGCGTGGCCTGGCGCTTCGCTTAGGTCATTGCGTGGCTGCTGCTGCTGTTGGCTGTTGGCGTTGCATTCATGTTGCAGCGATTTGTTGCAAATTGTCAAACGGACACACACATGCGTAACGCACGCTGCAAGTTTGTGGCCGCTCATCTGGTTGCTGCTGTTGCATTTAATTACGCGTGTCTCTGCAGCGCAGTTTACTTTGTCTCGCCATGATACAAACGCCCACACACACACAGACAGACAGGCACCCGCCCAGCTGTGCTCGTGTATGTTTAAGTTTATTAAACATGTGCCAAAACATGGCCGGGTCAATGTGGCTGTGCTAACCGCAAGTCCTTTGACTGACAGCCAGGTGCAATTGAATGCAATTGCCCGGCCTTAGCTGGCGTTAATGTGTCACAAATCAAAATTAAACAAGACAGCCACGCCCACGCGCAGCAGCAGCCGCAGCAGCAGCAGAGGGCATCGTCTGCACAGTTCATTTAAAATGTCACATTAATTAAATGCAAATAAACGTCAATCGCGCCAGTCAAACCCAACTATGACCCCGTGTAACCCGCCGCACAGTCCCGGCTCAATTGCTCGTAATTTAATTTCGGCACAGGCCAAATGGCCCATGAAATCTGTCAAATTAAAATTATGATGAACGCGGGTCAAGCCAGCCAAGCCAGCCAAGCCAGCCGAACCAGCCAAAACTGCAAATGCAATTGAAGCGAATCGTAATTTCATTCAAGCTTTTCAATTTCGCAAATGTTTCAGCATTTCCAGTGTGGCAGTCGCCTGCTCTTTGCAGAAATATTTTGAACTATATGTACGTGGTTATATATAGAAGTATATGGATTAAGGGCATGGATACCTATATATGATGCTCTGGTATCAGCAGTGACAGGCTTGTCTCGTATCAAGTATATTCCAAGGGTATTCCTATCCTATGCTATTCAACTCATGTTAAAGATTCACATTAACATTGCATTAACATTGAATCAACATTGCATTAAAATTGCACTAGCTTTTTATCAACATTACATTCATATTACATGAACAGTATAGTGACATAAAATTAACATTTCATTAACATTGCATTAACATTTCATTAACATTACATTAACATTGTGTTAACATTGTATTAAGATTACATAAGCACTGTGTTAATATTATATTCGCTTTATAGTAACATTCAATTGACATAGCATTAATATTGCATTAACATTGCATTAACATTAAGTTAACATTGCCTTCAATTTTCTCAACTGCTTTAAAAACAATTGTTCAGGCTATGTTCAGTTCAGTTTTATAGTCGGAAGGAAGGATATACCGTGAAACCTTCCACTACGGACGGGTCGACTGTCGGAGGAACGTGGCTTTACCAACTCAGATCGATCAATATAGTTGCTTCGTTCTTTTTTGCTAATTACTTCCGAATTTGTCTTCATTACCAGACCTCGAAAGAGTTTTCTCTACTGATAAAGTTATATTCCATTTGCGCTCTGGCTGAAATGATGTTGCTCAGCCCATTTGGAAATCACAATGGAGTACTTAGGCTCATAGGTATTCAAAGGCAAACAACAGCCCGGGGCTAGATGGAATTTGAGCCAAGTCTAGCGAAAAGCCAAACTCGAAAAATGCTGCCCATAAGCAACATTGGCAACATTGGCAACATTGGCTGTCTGCCACATTTTGGTCGCATAGCTCAAGGCGTCTGACTGCTGGTCGTGCAACATGCAACAAAACAATATGGTCACAAAGTTGAGCCACGGAGCGGGCGACCGCTGCTGTTTTTTTGGGGCTGACCAACTGCAATGGAAATTTGAGCCCGCATACTTCTCGATTTGCATATTTTACGCAGCAGAGTCCATGGCCCCAGCAGAGCTGAGAGAGGAGCGCATATTGTTCCCGTGGCATGTACATTGTTCAATAGCGTGTCGCAGCTACAACAACAAGCAATTTATGAGAATTTCTTCTATCTCTTTTTCTGTTAGGGATATTATCGGCAGAAATAGTTCTTTGAACTACGCCTCCCACGCCTGCTCCGCAGAGTGTGACTGGACCGTGCTCCTACCTTCCACAATATTCGACAAGTTTCTAAATCTGCCAAATCTATAGAATATTAGCTATAAATTGTGAAACTTATGCGGTGCCAAAGTGGATTCTGTGAGGGGAAGTTAGCGCCAGCTGAGCCCAAGTATAAGGGTTCTGGGAAAGTGTATGTAGCAGCCAAATGGGGGCGTGGCTGAGCCCATAAAGTTTAAATAATCTTGACCAGGACCAGGAGTATGAGCAGAATGAATGTAACCTTTGCCTGTCCGTCCGTCTGTCCACCCGTCCGATCGTACCTTTTTTCGTCCGTCTGTATGTTCGTTCGCTGATCTGTGCGTCCATCTGTCCGTTCATTCGTCTGTCCGTTGATCAGTATATCCACCTGTCTAGCTGTCCGTCTATCGTCTTGTCTACCCGCCAATATATCCGTCTGTCTACAGGCGGATAGCCTGTCTATCCGTCTGTCTATCCGTCTGTCTCTCCTTGTGTCTATCAGCCTGTCTATCCGTCTGTATATCCGCCTGTCTGTCCGTCCATCCGTCTGGTCACTCTTCTGCCCATCCGTCTGTCCGCCCTTTTATCTATCCGTCACTCAGTCTATCCATCTGTCTGCCTATCCGACTATCCGTCTATTCGTCTCTCCGTTTGTCCGTCTGTCTGTCCGCCCGTAGTGGAATATCAGCTCTTCCTTGGGATATATCCTGAACTCTAGTCGGATATCATCGGAGTAGATATCTCTGCTGCCTCTTTTATATTAATCTATGTTTATATGTAACTCTATATCTATATCTCTATCTCTAATCAATCCTTGAAGTGCTCCTTACTATAAGTTCTCCATGACATTTATAACTATCGTAAAGTGTTAGGCCTTTCACTCTACTCATAGCTAAGCTGGCCACAGCCTTTTAGTATCAGCGAGCAACATATTTATGTTTCGTGTCGTATGCCGGCAATTAGCAAATTGTGGGTCTAAACTGTGACAGCGGCCTAAACGCTGTTATTCAGTGTTTACTGTACGTGTGTATTCAGTGCGCGCCTCGCTGGGCCCCCCAGAAGTTATGCACTGGGCGAAATCTGGCCATATTTGTAGGCGTTCGCAAAAATGCGACAGAAGCGCCAGCTGGCAGCTGGCACTGGCCGGGACGTGATGCCAGGCCAGGCTGGTGGTACACAGTCTGGCCTAGTGCTTGGCCGCCGGTGGCGCGCGGTGTGGATATTAAAATGTAGCGGTCGGCCAAGTGGTCAAAAGTTGAGCGGCGCGTCATAAAAGTGCATGGCGCAAAGTGGAAAAAAAATGGCGTGGACGAGGATGAGGACGAGGCGTGGCAAAAAAATGTGTAGCATAAGCGGCGGGCGCAAGGCGAGGCGAGGCGAGGCGAGGCGAGGCGAGGCGAGGCGAGGCATTCTGCATTTAAAGAGCTGACCAAGTGTGGAGTTGGGCCAACGGCTTTTACGAGCGCTGCGGCGTGGATTTATGTTCGGGCGGATTGCTGAAAGTGGAGACGCTGCGCCAACAAAAATATGTTGTGAAATATTTTACAATTTCATTTTTGTGCTGCGAGGCACGCCTCGTCGACAAAGGCGGCCAATGTGTCGAAGAGGGGAAAGCGGCTGCCACTCGGGGCAATTGAAATGAATGTTTGTCGTGTTAAAGGCTCTGATTTTTTTCTCTCCCTATATATGTGTGTGTGTGTGATATCGCAGGGACATGGGAACATGGCAATGCATTTGCCGCGCGGACTAGTGAACTGAAGTGCAGATGGCCAAATTGTGCGCCTGCCTGTGTAATTAACAGAGGCCCAGTCGGAAGGCTATTGGCCCAACTGGGCCCCAGATAGCAGCACGAGTGAGCCTGACAAATGGCTTATTTAGGCGCAGGCTTAGCCACACTCAGAGAGTGAGAGTGAACGTCCAGGGCCCCAGTCTCAGCTCATTCACTGCGTTCAGTTAATATTTACCTGCAAAGAGAATAAAACGAAAGGCGAACGTTAGTTGGGCTGCAAAAGCTTTAGTTCAAATATGCAAAATTCTGGCCAAATGACCAAATGGGCAGGGCAACGACTGCCCAGACACCCTGTAAAGCCAGCCACCTGACTATATGAAGTCAGAGACAGCAGTTACTTAAGCATGTCATATGGTGCGTATACGCAATATTCATATGCTTCTGTCCTACTGCCTCACAGTTGCTCTATAAGTTTTCAAAATATATATTATGTGAGCTGATTCACTCATTCAAATCTCCTATTTGATGTGCCATAAAAATGAATGAAAAATTTCAATGTTTTGCAGCCCGAGTAATATAATATTAGGCCCAAACCGGCGCTAAAAACTAAAGCCCGGTAATCAAGTTGAGCGCTAATCAAAGCCGCAACTACATGGCGGGCAATGCCAGCTGCCAGCTGCCGGGGGCTGCGGCTGCGGCTGCGGCTGCGGCAGTGGTTCGCCAGTTGGTTCAATGAACCACGTGCGGTTCATAAAAAAGGCGCCAGTGCATATCATAAAATGGAAATAAACATAAATACATAAAGCCGGCAGGCAGGCGTTGGGGGCTGGGTGCGCTGGGATGTTGAGCGATTCATCTGGGCCATGCAGCCAGCCCCATAGCTATAAATTCAATTTGAAATTTACTGTCAGTGGCAGTGGTGGCTTCGGAGGGGGTGTGTGAGAGAGAGAGAAACAGAGAGAGAGAGAGAGAGTGTAACGAGAGCTGCGTTTAGGGTCGTTGCTGCCTAACGCTGATGAGCACAAAAGTTGGCTGCTGCCGTTAGCCGCTTGTCAATAATGTCAATCGTTGCCGTCGCTCCTGCTGCTGCTGCTGCTGCTGCTGCTGTTGCCTTCAGGCAAAGACACAAAAAATTTGACATTTCAAATAGAGTGCAGCAGCAGCAACATGAAATGCGACAATAAATTTCATTGTTTCATTTCTCGTTCGGCTGCTGCTGCTGCTCTCCTATTGAATTTACTGCAGCTGTAAAATCCATTTTGGCTGCACTGCTTTTCTGCGCCGCTTTAGCTGTTATTGTCGGCGGTGCGGCCAGCTGACTGCTGAGTATGTGGCAGTTAACCAGTGTTTTAGCATGTCGCAGCCATTGTCCACGGCAGCCGATTGGATGCAGCTCGCTAAGCCACAGCAAGCCATTTCCCTTGGCCTTGGCCCTGGCCCGTTTGCCTCCGCTCGACTGTTCGCATTGTGCTGACTCTGCGCTATTGTGGATATGAAATTCCTTTGCCTTTGTTATGAAATCACGAAATGCCGAAGCCTTTGTCTGCGCACCTGCACAGCTTCTGCTGGCTGCCAATTAAATTTGGCTCAGCTTAGTTGCGGCCCAATCAGTGATAGATATCCTGATTAATTCTCTGCCCGAAAAATGCTCTTTAAAGGCACATCCCCGATGCCAAATTAAACGCATGACTGACAACAAGGGCGAGAGCAAGGGGCTTGACACATCGTTCGGCACTTATGTCCGTGTCCGTTGCCTTTGGCACAATTGCCTGGCCTTCCGCTCTCTCTCTCTGTGTGTGTGTGTGTGGAATAACAGACCGACAGTTGATGGGAGCGTGACAATGTATGGTTGTATCAACGTCATCATCAACACATGCACTCATCACAGCTAGGCAAAGGCAAAGGCACAGCCAGAGCCAAGAGCTGCCCAAAAAAAGGCGAAGCAAAAGGCAGAAATCGAAATATGCTCATATGAGTGCTGAGAGAAGTCATTGCCAAGCCGACTACTAAATACTCTTAAAGAATGACGGGCTTATCAAATAAAGTTAAGAGCGAAGTTCAGAGATTTTTAGTATATATATTATATATATCTGACAGTTTCTCTTTATCTTCATCGCCAACTTTCTGCCATGTTTTGCTCTTGGCTATGCCCTGTCGACAGGCAGTGTATCGCGCGCCAAGAACTGCCGCACAAAGGACTCAGTCACAGCAGCAATTACTGCACCTTGGCCAGTGGGCCATAAAGCGCGTCTACGGCCCAAATGGATGGCTGGCTCGTTCGCAGCCTGTCCACAATAGTTGGGCAGCATTTGAACTTGCCATTGTCATTATTCATACGCAACGTTGGACAGCCGCAGCCGCAGCAGCAGCAACTAGCATAACAAATTACTTTTTCGCCAGACTTCAAGCTGTTGAAATTAGTTTCAGGTCGAGCCTGGAATTTGTCGAGACAGCTTAGCTTAGGCTAGCCATATTGTTAAGCCAACTTTAGTTGGCTAAAGTATAGGGCATCTTTAGGTCTGGCATGCTCGTCTCCGACCTACCAACTTGTTGATTAATTTAATGTAAGCGACGACGACTCTGACGACTTTTGTTTGCATAACTTTTATTTTGGCAACGATTTTTTTTCAATCACAACCGAACTCAATTCTCGACTGGCCTGGCCTCAGCTCAGGCTGCTAATGACCACAATCGTGAGGGCATTGGCGAAATTTGTTGACAGGCCGCCAGGCAGCCAGGCAGCCAGGCAGCCAGGCAGCGCCGCTGTCCACAAGTATGATAAAAGGCGAAAACTTTATGTCAACACGCACATCAAACGTGTTCTGTATTTTGATGTTGTTGTTGCCAGCAGTGTTTAGTCATGTCACAAAAAACTTGGACAGAGCGAGAGCGAGAGCCAGATGACAGCAAATGAAATAGCAACGAGCTGGAAAAAATGTTTGCATTGCCCAGCAGAGCACACTCTCTCCCTCTCTTTCTCATTCTCTCTCTCTCTTTTTTTCAGTCTCTCACTCTGTCTGTCTGCCTGGCCTGTGGCATTAAGCTCTTATTGCTGTTTGCAATGTTGCAGCCAGCCAGCGAGCGAGCGAGCGAGAGACTCAAGTGACATTTTGCTGCCATTACGACTAAATTGGCTACTAGATTGTCTCATTCCGTTTGAATGGTAAACGCTCTGTTATTGTTATTGCCCAGTGTTCTACGGCTGTCATTGTTTTGGCCTATCAGTAAGCTACTGTCAACAGCAACAACATCATCATCATCATCATCAGCGTCAGCATCAGCGTCAGCATCAGCATTGTTACATTGCCATCAACTGCAACGGCAGCCATTTCGCTTCCAGTGCCCTTTGCCGTGAAAATAAACGACGTGTGAATAAATAGACAATTTCATCAATTCGGCTCACAAACGAATTGGCCCAAAACGAAACTCGAAACGAGCCAAAAATGCCAACTGCCCATCGCCCATCGCCCATCGCCCACTGCCAACTGCCAACTGTCAAACAATCTAATCTGGGCAGCCACAGCGCTTCGCATCTCTCATCTCTGTACTCTTAAATACTAATTGCAATTGCTTTAATTGCAATCCGCTGTTTGTAGCGCGTATAATTAGCATTCGCTCGTTGTCATTCGCTCGCTCGACTCACTCTCTAAGTTGTGCAATATAAATAGCTTTCGGGGCAACGCAGTTGTCGTCGTCGTCGTCGTCATCGTCGTTGTTTTGGCAGGTATTTCCGCTTGGCCAAAGTCACATCTGTCAAGATGCCCAGAACCTGTCACAAGCCATTATTGTCACGACATCAATCAACAGTTGTCCCCAACTATCTTCCCATATCAATTACAGCATATTAGGCACACGCCGACAACAGGGTCAAGTGCCCCCAAGTCAGGCTATTCGCCATGGCTCCAAATCCTGCCCGAAGGCCACACAGGCTCAGCCAGCATAATATACGCCCAAATAATTGATTTTATGCATTCACTGAGATAATTAGGTATAGATTTTCAGTGGGCGTCTTATGTGATGAGAAGGGTGTCCGATTGAAGCAGGCGGCTTCAAGTTATGTATATGGGCTCGTATGAGACTTTTATCTAGATCAAAATAAGGTATTTCAAATAGAAAATAAATATATCTTCAGCTAAGATTGCAAAGGGTTACGAGTAGAAAGACTATCATAGATAAAGTCCAAGTTCACATTTGATTCCACTTCCTGGACCTGCCTAATAGATATTAGCTAATGGAATGGGATCAAGGAGCTTAAAGAATCCAGTTAATAGTTTAGTTACTTAATGCTACTTCTGGATATACATATAAGTATATAAAAGACATGGAAGAGTTGGTGGGCACGTCCGACTCTCTTCAGAATCAACGGAAGAAGCGGCAGTGGTGGTATCCTATTTCTGAGAGGTAAAATACTACTACTTATTTTTGATAATTGTCAAGGATCGTTTTCTATCTTCCTCCGCTGAAACTAGTAAGAATCTGATGTGCTGATGAACAAAGAATCATCGAATAAGAAATCAGCATCGACCATCCTTGATAACCATCAATTATTATTGATTATTAGTAGATTAAAAGTTTACAAAAATATATATTATATATTTTTATATATTACATATATATTTGACAGATTCGACGTTAAGATTCGGTCCAGTATGTAGCTCTATTTTTGGGCTGCAGACTAACTAGATACCTCGACAAGCTGCTTGGCCAAGAAACTATTTTCAAGATGTATTTTGGCCTTGACTTGGATACCATATCTCTCTCTAATGTCAATTTTTTCTCATGTATCATGCAGCGATTGATAAGGGAGTGATTATGGCAAAGGGATTAAAAAAAATAAGTTTATCTTTCGTGTTATTCTTAAAGGTTACAAGATAGATAGCTGATGAAATAGACGAAGAATATTATATATATATATATATATATATATATATATGTATTATATATATATGCTGCCAACTGCTGAATATATTTCAAGAAAAACTATTATGTTATATAACAAAAATTTCATTTTCATTGAATTTTCCTAGCAGCTCCATGAAATATCTCAAAGACTTCTCACTCAAATGCAATCTCTTGATATAGTAGCTGCCAAATTTAGTATTTTGTCAGCTTTTTGTATATTATGTGCGATATGAAATGTTGATTATTTTATTTGCTATAAACGATATCTTAATGAGCAGCCCTCGCTGGTGCCTTTGCTGACCAACAACAAGTTGAAACTGTGCCGGAAGGAAGCCGCTGAGTTTTCCGCTGTACCATAAAATGTTATACATCCTGGCCAGGCTGACAACCAGTCCAGCGAGCAGGCTGCATATTTCCAGCGGCTTCTATGTATGTGTACGCGAGTGTTTCAGTGTGTGTGTGTGTGTGTGTGTGTGTGTGTGTGTTTGCGTTTGTGTGCCTATATTTGTGCGTGGGCTGCGAGAGTTTTGGCGAGTTTTAAACGCAGTTTTTATGGGCCCACATCCGTTTTGTTTTATTCATTCGCGAACAATTTGCGACACATTATTGTTTTCATTATTCAGCTTTGTCATACCCTGTTCTATTTGGAAAGGTGGCCACACTTGACAGACTCATATGAAATATATATATTTATATGAGAGAAAAAGCACAGCTGAAGCCAAAACTCAGCTAAGTTTAGCTGGGATATCGGCCTGACTCCTTTGCTATTTACAGGGTATCTGCTCGTCCTGCACTCCCCTTTTCATTTATGCTCGGCTTGCCTTCATTGTTATTACAAATTGTTGCCTTTACATTTTGCACTCAATTTAACAGGGTCGAGATAACACCTTCGCCTTCACCTTCGGGTCGCCTGAAACTTTGGGCCAGGGAAGCCTCTTACGCTCGACCTTTGAGTGACATGTTGCGAACCTTCAATCGCTTCATATTTAATACACGTTTTGAAACATTAAATTTAATTTTTATATATACACATAGCTACTATATAGACTGACAGCCATGCCATAAACATTGCTTTATGGCTGGAAATATGTTGATGTGCAGCTTTACGGCCTGACAGCGTTTTATGTTTGTTTCAAACTTTGCCTTGCTTCGCATTGTTTTTGTCGAAATTCATAAAAAGTATTAAACTAACAACAATGTTGCGCATAATCATTTTAAGTCCATTTCCGCTGCAATTGCGGCGCTTAAAAATTTATAAAATATATAATATGTATAGTACAATATCTACATTTATATAGATTTTTATATATTTATTTTTATTTTTGTATTTAAATTATATATATAATTAGTTCTACATTTATGTAAATATTTAGTTAGTTATATATATATATATATTCTTAATATTTATATTTATTTATATTTTATAGACTTTTACATATTTATAAAATTCTTTTAGACTTTTCTTATATATTTTATAAATTCCATAAAATTTGATTGCCCTTTTCTCCGACTTATTTCAAGCTAAATGCATAAAATTCTCCTTTTCCTTAACTCATTTTCATAAAAAAACTACTTTTGTTGGCCGCATTCTTGAACTAATAACACCTGCATCTATATACTTTACATCTCATTTAGCTAACTTTGCTCAAAAAATTCTTCACAGCTCTTGGACAGCTTAAAGACAATTTAAGCAGCTGGCTGACTGCCTTCGGTGTGGCAAGCGACTGGCAGGCAGGCAGGCAGGCAGGCAGGCAACTTCCATTACTTTGAGTGTCAATTAGGTAATCGCAAAATTGAAATCTCTTCGGAAGTGATTTTGTGCGCATCGCTGATCGGCTCAGCGCCGAGTTCAGTTTGCCCCAGAATAAATCGTCAATAATTGGGTCTGAGGCTGAGCGAGTCGCTTTGTGGTGTGCCTACGCGATGCTGCATTCTTACAAACTTCCGTTTCCGCTCTGCACACGCCGTGTGCTCATCTCCTCCATTCTTTCTCTCTCTCTCTCTCTCTCTCTCTCTCTCTCTCTCTCTCTCTATGTGTGTGCAGCCAGATTACAATTCAATTTGGCCGACGTCAGCTTCACGTTTGTCTATGAAAGAGTGTGCGCTGCGCTGGCGACAATACTTTTATGTTGGCCTAAACACCGCGTGGCACAGTGGAGCTCTAACGCGATAGATCTTATAATGAACTTAAGCAGCGTAATCGAGTTATTCGCTCAGCGCTCAGCGCTTAAAGAGCAAATGAATTTATTATAATTTTCTATTTTTTTTTTACTTCTCTCTCTCTCTCTCTCTTAGAAAAGTTAGTTAAGCCCACTGTGCGGCGGGCGTCAGCCCTTTCCGTTAACGGCAAATTACCAACTTTGGCGGAAATTAAGTGGCAGGCAGCACTTGCTAAAAATTGAATGAGAGCGCACAGCTTCAGCTTCAGCTTCAGCGTCAGCTTCAGCTCCAACTCCAGCTGCAACTGTAACTGGTTTACTATGTTAATAGGTGCGACAGTAAAAACAAGTTAACGGAAACTATTGCCGGCTGTCGAAGATGAGATACAGTGACTAAAGCATACGAGGCAGGAGAATGATGTATAGCAAACTGAACTCGTAGTATATATAGCAGAGTGTAGAGTTAGAATACAAATTAAATAAAATATATTGGGCCTGTCTTTACTTAGATTTCAGACCTAGATTTGTCTGGACTACAGAAATGACTTAATTTCAAAGTAAATTATAAGGTTACTATACTTGATACTCGGAAGGTATAAGGACTAGAAATTCTTAGAAATATACAGATATGGATATTCATATTCATATTCATAGATATTTATATATACCTAAAGCTGATTGTAAGCTCTTTATGTGGAAGTTTGCTTGTGATATAGTTTGGGCTAGAGAAGATTTGCTTTAGTTAATGATTCCAAGCAAGCATAAATGTAGCTTGAGGTTGCTTATGGTCCTACTTCTAGTGCATACGCAATTCGTCTTGCTCTATTTTGACTTTATATTTTGGAATTTGGAACGGTCGGACGGTGATTGCAGCCAGCCCGACAGTCAGTGAATTTAATTTTCCACACGAATGCGTCGTGCACAGGCGAAAACGAAATCGAAAACGGCGGAAAGGCAGCAGATGTGTTGAGGCGTGGCCCAGCCCAGCCCAGGCAGCTTCTGTGGCCTAAATCCGAGCCGAGCCGAGTCGAGCCAAGCCACGCCAAGACCTAGCCACGCGTTGATTACAAGTAGCGGCGTGCCAAAAAGTAGGCAATCACAAAACTTGTCGCAGCTGCAGCGCCGATTAGGCTGTGTGTGACTCTCCCTCTTCCCCTTCCCCTTCCCCTTCCTCTTCCTCTTCCTTTCGCTGTGTAGTAAATTAAAAACTTTCACTTGGTACCTTTGCGGCAAGGCCTTGCACTTCAACTTTGGCCTGGCCAGGGGACGACACCATCTCCATTTGTTCCGCCTAGCAAGCACTTCATTTAACAATTTCCTTTTGTTCCTGCCCAAGCACTTGCAATGGAAAGCAGACGTGGCGAGAGCCAGCGATGGGGAGTGGGGCCAGCAGGTGATAGAGGCTGCGAGGCTTATGCTTTTAGGTTCAAAGTGCACTTGAATCGCAGCTGGCGCTGCCTCTTCTCACAAAAATGGCTTTTATTTTTCGACTTTGAGCCATTAATGCAAACGGTGCGTCTCGAGAGCCACTCGCCCAGGCTCAGTCCAGCCCCAGCCCTAGACCCAGTCCCAGTCCTGCCTCTGCCTCTGCCTCTGCCTCTGCCTCTGCCCCTGCCTGTTTTTGGGCCCTCTTTTCCCAACCCCTTTCTGCTTGCTCTACCGTCCTTTATCTATCAACCTATCCACTCCACTGCAGCTATTGGCTTTTCTGTGCGGCATGAACAAAAAACAAAAAATGAGAAAAGACTTTGTAAGAAAGGCATTTGCAAAGTCTCTCGTAAATTTTAATAATATTTGACTCAGAGGTGGGCTTGAAGTAGCCGCTGGCTTTTGAAGAGCTGCCCGATGTGGGCGGGCGTGGCATTGACGTCAAATTAATGAAATTGTTTAATCACTTTTCCACCCAGCGGCGCTGACACAACAACAACAACAACTTAAGCACTCCTGAAATGCCGCTAAGCGATGACTGTGAGTATTAAAGACATGAAAATTATGTGCGAAAGCCTGGACATCGTGCATATATACATATCTGCTAGCTATACACATCATGTACAGCTAGAGCTTAGGTGCTTCAGCTGGCAATTAGAATTCACATTGAATGAAAGCTCAGAATCAAATCCAATCAGAAAAATTAAAGAAAAATCTTTGCTTTCATTTATCAGGAATTTCAGCTTTCGTCTCTCTGCTTCTCCTCTTTTTTTTCAAAAGATATTTTCTGCTGCTTATTGTTTGGCGAGTGTTTGGCGAGTCAATAATTGATTTTAGTCTTTGCTATGTAGTTGAGGCCTGTGAGCCGGATTTGGGAATATGTATGCAATAGGCCAACCCACTCGGCTTATGCCTGCTGCTTTAAAACTCAGCCTTCTATCAGCTGGCATCTGGCTACTTTATTTAATAACTTATAATTTTTAAATTGTTAACAATGGAGACAATTAAACGCCGTCGAACGCCCATCGATGGGTGAAGAACTGTGGCAAGAGTACGTCGCGCATACGCCTCGTGTGCCAGCGCATATACAAGTCAGCAAAGTGAGAAAAACTGCCGACAGCGTCTGCATTTTTACAACTCGTTGCATTTTATATATGAATATATGTTTCGAACAATATATATAACAGCTATATATATATATATATATATATATATATATATATGTGCAGTACATCCATATCCATGAGCTATGCAAGGCGGGTATGCTACAGCCCAGGCATAAGCATAATCCTAAAGGCAAATTAGAGCTGTCAGGTGGCTTGCATGCAGTTTGACTGCCCGCATGCACGCATGCATGCATGTGCACATGTGTTTGGCAACTGACAATAGGGTATCTGCCAGTCGATCATTCAGCTCGCTGTTTTCTTATATTTTCTTCTTTGTTTTTGTAATTGCAGGACAGCGGGCAACTTAAATTTTGTGAAATATATGCTGATTTAAGTGCGCCAGCCACTGTGCGGAGGAGGCGTTGTGGGCGTGGCATATACCATTTACAATTTTGCCAGCCGCATTTGAGCAGTGGTCAGGGGCAGCAGTCTGGCTCGGTTAGCTCGCGTCAGCAATGACAGCGCCAAGCAGACTGAACACTGTCAAGCCAAAAACTGAAAACTGGAAACTGCCAGCGAGCAGCGAACAGTTAACCGCAACGCAGTTTGTCTGCCAGGGCGTATTAATGGCAGCAAATATTGATTCTGTGCCGTTGTGCTGTTGCATGTTTGTTTGCTGGGTAGGATGCTGCGCAGCTTTCGCAGTTTGTTTGCGGTCACGCATAAAAGACGCTCAAGTTTATATACTCAAATTGATATACTCACACAGACAGCGAGAAAGAGAGATATGCAGAGAGATGCTAGCCAGACTATACATAAATATATACATATGTATGGGCATAAATAGATATGCAACAAAGTTGCATGCAAGGCGTAATCCTCTTCACCTGCAAAAGGCATGGGCATGCAGCTCTGGCTTTTTTCGGCAGATTCCGCACAGAAAAGGCAGCACCGTAAGCACCGTAAATTGGCAACGGATTTTGGTAAGCGATGACGGCACAGCAGAGCTCCAGTCGGATGTCATAATTAACGAGTGAATCTTCAAATAATTGATTGTGGAGTGGAGCGGAACAGAAAGAGAGGAAGAGAGAGATAGGAAGAGGAAGAGAGAGAGAGAGAGAGAGAGAGGGGGAAGGGGAAGATGGATTGTGGAGCTGCAGTTGCTCTTTTCATATGGCTCATATTTTTCGGCATGTAATTAGTAGTTCTATTGAAGGCATATTGAATGACATGTGTACACATACATACACATGTATATATACATATAAGTACATATACATAACTGTGTGTGTATATGAACTGTGCTGCGTCTCGAGCCTGGCCTGCTACGTGCTTTTCATATCTGTGCGGCCGTGTTGAATGACAAAAGCGCAAAAGACAACGCACAGTGGGGCCTGCGCTCTTTTTTGTACCCTGAACCCATTGAAAATGGGAAAATCAGGGTATAATGTTTTTGTTGAAATGTATGTAACAGGGAGAAGGAGGCGTGGCAGACCCCATAAAGTATATATATTCTTGATCAGGGAGACAAGCCGAGTTGATATAGCCATGTCCGTCTGTCCGTTCGTCCGTCCGTCCGTCCGTCCGTCCGTCCGTCTGTATGTGTGAACGCGTCGATCACAGAACCTATGAGAGCTAGAGACTTGTAGATCCTCGTATAGCGTGCGCAGATCAAGTTTGTTTAAAAAAAACGATAACAACTATCGGTTTAATGTTATCGATTAAAATCCGATATCTTCATTTAGTTATAAAATTCTATTTAATTCATCTTTATAGTTGGAGTCTTTATATTTTGCATTTAGTGTTATGTAAGCCTTACGCAATTTCGGTTTTTGTTAAATTTTGGATGCCACGCCCCCTTCGTCTCAAATTTGTAACTCCCGTATATCAAATACTAAAGACTTGTGCTTTGGCACATACATACATATGGATGACATGATCACGCCCAACAAGTTTGATCAAAATCGTTACTCTAGAAAAAAAGTTATTAAACATTTAATTTCCCATAGCATTGCCATGCAAACAGCAGCCAAAGAACAGCTGACGCACCGACTTGCGCTTGTGTGTGTGTATGTTTTGCTTGTAATGAATGCTTGGTTCTTAGCAGGGTTCAGGGTATCCCCTAGTCGAGCGATCTCGATTAGAGTTTTCTAACTTGTTTTTTATTGCAAAAATGAGGGAAATCAGAATATGATGATGGGAATTCTGCCAGCTTTAAAATGAGTCTATGTCCAGGGTGGCAGCTTTAGCTCATACTCAAAATATGTGATTTTACCTTGCTTCAATTTTACCTAGCTCTTTAGGGGTCTGCCCCACTGTCTGACGTGGGCATTCTGTATTTTTGTTATTTTTATTATCATTATTATTGCTGCTTGTACTGCTGCTGTCTGCATGCAACACTTGAGCTGTTATTGTTATTGCTGCTGCTGTTGCTGCTGCTGTTGCTGCCTTTGCTGCTGCCATTCTCCCCAAGCCATGTTTATGATAATTTTCGTGTTATTGTGCGTAACTTTATTATGTTCATATGTTATGGTCGCAGCACGGTGCGCCTAAAAGCCGGCAGCAGCAAGTAAAATCTTAAGTTGTCGCTCTTAACTGACACTTGGCTTGGCCCGCTTGGAGACCAGGACGCTGACTCTGACTCTCTCCCTGTCTCTGTCTCTGGCTGTGTCTGTGTGGCTTTCCACTCAATAAAAGCTGCAATCACCGCATCACAGTGCCAAAGTTCGGGTCCCGCATGCACTTGGTTAGCAACCAATCCGCTTTGTTCCGCCCCCCAAAAACTTTCAAGTGCAACAAATGCGTTTAACACGTAGCTAACCTGTGTTGCTGCCGATGCTGATGCTGCTGCTGCTGTTGTTGTCCCTGCTGCCATTGCCACGTAACAAGTGTCGCCAAATGTGAGTGTGAGTGTGAGTGTGTGTGCGTGTGGCAGCCGCAGGTGCAGCGCCGCCTTGGCAGCTGGGCCACTTTGCACAACTTTTATTTGCTCAGCACTAAACATCTTAAAATTCAAAGGAAACTTTTGACAGCCGAGCAAAAACGCCAGCTTTCGACTGCAATCGATGTCGACACTTACACGTTGCCGCAAAGTGCAACACATGTTGGCCAGACCCAAAGAACTAACCGCAAGCCGGCCCCCGCACTCGCCAGATGAATGTGAGCATTTTATGTATGGGCAGCAAGTTTTACACGCTGTGCCACACGTGGCTCATAAGCCACCTAACACCATATTCAATGGCCATTCATAGGGCGGGCATATTAGCTTGGGTAGATGCACTGTTCAATGTGGAATATTGTCTCACGGAGGACGAGGTTCCTTTGCCTCCACTCCACAATATCAGCTTGCAGATATTCACTATAAATGCATTGAGCGGGTATATTGGCTTGGGTAGATGCTCTGTTCAATGTGGAATATTGTCTTACTCCTTTGCCTCAACTCCACAATATCAGCTTGCAGATATTCACTATAAATGCATTGAGCGGGTATATTGGCTTGGGCAAACGCACTGTTCAATAGCTGGCAAATACTATTCAATGTCTCTCATATGGCCAGACCTGTTGTATGCTATTTGATATTCACTAGCTAATCAAAAAGCGGGCATATTGGCTTTGGCAGATACCCTATTAAGTATATATTGCCTCTCACAGAGCTAGAACCCGCTCCTCGATATTAACTGGTTGATATTGACTAGCCGTTCGAAAAGCGGGCATATTAGCTTCCGCATACACCCTGTTAAGCATTTAATATTGTATAACAGTGCAAGGCCCCATTGTATGCTGGGTGCCTATCTACTCCTCGATATTAGCTAGTTGATATGCAAAACCTATTCATAAAGCGGGCATATTAGCGTGCGTATATACACTGTTAAATATAGAATATTGTCCCTCACAGAGAAGGCCTCATTCTCTCCACTCCTCGATATCACCCAGTTGAGCCCTCTGCTTTTCCATTTCCATTTTCTGTGCAATTTACAGGCTTTTCATGCGCTCGCAAACAAGTCTAGGATATGGGTCACAGTTCAAATAAAAGCCTAAGCCTAGCTGGTGTAACATGCCCCCTACAGAGAGCGAGAGAGAGAGAGAGAGAGAGGGGAGTAGAGCTAGAGCTTTGTGCTAGAATCTTAACTTTCTATCCAATTGGTTTTTGGTTAATCTCCAAGGCAGCAAATCAATCAAGAATTCACTCACAATATTGTTGTAAAATATTTATAAAATAATAAAGCGACTGCTGTAGCTGGCAGCGAGTCTGTGAAAAGTAAATGCCTCGCACATCAAAAGAAATGCCCAGTGGTGCTTGGTGCGTTGACTCCAGCCAAGTAGTTGCACGAAGGCGAACGTAGCTCAAATATTTGCGAACGCAGCCAATATTTACCCAAAGCGACAGACATGTATATAAAGAGGGAGAGAGAGGAAGAGAGAGAGAGAGAGAGAGAGGAAGAGAGAGGAAGAGAGAGAGAGAGAGAGCTGTGTCTAGTGGAACGAGCAACTGACACTCTTGAAAATGAAAAGTAGGCTCCAGTTTTAAAGGGTTCGAGCAGTGCTTAAAGAGTCTCTATATGCGAGTGCTTAAATGGAAAAATGTGACACAGCTGCTGCCGAGCTACATGTAGAGCGCGCGAGTTTTGTTAACACAGTTATGTTAACATTTAATTATTTATTAATAATGTTCTTTGTGTTTTTAATTTAAATAAAAGTATTTATTTCACTTTAAGTTTTGTTAACATGATTATGTTAACATTTAATTATTTATAAATAATGTTCTTTGTGTTTTTAATTTAAATAAAAGTATTTATTTCACTTCATGTTCTTTTCTTCTCGACATGCACCTCAAAAGTGAGCTCGAGAGCTTTCTACTGCTGGAGAGAGCTTTTGAGTAGTTAACATACAGATCGAGCTTTTTCTCTCTCAATGTTAAAGTAGGCAGAGACTGGGAAGCAGCACTTACTCTACATAACTTCCCCATCGCTTAAATTAAAACTCTCCTGAGTTTTACAATTCATTTATATATATGTAAGGGTTAGGAATACAATTATGGTAGATTATGTTACATTTGAAGTCTGATATTTCTTCTTTCTTTTTATGTTAGAACTATGGACATTACTTAAATTAAATTTTCTATATTTCGGTTCATTTTTGTGTCTTAGAGACTTATAGTTTTTTATATATCCTTCGTTTCTAGTTTCTTCAAAATTTTCTCTTGTTTGATTTAAGGATGTAATGTAATGTTTCTTATAATTTATAATGTTATTATGTATAATTTTTTTGTCACAATTTCCATGTTCAATATTCATTGGCGTATCTTGTATTGTTGAGTGATAGCTGTTATTATAATATTCTATAGCTTTACTAACTTTATCTTTGATTGATAGATCTTTGTTTTCAAGGTATATAATTCTTATTTTTTCTGTTAGAGTGTTATGGAATCTTTCGACGTCTGCATTGCCAGTGTGGCTGTTCGGTTTTACAAAATGAACTCCTATATTCTCATTTCTTAAATATTCTTTTATATTTACACTATTAAATTCATTATCAGTTATTAATTTTTCAAAGCTTCCTCTTTGGGATTTGTACAAGCGCATTTTTTCGATTATAGTTTGATTATTGCGATCCTCAAGGTAGAAGGCAGTAGCAAATTTTGAAAATCGGTCAATAAAAGTTAGGAAATTGCATTTTGAATTTGTGTAGATGTCCATATGAACAATTTTTCTTATATCAGTTGGTGTTTCCGTATATTTAAATTTTTCTTTTACCGGGTTTCTATCATATTTACACCGATTACAAATTTCACAATTGTTGATATACTTTTGGATGTAATGTTGAAGTTTTGGAAAGTAAATAATCTTCTTTAAACTTTGGTAATTTTCATTTATACCTGAATGACCAGTGTAATATTTATGGAATCGTTCAATTTCTTTATACACATCTTCTTCGTTTTCAATGTCTTTTGCGTGAAATGAGCATTTTACAAATTTAACATTTTTATTGCCTTCGAAAATTTGGATGATTTTGTTTTGAAATTTATTGTATTGGTGGTCGTTATATTCACTGAATATTCCTACTTTGCCTTTTATGATATGATTCTTCAAAATTTCTTCCATTCCATTTTCAAGATCATTTAAATTTAAATAAATTTTCTTATTTCTATTCTTATATTCAAACTCCTTAGTTTTTTTATCTGTTAGAATGATTTGTATTTTAAATCTATTTACAACTGTTTCTAAGCAGCCTAAAATAGGTGTGTCCACAAAGTCTTCGGCTTGTGTATGTTGGGTACTAATATCATCAACATTGTTTTCTAAAGAGTTACAAGATTTAGTTATGTTTACGGCACAAATTTCGTCGTTGCTTATTCGGCTTAAAAAATCAGCTACCTGGTTATTCTTTCCTTTAATGTATGATACGTTTATATTAAATTCGCTAAGCTTCACAAGCCATCTATAAAGTGTTTCATTAAGTTCTTTTCCATTATATTTAATTAGCAGCCACTTAAGTGGTTGGTGGTCGGACAAAATGTCGAATTTGACTCCATAGAGATATGGGCGGAAATAAGCTGTTGCCCACACTATAGCTAGTAATTCCTTTTGTATAGAAGAATAGTTTTTCTCATGATCATTTAATGTACGACTTGCATAACAAATAGGATGACCATCCTGTTGCAGAACAGCACCTAAAGCTATGTTGCTAGCGTCAGTAATAAGCTGAAATTTCTTTTTGAAATCCGGATACTTAAGTACCGGTGCTTCGGTTATGATTCTTTTTAATTTGTCAAATGCAATCATGAAGTTGGGTTCATTAACATCGATCTTAGCATCCTTTTTAAGGCATTTAATCAATGGATAAGCTACTTGAGAAAAATCTTTTATGAACTTTCTATAATACCCGGTGATTCCTAGAAAAGCTCTAATTTGTTTAACATTTCTCGGAATTTTAATCTGAAGAATGCTGTTAACTTTTGTTGGGTTAGGCCTAACTCCTTCGGGGGTTAAAACATGACCCAAAAACTGAGTTTCTTTTGAGAAGAAATTGCATTTGTTGATTTGAATCTTAAGGTTTGCTTCAGAAAGTTTTTTAAAGATTGTGTGAATATGGCCAACATGTTCTGAAAAACTAGTGGAAAAAATAAGAACGTCATCAAGATAGACGACACAAATTCTATTTATTTCTTCTTTTAAAACTGTGTTTATAAGACGTTGGAAAGTGGCAGGAGCATTTTTGAGCCCAAATGGCATTCGATTAAACTCGTAATGCCCGTGGGGGGTAGAAAACGCTGTCTTTTCCCTATCTTGTTCCTGAACGAGAATTTGGTGAAAGCCTTTCGCCAGATCTATAGTAGAAAAATATTGCGCTCTTCCTAACTTGTCTAGTATACTTTCTATATTGGGGATAGGAAACTTATCGTCTACTGTGTTTTCATTCAATTTGCGGTAATCAATAACTATACGCCATTTTTTTTCTCCACTGTTATCAGCTTTTTTGGGTACGAGCCATAAAGGGGCATTATATGGGGAATTGCTTTTACGTATTATTCCCTGTTGTAGCATTTCTTCAATTTGCTTATATATTTCTTGCTCATGTATTTGAGGATATCTATAAATCTTACAATATAAGGGTTTATCCACTATTGTTTTTATCTGATGTTCAATAATGTTCGTATTGCTAAGACACTGACCTTCAAGAAATATTAATGTTTTAAATCTACTTAAAATTTTTGTTAGAGCATTGCTTTCTTCTTGATTTAAGTCATTAAAAAGAATTTTCTGTGTTCTATTATCTATTTTGATTGATTCAATTTGATTTGCCTCATCAGAGTATGGTGAAGTATTTTCAAATTGAATAGTATTATTATTAATCGTAATTGTATTGTGGTAGAAGTCAATAAGAGCATTTAATGGTTTAAGAATGTTTTGACCTATAATAGCATCGAATGATTTGTTATCAAATGTTGTCAATTTCCAACTCATTGTTGCATCTTCTTTAAATTCAAGAGGCAAATCAGTTATAATTTCTTGCGTTATTAACGATTTTGAATTAAGAGATGAAAATGATATTGGGTGACACAAAGTTCTTCGAGGATATTGTAACAATTTATTCCTATCTAATATGGAAGTTGTTGAACCAGTATCAATCAAGGCAGTTATCATTTCATTGTTTAAAGTTAACTTAATCAAGGGAAGTGATTTTTCGAGGCAATTGTATGAAAATTTGCATGGCAAGAACAGTTCTTTTGCTCAGACTCAGATTCATGAGTGATGTTTTGATTTTGATTATCATTTTTAAATTGGCTACAATGAGCTCTATCTGCTTCGACATGATCAATTTCCATTTTTGACACATGACTTTGTTGATTTGTATAGTTCTGATTTGAATTTAAATTTTGTGTTCCTGATCGAAAGTTTCCTGAATTTGCTTTTACATTTTGGAAATTGCTGTTGTGTTTTGCACTGTTATCTTGATTATTATAATTTGGTACGTAGAATCGGTCTTTTTGATTATATGTATTATTATTTTGTGAAAATTTTGGTTTAAGATTTTGAGTTCTAATGAGGCCTTCGGTTTCTAATAAATCGAAAGCTTCTCTTAAATTTTTAACATTTCTATTAATTACGACTGAGGCTAAATTTACATCGATATTTTTCAAGAATGTTCTTAACATAGTATCTTCGACATTTTTGGGACTAAACTCAGGATGCTTTACATTATCATATTCATATTTTTCATTAATTTTACACATTATACTTCTTAAAGACTTAAAATATTCTGTGATATTGTTTTTGTTACTTAGCATAAACGCCTCTTGGTAAAGTTGATTATAAGACTCCTTTATGCCAAAATTCCGAATAAGAATCGTCTTGATGTCATTCCATGACGGCTCGGAATTCTCGATGGTTCTTACAACATGTAGAGCTTCGCCTTGAATTTTATTGAGGATGACACGGCGAAAGACGTAGACTCCTGCGGGAGATGTAGGAGGTAATAATGAAAATATCATATCCACTTCACGAATAAATGATGATAGAGCCCTTGAGTTGTCTCCTCTGTACTCGTGAATGTGGTGGGCATCCTTAAGAATATCCCCAAACGTTAAAGTAAAGTCGTTTGCCATCGCTATCAAAGAATTAATAGCTGTTGAGTTCTTTAGATCTTTTAATATGCTAACAGAATTAGTTCTGTTAGTTTTCGTCGCCAATCGATGCCGAATGTTCTTCTGAACTTGTCATCGAACCAATTGTGAACAGAATAAGTTCACTCCGAGATGCTGGTGTATGTGTGTGCAATTGCTGATTTAAACACACATTCACACATACATACAGAGATGAATACGGTTGCAAATGCTGGCACGTTTTTTCGTGACTTTTCAGGTTATGTGTCTTTAGCACAAGGTAGATATGTATGTATAGAATTGCGTACAAGCACAAATTCGTTTAAAACTGCACTTAAGTGAGTATTTTAATGTTTTTGGTTACTCCGTCGGCTGCGCCAGTTTTGTTAACACAGTTATGTTAACATTTAATTATTTATTAATAATGTTCTTTGTGTTTTTAATTTAAATAAAAGTATTTATTTCACTTTAAGTTTTGTTAACATGATTATGTTAACATTTAATTATTTATAAATAATGTTCTTTGTGTTTTTAATTTAAATAAAAGTATTTATTTCACTTCATGTTCTTTTCTTCTCGACATGCACCTCAAAAGTGAGCTCGAGAGCTTTCTACTGCTGGAGAGAGCTTTTGAGTAGTTAACATACAGATCGAGCTTTTTCTCTCTCAATGTTAAAGTAGGCAGAGACTGGGAAGCAGCACTTACTCTACATAACTCGCGCGTCTCTCCGCGTCGCCTCGTCTTTCCGCGCCACAACTCAACGAAATTCAATCGAGAAACGTTGCAGGTGCGTCCGCCGCCGCAGGGTATTGAGGCGAGCCAACTGCCATGCTGTGGATGCTCGCCGTTGTTGGTGTTGTCAATGAGCCCGCTGATGATGGGGCCAACAACAAGGACAACATTCGAAAATTCGTTTGCTGAAAATATCAATTCGAGTTGAACGTAATACCTCCAGCCGACGGCCAACTACGCATTTTAAATGAATATTTAGATGATGCCACAACAGCCTGGCAGCCCACCACTCTGGCCTGCAAGCGGTGGCAAGCCAGTGCCACTGACATTTCGCATATTCAAATCGAATATTGAAATTGAGTCAAGTTCTTAGCCCGAGCAGGCCAGCTGCCAGTCGGGAGCTGGCATTAAGATTTCCCTTTGCCGCTGACCCATTGGCATATTAGCGCATGGGCGTGGCCAGGTGATTGCTTCGCTTAATTGAAATGGTGTCATGTCCGAGGGAGCGACATGTCCGTGCCCTGTCAGCGAGCCGCTGTCCGGCGAGCCAATTAAAATGAGAATGCAGCATTTGCATTACTTTCGTCCAGACATGCGCTAAGTGTCCACTCATCGAACGGAGATTGCGAAAAACATGGCATCTATATCTATATATATATATATATATATATATATATATGTATAGTTGAAATCTCCTCGTGGACTAACTGACTAGCTGTCTGCTGTCAGGCGGCGCCCATGGGACCCGCTCAAAGTCTTGCTCGCCATTCAAGCGAAACTCTCAGTTGTAGTCCAGCTGCTGCTGCAGCATCAATGCGAGCCGCATATTTCCGCTCCCGTTAGCAGTTTGATCGAGCGAATTATGCTAACACCCCCAGCCCTGCCCAGACTGCCCTTCGATGCACACAGACAGAGACAGAGAGGGAGAGAGTCAAGCGCCAGGGAATACAAAATACAAAATGATGCACAGCAAAGCCAAGAAGAGTGGCCAATGGTAGTTTATGTGCAGCAGTTTATGTGGCTTAATCGAAATGTGCTTAAACGATATCTTAAAGTGAGTGCTGAAAGGCTTCCAGTCAGTGCGCCCAAAGCTAGGCAATGTTTTTTTCATTAACCACTTGCGGGTCTCCGCCCCTGTCTAAGCTGCTTTTGATAATGTGTTTAGCTGCGCCAGTGCCGCTGCCTCGACCACTGCTGCTGCTGCTGCTGCTGCTGCCGTAACTGCAACTGGCATTATACTCTCATCCCTGGCTTACAATTTGCATGTCGCAGTGCGCCAGCAGCCCTGGAACTAACAATAAAAGCGCAGAAAAAAAAGACGGCGGCGAGTGCAACAACAAGGGCGATATGCAGGCACGATTATCAATAGCGTTCATCAAAGCAGGCACACACACGCAGTCGGGTGTGCACATGTATATATATATATATATATATATATATATATATATATATATATATATATATATATATATATATATATATATATATATATATATATATATGGTAAGCAGTAAGTAAATGGGTGGCACGGCGCAGCGCACAAGTCGAAGAGTTGAAGATGCACGAAAGGATGCTGCCAGCCAGATAAAATGCCAACATGCAGCAGCAGCATCGGCAACAAGACAAAGAGCAGCAATGCATGCAGCAGCAGCGCAAATACACGACTGTAAAATACCCTAGAGTATTAATGTAATTACTATAACTTTTAGAGTGAGTTGATGTAGAAAGCATTGCCATGACTCTTTGTGGTAAAGAAATGTAAGCAAGCATAGGGATAAAGATAGAGGGAGTTTTCATTCATTGTTATTCTGCTTAATATAAAAATATATAAAATATATAGAAACATCTATAGTAAATATATATAAAATGTATATTTAATGTGTCTCCACAGATATATAATATTTCTCAGAGCGCAATGCGAGAGCTAGCTAAGATAAGACTGAGCAGGCGGCAGTAGTTAGATGTGCCAAGCTCTGGGTTATTCAATATAAAATCATTAAAAAATATGTACAATTATATATGTAGGAATTTGTATAAGTATATAATATGTAAATAATATATATACATATATCTGCCTAGAGAGCATAAAGAAGTCTGGGAAGACTGTGAAGCCGACAGCGTGGCCTAGCAAGTGCCTAGCTTTGCAGTTGAATATAAAATAATGTACGAAAAAAATAATATAAAATAATAAAAAACAAAAAGAAATAAATAAAAATAATAAAAGCACATATAAAAAAAAACTAAATATATATAAATAATATACATAATTAAGTTTCTCTAGTCTACTTCTCGCAAGCGAAGCAACCTCTTTGGCTGCCCTAGGCAAAAGCAAGGCATATGCAAAAGAAAGCAATTCTCTCTGCAGCAACAAACAAAAGACACTCAGCCTAGCAAAATAATAAAAATAAAAATAACAATAAAAATAATAATAATGATAATAATAATAATAATAATAATAATAATGCGCTCGAGTGGAAAACGTGCCAGCAACAAAGTAGAATTTCCTTTACTTTAACATTGTCATTCGAATGTAGGTTTAGATACACGTATGCGAACCAATACATGCAAATATACATATATATATATTTATATGAAGAATATGTGCTTGTGTATAAGTATGTATATACATATACCTAGGCAGAGGAGTGTGTGTGTGTGTGTGTGTGTTGGGGCAAAGCAGAAGCGAAATGATGAAAAGCTGCATAATCATAATGATGTGGATTCGCCTTTGTTGTCGTCGTTGTTGTGCTTGTTGTCTGTTGCTGTTGTTGCCGTTGTTGTTGTTGGCTCTTGCCTGTTGCCTGTTGTTGTCGTTTGCAGTGGCTTAAATTGTGTGACTCGACTTTTTTTCTGCTGCTGCCAAGCCAAGCCGAACGAAACGAAACGAAACAAAATTGTTGCAAGGGCTTTACCTGTGTGTGCGCCAAGTCGATGCCTGCGAGCCGGCAGCTGGCAAGCGGCGCGGCCCCGTCCCCGACCAAGAACCTAACCGACTAAACGGCTGTTGGCCGCAGCGTGCAAAGCGCGCTGCTTGTATATGGATGTCTGTCTCTCCTGCTCCTGCTGCTGCTGCTGCTCTAAATACAAATGTGAAAAGCAGGATTTGCCTCACATTGAAGCACTCGAGCGTTCCCTTAGATCCCTGCTAGTTGTTGCAGCTGCTTCGTTGTGTTTTGCCAGCAGCCAAATATGCTAGCTCTCTCTCTCTCTCTCTCTCTCTCTCTCTCTCTCTCTCTTTCTCTCTCTCTCTGTGTGTTAGTCTGCAAATGAAAATGCCAGTTTAATAATGCTTTGCCAACAAAACATTTGCAGATTGCTTTCCATTGATGCGCTATCGGAGCGTAGCGCCAGACTCGCCTTCCTTCCACTCGTTGACATCGTTTTTGCATTTCGCATGCCGCGCCAAAAAATTATGCCATAGCAGCAGGATGCACAGGACGCAGGACACTGCCAGTCGATTTTCCTTTTACTCTACCCAACGGCATCGGCCGCATATTTCCTTATCGATTGCTCGCCCGCTCTCCGCCTGGTCACTTTGCAAAAAATTGAATTCGCCTCGGCATTATCGTTTTGATTCTTGTAAAAATTTGCACAGTTTTTTGTGCTCGTCTCCTCTGCCCATTTTTGTTAAGTATTGCTTTTTTTTTTTGCTCCGCCCATTTTTGTTGTCCTTTGTTTTGGGCGCCTTTGAACGGCTCGCTCCACTTTGCAAATCAATTAAGTGCTCGCTTCCGCCTAACAGTCGACCGGGCCGACTGAAAATGTGGAACTTTCTGCATGTTCGACTTCATGTCCTCAGTCAGCTTCAGTTGATTTGGTCCTTGTAAATGAAAATGTCCTCCTCGATATACATATACAGATATTTTTTGCTGTTCTTTTTTTCCCTGAACACGAAAAGAAGTTGCTGGGCGTGCTCGTTGTGTGTGTGTGTATGTTTTTTTTTTGAGGGGGTGTGGTCAGCCCTGGTGTGGGAGCGACATAGAATTTCAAAACTTGAAAGTCGCAAAAAGAGGGCTCAAAACTTTTCTTGCGATTGCCTGTTTAGAGTTTCAGTTCTTAGTTCAGTTTTCAGTTTTCAGTTTTCAGTTTTCAGTTTTCAGCTGCCATTGCCATTTGCATTTTCATTTGCAGCTGTCGTTGATGTCGTTGCCATTTGTGTATTTGTTGGGCCTTCTATTAGTTTATTTCGCACCGACACAAACAACTTGTTTATTAAATATATGTGTGTGTGTGTGAGTGTGTGTGCGGAGCAGAATTGTTTTGCGGCCGGCACTGAATGTTTTGCCAGCCGCACAGGCCACGCCAGGCCAGGCCAGCCAGCTGCCACCGCAACTTCAATACTCTTAAAAGATCTCTCTATATACATATATACTCTGATCCATATATGGAAATATAGTTGAATATATGTAGTATATAGTGAAGGTTGTCCTTCTCCTCCTCCTTCTCCTCCATTAGCTATCAATTATAGAGCACTTAAGCTTTGGTTGCCATCCATTTAGCTCGCTCAGTTATTGTTGCCGTTTCTCTCTCCCTCTCTCTGCTGCTGCTGCTGCTGTTGGTGTTTAATTTGCAGTTTCAAGTTTTGCACAAAAACTGCATTTACGTGCGTTATTTACTTATGCAATTCTGGACAGGGACAACAGCATAGAGCAACTAGAGAACTAAACAAAACGAAACTCTAATAAATTGTATTGCTGTGCTAACAGGGGATAACCGAGTTAAAGGCCGCTCAGTACCGAGCTACCCCCACCCGTCCTTCTACCTTTGTCTCCCCCGTCATAACGAGCACAGAGTGCAAATGAAAGTTTTGCATTTTTCAGCAGGCGAGCGCCCAAAAAGCATTTGCCATTGTCTATCCATGTGTGCAAGCGAGTGTGTCTATGCGGAAGTGCAAGGAAATGAGGCTTAAACCGCATATACTAGCAACTAGCAACTGGCAACTGGCAACTGGCAACTGGCAGCGAGCAGCGGACAATCGAAATGTGAGCTAAGTTAGGGGGCTGTAATTGGATGAATGGCGCCAGATGAAGCGGGCAGCTGCTCAACCGAAAAAAATAAAATAAAAAAAGGAAAAAGAAAACCGCAAAATTATGCGGAATACTTTCAGCTGTAAGCTGCGCTCGCCAAACTAAATGAATTGTTAACAATATTCCGAATATGCCACATCATTTGCTGCGATTTGCATGCGCTGCGTAATTATCCATGCCAAATAATTGCAAAACATTTTGCCACATCGTCAGCAGCGAAAGAGCTCTCTCTCCCCCTCCCTCTCTCTCTCTCTCTCTCTCTCTCTCTCTCTCTCTCTCTCTCTTTTTATATGAATTCATTTTGTTTCTATATTAAGTTAGCTCAGTTTTTGGCATCGCATGTCGACAGCGCTGGGCTCGTGCCTGCTGCCAATATTGCGCAAGACATAACAGTCAAGTCGGCCAGGAGTTGGCACGGGATCCTTCAGTTAATATATTATGTCCCATATTGAATTAGTGTAAATAGATTTGCCAAATCATATGCCAGCTTTTCTGCTTTATTATGCTAATACAGTCGGAATGTGTCTGCGCTGAGAGTGGGTGGGAATATGACAGCATATTTTAATACTAAATTTTCTTTATATAAGCCAGAAGGCAATATAATAAAGCAGTTGCATTTTCATTATATTATGTATTATTTATTATTATACACAATATTTGATATATATTAAAGTTATTTTCTCAGTAAGTTTTCTGCACTGCAGCAGCCTTGTCTCTAAACTATGTTGCTCAGTAGTCAAACTGTAATATTTTGTAAATGAATTACATTTCTCTTTCGCCCTCTCCCACTCTAAGCTTAGCTAAATATTTATTTCCTGTGCTCAAATACACACACCTGCTGTAGCACCTATTGGAGCAAACACTCTCATGCGCTTCACTGAATTGATTCCCAACAGCTTGATCGGCGAGCAAATAAAACAAAATTTTAAAACTCAAATAGAAAATTGAAGAAGATAACAAATATAGGTTGTATACATGTGTGATTGTATATACCGGCCTCAAAGTCTCTAACTAGTCACTAGAGAGACTTGGTAAAATAAATAAAATAAAATATAAAATAAATGAATACAAAGAAAATTAAAAATGTATATATAAAAAAAGTAAATAAATTCAAATGGTGCAAAATATAAAAATAAATGTAAATTTAATAAATTAAAATTATTTAAATAAAATTAAATAATTTTAATAGTGGATTTTTAAAGGCAAGCACAGAAAACATAGCTCAGCGAAAGAAGGCGTTAAGGAATGAGAGCTAAAACTCAAATTAATATCTAATATAGGAGAAGTCAAGACTAAACCTGAGTCTGAGTCCTCTGCTAGCTCTACTAGAAGCCTAGTCAGACTGAGCATCTAGTCTCTGTCTGCAGGCAGTGGGAAGTGTGCTCCATCAATGTTAATTCACTGTTCAACATGTATATATATATATATATATATATATATATATATATATATATATATATATATATATATGCCGACTTGTTGGCCATTGTGCTTCGGTTAACTGTTTTGCCAGAGATTTTCATTTGCTCCATTGTCTTCCGCTGTCACTTCAGTGGCAACTGCAACTGTAAGTGGAGCTGCTTGCCACCTATCGTTACTTTCAGTTAATGCTTTTTGTTTTTTGCGCCATGGTCTGGCCTGGTCAGGTCTGACTCGACTCGACTCGACTCGGCTGCTCCTTGTTGAGGTTTTCCGATGCAGCTGCTTATACATACACATATATTATATGTATGTGTGTGTTTTTTTTTTTTTTTTTTTTTTTTTTTTTTATATTCATTTATTTGCTCAAATAATTAATACATTAAAATTTAGTTTAAAATAACGCTCGATGCTTGCGGGACTGCCGTGAAGCATTGCTTCGCAAGCAGTGTGTGTGTGTGTGTGTGTGTGTGCGTGTGTGCTTTTTCCTTTCAGTTTTAGAATTTTGTGTATCTTTTGTGCGAGCGAGCCCTTGCATTTTATTCACAGTCGTTTGGGGTGTAGCAAACTAATAGCACGCATACGCCATGCTGGCCGGGCGCACGGGACGCATGCAAATCATTTCGAGCGCGTTCAAAGTTGACTAAAAGAAAATTACAAGCCGCCCCACGTCGCAGCCAGGTAAAGTTTGCGTATTTAAATTTGGCCGACCAAAAACTTTACCCCCTTGCCCGGCCGCCAAGCAACTAACCAAGCCAAGCCCAGCCCAGCCCAGCCCAGCCCAGCCAAGCCAAGCCAACCAGCCAGGCAAACAGCCATCCAGCAGCTCTTTGCAACCATCTTTCGCACACTTTCGCTGCGGTGCCCACCGGAGCCGTTTTTACGCTAAAGCGCTTTTTGAAAAGTTCACCAAACTCGATTCGCGTTCGCTCTCCGTCTCTCCCTCTGTCCCTCTCTCTCTCTCTCCCTCTCTCTCTTTCTCTGTGTGTGAGGTCGTCTGTGTTTGTGCATGCGTCTCTGTCTGGATGCTGTGCAGGCCTTGAGGTGTTAAGGAAATTCAAACAGGGAATACTTTCAAAGTTCGCGCGCTGCTTTGGTAGCAAATACGCCAAGGGCAGGCAGCGAGCACACAAAATTTAATACAATGGACCAACAACAACAGCAACAACGACAACAACGACAACACATAGCCATGTCATGTGTTTGTATATAGAGAAATTATACTTTGAATATATTCGCAAATGCAGCGATTGATGATGATGCTGCCAAAACGTAGTCGAAGAAATCTTGAAACGTTGCCAACATTTTCAACAGAATCATTCGTAACTAATCAAGCGAAAGCCAGAGGCCAATCCCAATCAGCATTTCTCGGCCTCTCTCTTTCGCCCTGTCTGTGCGCCTTTTCTAAGTTGCAACTCATTGTGTGTTGTCCACATTAAGATGTTGTAATTGTGGCCAAATCGCTGCCAAGAATATTCCTTTGGCAGCATGCGCATTCCTTCGTCTGGGCCAACTACAGCCATTTTGCGGCCGGCCAATGGGCTGTTGGCTGTTGGCTGCTGGCTGCTGGCTGCTCGCCGTTAGCTGACCGAGCGACGCACTAGTTCAACATGCGGCTACGCGGTGCGCCAAAGGCATGTCAAGCCAAGTCAAGCGAGCAGCCAACAGCCAACAGCCGGCCGGACAGGACATGCGCCAGGGCCGAGCCAAAGCCAATCTAAGAAACTCGCCTTTGTGAGCTTTGCCAAGACTTGAATTGGTATAGCCGCAGGCGCGCTTGAGCACTGCAAACAGGCGAATTGCAATTGCCAGCAAAACTAAGCGAGAAAACTAACTAAAAAGTGACAAATACCAAAGGTGACTACGAACTACCCTAACCAAGTGACAGAGTACATATAAAGGGGCAAGAGCTATCAACCTATTGGAAAATATTATAACTTTTGATATTTCTGAAATGAGTTGATGCAGCAAGTGGAAATATACCTGAGGGAAACCTTTCCGGGTCGCTTTATCTGTCTTATGTCTGATCCGATCTACGCTTTTTAGACTGCTTTAATAGGATTTAATATTCACTAGAAATGCGAGAGCTTTTCGCCCGGAGTCCTGCCAAAGAGTCCTGGAAAATAGCATAAAAACGGCTTCACATGGTCATCAGCTCTGGCTCTGGCTCTGTCTCTGGCTACTTGGCCGATATCAACCCTGGCAGAGGCTACCTGCCCCATGTCATCATTCTCGTCTTTAGTCATAACTGATTCATTAAGCATTCTTAAAACTCATCAAGCTATTAGCGAGGCAGCTAGCTTAGCAGGCAACTGAGCTGCCTGGCATATCCCAGCTCATTATGCAAATAGGGTATTTGCCTGAAGAGGCCAAGCCACGCAGGCATGAGCAAAGGCAATGGCAAAGGCAAAGGCAACGGCAAAGGCAAAGGTAAAATCAACTTGCGCTTGTCGGATTCGCTATCCCACATCCTGTGCTTCTTCAGGCGATGCGTTAAAGTGTTGCCACAGTCAGAGCCAGAGTCAGTGTCGGCGTGGGAGTCGTAGCCACAGTCGGGGGCTGCCAAGTTGCATTTGCAGCGTTTGCATATTTTTCAATAAGAGAATATATGACTCTAGCTTGGCTGAGCTCTGCATGCACACATGTCCACATGCACGTATGCATACATGCACACATGTAATTATATGTCTCTCAATCTAGCCTAAGTCGCTTTGGCAGCTCTGACAGTTGGGCAATCAGACTGGACGCCTTTCATATTTAGAGCTCAGCTGCAGTCAGCTCGGGCTGGCCATGGCTCGAAGTTGCATTCAGATCTGTATGAATGAATATCAGAGAGCAATAGGTAAGGGCTGCACATGAAGTTGGAGTTGTAAGAGGGGAAAGGTCGCTCTTCCTGAGTGAGGTCCACCTATGCTCAGTCCCCATGTGTCAGCTAGCTCTGCTGGTGCGCGCTTCTCCTACGCTCTCTTGTTAACTCCTTCAATTGACACTCTTCCAGTACTAGCTTTTCCTATGCTCACTTTCACATCTGTGCTGGTTTCTCCTATGAACACTCTCCCCCTTGTGTTGGCTTCTTCTTCTTTCTGTCACCCAGTGTTAGCTCCTCCTCTGCTTCTCCTCTGCCCACTCTTCCCATGTTAATTCCTCCTATGCTCACTCCTCCTCTGCTCACTCTCCCTGTGCTAATTTCTCCTATGCTCGCTCCTCCTGTGCTCACTCTCCCAGGACTAGTAAAGGAGTAACTGCAGTCTCCCTGTCCTAACTTATCCTATGCTCACTCTACCTGCGCTAGTTTCTCGTGTGCTCTTTCTCTCTCTCTCTCTTTCTCCTATACTCACTCTTCTCTTCACTCCTTTTTTCCTTACTCTCCCAGTCTTCTCCTATGCTCAGTCTTATTGTGATAGCTTCTCCTATGCTCATACGCCCTCTACTCTCCCTCTATTCCCTCTCTCTCTGCCCACTAACCGATTCACGGCATTGTTCAATGGCAACTGCATTTACTTACTTTATTCTGACATATTTATGAATTCCTATATCAAGAGCCGCGCTCGCTGCTTGAGCCCGTATCGAAATCAAATCCGGCGCATTGCGGCGCACTAAAGCGTTTATGCGCTGAAGCGTTTAGATTTAATTGAAATTTGGTTTTAATGCGCATAAAGTTTTTATACAATTATGCATTTTAATTTGCACTTAATTGCTGGCAATTAATTTGCATGGCAATTAATATGTGGCTAGCAAAAGGACATCCAGGATGTGCAGCATGTGAGAAGGGGGGGGCTGGCATTTGGCATTTGGCGTTTGGCACATCGTCAAGCGCTGCAAAAATGCTAAATCAGAGCACAAACACAGCCCGCAAAACTATGCAATCGAATGTAAAATTGCCAAATTGTTGCAATCAAATGTTGCAATTACAAATGCCATGTTGCAACAGCAACAGCAACAGCAACAACTGAGCGCAACAATGACAACTGCAAACGCAAATGAAGTTAACTTCGCCCCCACCGAGCAGCGAAATTTGCATATTTTTTGGCTCTCGCCCGCTGTAATGTGGCGTTAAAAATTAACAAACATTAACACAGACAGACAGTCAACTGGGACGGCGCACAGAGGGAGGGAGAGAGAGGGAGGGAGGGAGGTAGGGAGGATGAGTGAGAGGCAGATAAACGGCAAGCCAAATGCAAATAAAATGTTTGCAACTATTATGCAATTCAACTATTTGCGGTTATCTGCGGCCGCGCTGTCCGCTGCACTGCGAGATTACTGTCGTCAGCCCGTTTCCTTCCTTCCTGCCAGCCAGCGAGCGAGCGCAGCGCCACTCGAGCTGAGCTGCTGGACAGCCGACTGTTGGCTGTTGGTTGCTATAATTGCGCTTGCTAAAAACCGCATCTTTGACTCCTACGCGATACAAGCCCAAAAGTGGCGGAGTTATTAGGCTGTACTTGGTGATTACATTGCTGTGGCTCCCGCTTCCGCTGCAACTTTTTGTTGCTGCTGCTGCTGCTGATGCGCATTACGGGCATTAAACTAGCAATTGCCATCCCGCCGACATCCAGCTGCAAGTGCAAGCAGCTAAAAACAACAACAGTCGGCCTCAGTGGCTGCCGCAGCAATTACATCAAACAAGCAGCCAAGTAGCAAGGCATGGCCTACCAGCCAGACACGACTTGACAGACTACCGAATATCCTGTAGAGCGCCAGACTGAATACGCACTGTTCAAGCATGAACAAATAGGTACGAAACAATGGAAATATGAAGAAAGTGACACAAAAATATATAAGAGACACACGGATAGATAAGATATTTTAAAGTTATGATTGGGAATAAAAACTCAGTAGAAACTAAGTCTATCAAACAAAGACTCAGCTGACAGCTAAGCAACAATATTTCTGCATAAGAGAAAAAAAAATTTAATCAAATCCAAAAGTTATTCAATCTCTGCAGATGTCGCACAGGCAACTTCATTTCACATGCAAAAATCTGCAACAATTTGACGGTTAATAAGCCAATCAATAGACTCAGTCAATGCAGCATCAATTACAGGGTATCTTATAATATGAGCGCCCAGCCAATTCGCGCTTGCGTCTGCTAACCGTGCTTGTTCCTGTTGCCGTTTTATGATTATTATTATTATTATTATTATAACATCTCTCTTTGACTCTCTCTCTCTCTCTCTCTCTCTCTCTCTCTCTCCCGTTCTCTCTCTCCCAGTTGCAGTTGCTGCTGCTGTGGCTTCACTTCAACCGCATGGGCGCTTCGCCAAGCAGCGTTCCGTGTTCTGCTGCCACGAATCTGATCCGGTAATTTCCATGTAAGCCTTTTTCTTGTTATGTTGTTGCTGTTGTTGCTGTTGTTCTTGTTGTTGTTGTTGGTTTTATGGCAGCTGGCTTGCCTGGTTGCTGCCGCTGTTGTTAGCAAGTTGTGCATATATTGCCTTTGTAATCACGCTAATAACTTGACTTTCCAAAGTAATTAGCCACATTCCATTTCCCAGCGACCTTATGCTGTCTGTCATGTCCCGCTGTCCCGCTGTCCCGCTGTCCCGCCTGCTGGCTGCTCACGTTAGCCATTTTTGGCTAATTTGACTGCCAGCGCACCGCAGGCGCCGTCAGCCACGAAACGACCAAAGCGTCCAATGCCTTGTTGGAACATGACAACTAACAAATGCACAAAACACACACACTCCCCCCCCTCTCTCTCCTTCTCTCTCTCTCTGTGCATTTTGTGTTGCCTACTTTTTTGGGCGCCTGTTTCTTAGCTGCATTTGAATACCGGCTGCAGCTGCTGTTGCTCTCTGGAGCCTGCCACGCCCACTGATGCGATCAAATTCGTTTTGCATATTCAGGCAGCAGCTGAAGCGTGCGGCCAGGTGGACATGCATAGCGCCAGGCTGCGGGGCGAACTTCTTTGCAAAATACCAAACAGCAGCAGATCGATTGCAGCTGCTAAGCAGTCGCCCTCCCTCACTCTCTGCTCGCTCTATTGACCAAATGTTTTAAATGACAGTTTGTGGCTTGTTGCGGTCACAGCAGTGCGTTAGCTGTTGCTCGTAGGACATACATACACACACACACACATACAGCGAGAAGTGTGCTTAAGTCATAATACTGAGCTGTCATGCGGAGCTTTGGCTGTCAGGTCACAGATTGAACATTAGCTGGCCACAATGCGCAAGGGCTTAAGGCGCAGACATCAGTCAGGCGACACGCACACATGAAAAGTTGTCATAAAAACCGAGTTTCGACTAAATTGAATGAAACAAAATGGGGCAACAATGCCGGGCCAATTGCCGCAGATGATTCTTTAATGAATTGAATTTAATTAGTAGCTGGTAATTGAATATATAACGCAGCAGCTGCAGCCTCGGCTGCTGCGCGCCAAGCCAAACCGCATGTAAAATTTATTATCTACCGAGAGTCAAGCACGAGAGTTTACACACACACACACACACACACACACATATATATACATACATATATTGATGGTCATAACGGATATTAACCCATAGATGCTGTTGTTTAACATTGCGTATACGTAATATTAATGAAGGCTCGACTTCAATTACAGCTCACCGACAAAAATGCATAAAACAACATATTTGCGCTTAATTAAAATTGCTTGCCAAAGCGCGCCGGACTCTATTCATAAAGCAAGTTCGCTATGCGGATGTGTGTGGTACGTGTGCGAGGTATGTGCATGAAATTATATTTTTAAGCAGCGATTAACAGAGATTGAGTTCTTTCGCGGTTAAAGAGAAGTATTTGATGCGATACTGCAACTTCTGGGCGACCTCAGCGCAGGCAGAATGGAATGCAGCTCCTGAAGGATCTGGTCAGCGAAGCTATAGAGCGAAGCCGATTCAACGTAGCTGAAATAGCCCGACAAAAGGACGCTGGACTCACTACACATGCCAAGTGCTGGAACCATGGATAAATTGTGAGCATAACGAAGCTAATTTCAATCCCTCTCATAGCCTCTGTGGTCACGGATGGCACGATGAAACAGGCGAGCTTAGCTGATGTAAAATAGAACTGTTCGAAGACGCTAAGCATGTGATATGTGAATATGGACTGGTTATGGGAGGAGAGACAAGGGAGGAGGGACGAGGCCAAGAGGCAACAGCGAGCCAATCCATCCGCACAGACAAGCTCGCGGAAAGTCATGCAGAAATCGGATGAGGATTGACATCTAATAAGCTCCTTCGCGGCAACAGTCCTTGTGGAGCTTCGCAGACTCGAGTGGAGCAGCAGCAGGCGAGCTGATCCGACTTATTGTGGCGCTAAGCGCATGCGAAGCATTTCTTCGTGGTTGCAACGTAAAATAATGGGACTCAAGCTTATTACAATATAAACATAAATATAAAATAAAATAAAATAATATGAAAATAATAATAAATTACAAAAAAAAATAAAATAAAATAAAAATATATATAAAAACAAAATAGAAAATTAAATGAATATACAATAAAGATGATAAAAATATAAAGTAAATAAATATATAAAATTAAATTTCATAAAAATGCAATAAATGAAGAATCTTTGAAAAATAAATCAAATAAATTAATATAAAAATAATATAGAAAAATAATAATAAAGTAAATAATATAATAAATAAAATTAAGTGTCATAAAAAGTAATTAAATGAAAATATAAAAACAAAATAGCCAAAAAGATCTGCGTCTTTCAATAAACTTAAAAAATAAAATAAAAAATAATTAAAATAACAAGAATAAATAATAAAATAAAAAAATAATAAATAAATAAAACCAAAAATATTAAAATATAATGTTAAAATAAAAAAAAATAAGATAGAGAAAAGTAAAATAGAAAATAAATAAAACAAAAATAAAATAATTTGATATGATTGCAAGTTCAACTTAAATTGAATTGTTTACATATCTAGGATATTCGCTGTCTTCAATGAAGTCACTCATAGATACCTACATATACATATAATTAAATACAAATTTATAGATTATTCCACATTTAAAATAATGCATTTCACTTAAACTCCTCCGCCAAGGCTCTTGCTTAAGCATTTCTCTAAATGTGTTTTTTCTTCTCATTTTGATACAATTAATTGGTTGTTGAACACGAGTGTGTGTGTGTGTGTTTGGCTATGGTTACAGTTGCCCTGCATAATAAGTAAATAGCTAATTAGACGCTGCTCCTTCAAGAGTGCGTAAATAAAAGGAAATATTCTCAGCGGAATGTCGCATCTTAGCCGTATGCATGCGAAACTAAGCCGCTTAAGTAGAAGCTACGACATCGCATCAATTCGCTTGCCAGCATATTTAGCTAGCAAATAAATGTGGGTGTGTGTGTGTGTGTGTGTGTGTGTGTAGGGCCTGGGGCGTGGCTACTCCACTTGGGTATATTATGAGCATTAACAAGAGCATTATCGCCACGTTGCTGGGATCGACATCATTATCATTATTATAGCGCAGCTTAATCACGAGCTCAGCAGCGGCACGAACCAAATTATTTGTCACATGTGACATTGCAGAGAGTGAGCGAGAGAGAGAGAGAGAGAGTGAGGCTCACCTGACGCCTCGGGGCCTGACTGCAGTTTATTATGGCTGCTGTCTATGCCACAAAATTTAATTGCGCTTTAAATTTTGTGTGTGCGACATGGCAAACACTTTAAGCCCCAACGAGCGCCCCACTTCAGCGCCCCAAACCCGAACCTAGACCCAGACCCAAACCCAAACACCAAACCCAAACACCAACGCCAACATCAAACACAAGCGGCAATGATATCGCTGCCTTTACTCTGCTAAAAGATAAACACGAAATGAGAAATAAAATGAAAAGAGTGCGAAAACGATTGAGCGCAATCCTTGCTAGATATGCTGTCTCACTCTATCTCTCTCCCCCACCCTCTTTCTATGACATTTTTAAGAATTTTTTGAAAGGATGAAAAACAATTTGGTCGGAAATTATTTTTTGATAATCAAAATATGTATATTATGACAACTATCTATTAACTGTTGGGAAGTAAGCTAGCCCATGTCACTAGCCAGTTATAGGGTATGCGCATAGCCAGTGCATGACATGCTCAGTGGCACAGTGGGACCGCTGCTTGCGAAACACGACAAAAACTATAAGTTTGACCGAAGCAATGATAGATTGGGGAATATATGAAATATAATTTATCAGAGAGCGTCGAAAACAAAAGATTATTGAAATTTAATGGAAGCAGGGGGTAAATACGGGCATTACTTTTTAGACCGTAAATTTAAGTCTTTTAAACTTAAGTCAACTATAGCTCGCACGTATAAATCAGCTATTAATTACAAACTGTTAAGGAATGTTTTCTCAATTGGGCATATCTACAACATCGTAGGTACAGCAGAAAAAACATTTTTGAGAATTAAAGGCTATTATTTAATTTTATTATTATTTTATATTAATCTTATTTTACATCTCAATTTTATTGTTTGTTTTTTATTTTTATTTTAATTTTATAATATTTTCATTTAACATCTCAAAACTGTATTTTTTTTATTATTATTTTTTTATTATTTTTATTTGACAGTTCGAAGAATTCTTATTCATTTGCCATTAAAATTTTCAAAATATCTTGCTTGGTTAATGAACCATAATTTTTGTTAATAAAACTGAGTAGATGTCCCACTGTGCGCCGTTTGCCTCTGCCTATGCCTGTGTCACTGTCCCTCTCACTATCCCCCTCTCTCTCCCTACTACTCTGTGTGTCTCTGTGTGTGTGTTTGTTTACTGCTGTTGTTTCGTTGGCAATAGTGGTGCTGATAGTGGTGCTCGTGGTGGCACTGGTGTTGGTTTATAGCTGCTGCTACCGATGATACTCGCATTTAAATTAACATTATTTGCATGCCGCGCTTACAGCATAAATTTCAGGGCTCACGCGTCCTCGCGTTGCCAATGCGACTGCCATTGTAGGAGATAGTGTGGTGTGGGCTGTGTCTGATTGTCTGTCTCTCCCCCTCTCCCTCTCTCTCTCTCTCTCTCTGTGTGTGTGCGGGTCGCATATCATTCACACAAGACATGCATATCGCATTGAAGTGCACTTTGAACTGCAGCATAACATTTGGCCATAGACTCGGCTGGTGTTCGCTGCGTGTGTGCCATGGCCAGGCAGTTGACTGCAATATGCATTATTTGGCATTGATGCATGTATATCAATAAACGCAGACACACGCATAGACGCGACACTCGCGTCGCCCGCACACTTGAGTGTATTATCCATAATGCGTACGCAGCGCCATTAAATGGAATCCAGTGAAAGGCGCGATTTTCACATAAATTGCGAGGAGCGTGTGGCCCGCCCTGCTCTGACCGGCGGTCAACGGCAACCGCGTGAACATAAACTATAATAATAATAACTTAATCAGCTGGCAACAATAAACATTAAAAAAGTCAAGGAAAACACAGCAGCCAACAACAGCAGCAACAACAACCACAACAACAACAGCAACAACAAGAGCAACATATGCGCATACATATTTTATGGCACGGCCCGTGTGCAGCCTGCCAGGACAACTTTACGACAGCGACTCGCGCCTGTTGTTATTGTTATTGTTATTGTTGCTGCGGCGTTGGCAGCATTTGCGTAGTGCGACTCATAATTTAGCGCCCGCACCCTTTGCAGCACTTCAAAATGACAGTATTAAAGGCGAGCCTATAAATATGTTCTTATCGCATTAAAAAAAATAAAATAAAAGAGCGACAATCGGCAATCGCTCTTAACTACACTTAACTCTATTATAATATTTAAAACAAGAAAGAAAGAGGCTCATAAATCGGCGCCAGCGGGCCAAAGAAAAAACCATTGCCTACTTTTAGGCTGGCTTGAAAATGCTTGCGTGACTATGGCGTAGCTACTTGTGTGTGTGAGAGAGTGTAAATGTGTGTGTATGCTTGTCATCTTAACTTCATGCACTTCAATCTAATATAAAGATTAAACAGAAAGAAGTAAAGCTCGACCAGCTGCCAGCTGCAAGCGCCCAAAGGACTCTTCAGCCTGTGCAAACCAATCAGCAAATGCAGAGAGACCCAGAGAACCAAAGAATCAGAGAGAGAGAGAGAGGGAGAGATAGACACGGAGCAAGCGTAAGCCGCATAATGTGCTATCAACGCTACTGCCTTGAGTTTTTCTTCATGTTCCATTTTCCAGCAGGATAAGTTGAACTTGAGTTCAAGTAGCCATCGATGGACTCTGGAGGCGGGCGCCCTGAACTAATTGAAATAATTGCCAGCTGCATAGTTGGGATACATAAACAGTGGCCCAACTGCGTAACTGACATTGGCTTTGAGAGTTCAGTTCTCGGACGCCACTGTCTCCCCGAGCAGATTGGACAAGCTTGTTAACGCAACTTTCGCAGTTGTTGTTTGGACGGGCGTCTCGGGCGTGCGGGCGTCTCATCTCTGTTGCCGCCCGCCCACTTGAAATTCATTTCAATTAAACATTTTCCGTGCTCTGCTCTTTTTCTGCTCCTCTCGAGTGGGAGCATCGAGCATAATAGGCTAAATGCACGCAATGGCCGAGATGCGACAACAGCAAGAAAAACAACGAACGGTAACAACATTTAATGGACGCTTGGCACTCTAAGCACCGGCAAAACTGTGCTGCGGGTGCTGTGGGCGACTGCCAACGTTTTGCCACTCAACTTGAAAACGGCAAGAATTTTTACGTTTTCTTTTCTTCGCTCCGCTTTTTTTTTCGTGCTCAATGAAAACTTTGTGCTGCAATTGAACGATTCCAGAGAGTTGAAGACTCCTGCTCCGGTGCACCTTTTGCAAACAGCTTAAAACGGCAGCAGCTGCGGCTGGCTGGAGTGAAGGTGGCAACAGGATAGTAACTAGACAAAGGAGTGGGCTACGGGGAACTGGCGTTCCGGGCTCTGGGCACTCAACCGTCAATACGTGATAAAAGTTGCTGCCGTTTCCGTTCGCCGTAAAAATGCACTAAAATATTTGAAATGTGCGTGCAAAATTCGACGAAAAGGTCTTGAAGGCACACTACCCCACCCAAGCTCCCAATCTCCCACGCTCCCTCCTTTTTCTCCTTTATCTATCTCGCTCTCCATCTTGACTTTGTTTGTCCCTGCGAAGTATTGTATAGCTGCAGCCAGCTTGCCAAAAGGTAATTGATACAAAATGACATTCGCATCTAGCCTGAGCTCGGACTTAAATTCACTTTCTGTTTGCTTTTGGGCTCTATTCATATGAGCTTTCTCGCAGCGCAATCGTGCAGGAAACTGTTCACGATGTGCAAGTTCAAAGTTTCTATTTGCCATAGAAGGAGTGGAAAGAGTATCGTCGGGCCATTTGCCAAGCCGTTAACCCTTGGCCGTAAACAGTTGAATGCAAGTTAACTCAAATGCAAGCCCATCGAAGGCCGATAACTAATGTAAAATAAAAGCAGCCTCAGCGCCTAGTCCCTGGCGTTGACAAATGGTTAAGGACATGACATATTAAGCCATTCGACACCCCAGCCAGTGAGTGTAGGCAGGAAAGTCAAGCAGGCATAAAGAGAGGGAGAGAGGGACGTAATCGTTTCGACTATTGAAGGCTTGATTAATGAAGAAAACGTAGCAGCAATGAGTGGAATGGGAATAGAGAAGTCGAAGGACGTCATGGAGTCTAAAGCAAACATAACAGAGATGTACCAAAAAGTCACCTATATGTATCAGAACTTAGATAAAAGTACCCTGGCCTAAGCTTTTCAGTTTTAAGTTGCATTCACAGCTGACAGACAGACGAAATCAATGTGGAATGCTCGCATTAAAAGGCGGCATCGGCTCGTTTCTGTCTTATTGTGTGTCCAGATGAGCAGAATTTCTATGCACGCTCTTACGGAAGTGGCCATATTTGCGGTAGATAATCGGTTTTCGTGTGGGCGCAGTCCGTGCGGGTCTGCCCGGGCCGGATCTGGGTCGAGCCCGGCCAGGAGCCGGCAGCTGAAAGGTTCGCTCTGCTGACACAGCTGCTGTTAATGCTGTTGTGCGGTTGGCACCCCGTTCCCGACTTTGACCCCGGCCCGACTGAACTTTAACCACTGGCGTAACGGCGGCGGGCATAACGCTTCGCAAATGAGCAAACTCCGACCACACCTCAACTGCAAACTGCTGATGTACCATAATTTGATCCAGCATTGAGCCATTGTGCAGAAGACAGCAAGCGACCGGAAAGTCATTCAGCCAGTTCAAAAAGTTGGGCAAACAAAATTGGAGCAACGAGTGGACAGACGGACAAGTAGAGAGAGAGAGAGAGAGATAGGGAGACAGGGAGAGTCAGAGAGAGAGAGAGAGAGAGAGAGGTCAGTCCTTTCCCACTTGACTGCGTGCTGCTCGGATGCTGTGGTAACCTTTTAATCGAATTAATTGCATAAAACTCTTAAGTTTCTGCTGAATGTCTCAATACATACACACACACACACACACACACACATACAAATAGAAGGCACCCAAAAGACAGAGACCAAAATGCGATGGGCGGAACGTTGAGCCTGCGCCTGAGCCTTCGCCTTGGCCGTCGCCTGGACAGACGCAAAGGCATACGCAAAATGGCTTTCAAAGTCTTTCAGCTCGGAATTGAAATTGCACTTAAATGGTTTTCATTATGCTCTGTGCTGAGAGCTCTGAGCTCTTTGCCATCGCCGTCTTGACCCGGACCGTAGGCTTAAGGCCCACACATGCTGTGTACGCAAAAATTTAACGCTCCGTTCGAATTGACAATGGCCATCAATCAAACATGCAATCCATTAAATGTACACGTTAACAGCATTTATGCATTTCAATTTTTACTCGCAACTAATTGAAGTAATGCTCAAACACAACTGCCGTCGAGCATTGTTCAATGCCGAAAAACAATTCCACAGAAGCCGTTGACTCGTCGCATTCGAATGATTTCTATTGCAGACCAGACGTGAATTGCATAACAGTGATACAGATTGGACAGATAGATATCGGCCATTGCCATCAGTGAATTCGGCAAAAATATATATGTAATTGAAGCATGCAGAATATGTGAGGCTTGGTGCTTGGCTTGGAAAGAAAGTGTTGCATACTTTTAGGATGTATTTATTTTGCAAATTAAATTGATTGAACTGTCCTGTCCTGTCCTGTCTCGTAAAATAAAGTAATGTAACTTTTCCATATTCGTAACTATAAATCAATGTATGCATCACCTGTGGCTAATAGTTAAACGTCTTGTTTGTAAAACTACATTAAATTGACAATGAGGTTTTCAGAAAATTTCAATCAAGTAAAACAATTTTGTAATAAAAAAAAAATAAATAAAAAAAAACTAAAATATGTACAAAACTATATATACGTACATATATAATAAAATATGAAAGTAAATATTTCAAAGAAATTAAAATAAATATTTAAGTAAGAATAAAATACATATAATAAAAATAAATAAATCAAATATATAGATATAATACAAGAAATAAAAATAAAAATATAAGTCTGATAAAATAGAAGCGACAAAAAAAACTACACTTTTTTTTAATAATCAAAAATAAAAATGATTAAAAAATGATTTTTTTTAGGTGAACAAGTTTTCTGCAACCTTTAATGACAACTTAATCCAGTTTTTAAAATTGTATTTTATCATTTAGTTCACCGCGTAAACTGCACGAGCTGTCCTGGCATTAGCTTGTTGTAGCGAATAACCTTTTAGCTTTATTTATTTTATAGTGACCAAGGGTCAACATGTTTGTGAGCGAAGCTTTAAGCATACGCAGCGTAGTCAGTCAGTCCCTCAGCAAATGCAAAGCTCCGAATGTAGATACATACACATGTAGAGATACACATATATATTTATATATATATATATTATTTTAATTCGCACATTAAGGATTTCGGCATGCACATGAAAATGGAGAGTGGAGGCAGCAGCAGCGAGCGCTCAGGTAGCTAGCTGACGATGGGATGTGCAGTTGCATCCTCTTTTCCAAATGCATGCAAAAATATAATAGAAATAATATGCACCTTATGTGTCAGTGGCAGGTCGAGCAGCTGCCTTGTGGAGCCAAAGGCGACGGCTGCCTGGCAAAGGACTTGCGCAACTCGGCAAGGAGCTGTCTGACTGCCAGTGAATGCCAGCATATTCTGATGATGCGGCCATGGACGTGGCTCTGGAAACTTGCCATTCGTTCGCCTGTTCCCAGTCGCACTGTTCTGTGGCCGCCGTTGTCAGCAGGCTTGGCGAGGCTTAACTTTGGCTGCTCTGTCTGCGCGTGTGTGTTGTTGCTGTTGCTGTTGCTTCAACTAAATTTGCATGTGTGTGCCGGTCAGTGTCAGTCGACCCTTGTGCCACTCCTCCCGCCCTGCCACCATTGCTCCGCAACGAACTACATTGCCAGTCTGTGTGAAAAATGTAATTTCAACGTTATCCTGACGTAATGCCAACGTTATCTGCGTCCACACACCGCCGTGCCACACACACACACACACACACACACACACGGGCAGGAAGTAAGAGGATGACAGAGAAAGAGAGCGAGAGAGAGAGAGGGAGAGCGAGAGCGAGCGTCGAGCGTGCAGAGATGCAGGCGAGCTTTGCATATGCTGTAGCTTTGCTGTTGTTTTGCAACATTTTGTTTGTGCCGCTTTGTTGTTATAACTCAAAATCCTATTCTACAGCTTTGCCTTCGACCAACCCCACTCTCACTCTCCCACTCGCCCTCTCCCTTGCTCTGTCACATTGTTAGTTACGGATTTCGGTTTATATTTATTGCATAATTTTGATGCCATAAAATGGAATTTGTCATAGCAAAATTGTTTTGAATTTTAATTTACTCGTTCGTCATCAACGACAACGGCTGCACGCAGGGCTGCAGGACTGCAGTCTGAGCTGTCAGCAGCACAACTAATAGCAACAACAATGGCTACAAACTGCCTGTCAGCTGTCAACCGGAATAGAGTTTACCTTTACTCTGACGCACATAAGTATGCTATGAATTTTGTGGCAGCTCTCTGTTGACCATTTTGCTTATATTAATCACCAATTGCAGCAAGCCCTAGAAACTCGGCTGGGCTGCGGCTTAGCTATTAAGAAACGCAACTCGATGAGTTGGCCAGCCTCAAAGCCCTGCCCGGCCCGTCCTAAAGTGCACTTTGATTTTTCTAAAGGCCAAACAGAAAGTAAAGCTCGACAGCGAGGATAAAGTTTCAATATAGATCTGGTGCATGTGTGCGTATTAATTGAAACAGTTGGAAAGAATCGGGCATGCCGGGCAGTAGGATACTCTACCTCTGCATAAATTTGCGGTTGAGTGGCTGGCTGGCGAGGGACGAGCGTAAGCGCTCCAATTATGAACAAGGTAAAAATAAAAATAATTTCTGGCTGTCGTCGGCCCAAATTGGTGGATTTGACGTTTGCTAATAACCCTGTCAGACCCAAAATCCCGCTCGTTGCAACGTGTGGCATGTGGTACGTTCGCCATAATTCGGCAAAAGTCAGACAGGGCAGGGCAGGGCAGGGCAGGGCAGAGGGAGGCGACAGGGCGGGCATTGAGTACTTCTCTTTGCGCCACATAGCTGCCCTTTGACGCTGCGAGGTCGAACGTCAACGTTGCGAGTGCCAACCAAATTAGCAGTCAAGTCAAAGCAGCCATGTGGAATGTGGCGCTCTCTCTCTCTCTCTCTCTCTCTCTCTACCTCTCTCTCTCTGTGTATTTTTTGGTACGTTGTTATTCGATTTGCCAGCACAAACGCCTAATTAAAATGAAGGCCTGCCATGCGCTGGCTTCATGTGTTTTATTGATAGTCAGTGGCATTGGGTTGGCGGCTTAACGTGCCCAGCTTGCCAGAGATTGATGCCCAGCCGAAACATCAGGAGCTTACCTCATGCAGCTGCCCCATGCCCCATGGCAGCCTGTTGTCCGGTTCGATATATATATATGTGTGTAGAGTGAAGTTAGTTACCTGCAAGACAAAAGGAATGTTCGATTTATAAAACATATTTTTCAAATTAAATGCAATTTGCAGTAATTATTGCGAAATGTTCGGCTCACCCAGCAATGTTCTCGAAATTAATTTTCACTGCTTGCCCGAACTCAGCAGAACAAATAACGAAATTTGCATTTTGTAGCTGCAGCTCAACATGTTCTATTTATGAGCTTACACACACACACACACACACACACACACACACACACACATACAGACATGCATAAACATGGTTTAATCAAAATATTTGAATGCCAGCAGTAGCGAGGGCAGGCGCTGCCGCACTGCCTGCGCCGGCTGCACGCATCAGCTAATTGCAATAACATTCTTAGCATAGTGAGCATCATAATTAGCATAAGTACAACTATAACTAAAGCAAACACCATTTGCCGCTCGTTCGACTCAATTATTTAATCATTTTATTTATGATTGTCACAACTGAGGTCTGATTTGGGAAAAGGGTTTTGCTCCGCAGGCAATAAGTTAAGAGACTAGAAGAGTATCTTTCACTTTATCTATTTCCTTCACTCTGTGTATGGTATGGAGGCCAGGAGCACTTCAGACTCCCACTGAGACCATTGCTGTATGAGAGTCAGACATATCTTAGGATGCCACAGATTGCAGTGCGAATCTGAAAGATGGCTTACTACTAGCTCGAGAGGCTAGATGCTTAGGCTAACAAGTCTGGCTGCTGCAGTCTACAGATCTCAAACTTGGACTAAAAGCAGACTCAGACTCCGACTCAGCCTCTGAGTACTTTCCTGCAACTTAAAATAAAAAAAAAATATATATAAAGTATAATAATATATTATATCCTAATCAATGTATTCTTTCTTCATCTAGCATAGCCTTAAAAATATATTAAATTTATTTGGAGCTTAGATTAACTTGTCTTTAGCTTAGCAGACGGCAAAGCTGAAAATATATAGTTAAATAAAAATATTTTATTTAGGAAAAGCTCAGGCTTGCCTTACATATGGACATATATCTAAATACAAATATTCTCTTCCAACTTCTTTCCCATTTCTAAAGTTCTGTTTCTTACTGTCTCTAATCTCAAGCCCAACTCCCAAGCTATCAGAGTTCACCTCTAGCAAACATTCAAATTCAAGGTCAAGCAAAAGATTTGAGTTGTTTTGGTTCAGGGACAATATCGGGGCATAAACTGAAGGAATAAGGCGCTTGCTTGTGTGTGGTTTTGGCAGCTGCTATTGGTGGTTCCAGTGGTGCACATCGCGTGGCTGCACTTAAAATGAAATTGTGTGCGTTCGCTCCGGCCACGACAGCATCGATGAGTGTCTTTTGTGCGAAACAGCTTAATACAGCTGTGGAGCATCTTTGCTTTATATCTGCGAATCTACCTCGTGTGTCCACCCTCCCCCACAACTCCTCTCTCTCTCTCGTCTGTCTCTCTCGTCTCTCTCTCTCTCTCTCGCAATTCCCTTTGCTGCACAATCAGTGTGTGTGACGCTATGAGCTGCATTAAGTATATGTATTCCCTGCAAGCAGTCGGAATGCTGTAGAGTGTATTGGGGTGTGCCTTGTGTTTCAGTGGAACTAACTGCTTATGTATATATTTAAGGAATAGCTAGAGTATCTGCTAGTCGATCACTGACTCAAGCTCCCTCAGTTGCTCCACTTGCATTTCATGCAATTGCGAGTTGCTTTCATTTGCAGTCACATTCGTTGCGAGCTTTCCTCAACTTATGGATAATACAGAGACTCACACAAACACACACACACACACACACCCATACAGATTTAGTGAAATGCTTACGTGTGTGTGTGTGTGTGCGTCGTGCATGTCGGCAACTAATCTCATAAATCCTAAAGGTAAATATACACAAACTAGGAAAACGTTTAAAAAGAATTGCTCATAACTTATCTTCTTCTTTCGCTGTGTCTGTGTGCGTGTCTGCTTGTGTGTGTGTGTGTGTGTGTGGGTTTTGCACATGTGTGAACGCTTTTATGTGGCACTGCAACATCATTCGCAGGCTAGCCGAGTTTCTTCAGTTATTCAACCACTTTTCATGGCCCGACTGGCTGCATTTCATTTCCATTTAATTCGCAGTCGTAGCCACAGCCTCAGCCTCAGCCTCTGTCTCAGCCCCAAGATACATATAAGCAGCAGTTGGCCAGGCCAAGCAGTCGCAAATACTTTATTTACGATTCGCCATAAATGTTTAATGCGAGATTATAGAGCTCGCCATGAAAACAAAACTGACTAAAATCGATGCATTCTACATTCAAATGAAAATATATATATGTATAGATAAAAAACTTTGCCTTGAATGCATTCGATTAGCAGCAAATGGCGTCAGACGTGAATCGACTTCTGCAGCTTATAATATCATAAAATGAAATAAATAATATTTAAAGTGCTAAATATATACTATAAAGAACTTTAAAATGAAATATATATATATTATAAAAAATAAGTCAAATATATTTAAAATAAAATATAGATATTAAAAAATTAATATACAAATATTTAATAGAATATATATGTATACATCATATCAAAATATAGAATATATTTAAAATCAAATATAAAAATATTTAAAATACAATATTTAAATTGATAAGAAATATAATTATATTTTGAATAAAACAAACAAATTAAAGAAAATAATTAAAATTATGTATAAAATAAAATATAATTATTTCAGGGATTCTTTGTTTGTCAGTTAAGTTCAGTCAGGATAGGTGCTGGCGACACTCGCACACACACTTGAAGATTTTGTCTACGTCTTATTTGCCGATTGACACACAAATTCGATTGGCGCCGACGTCGCAGCGCTGGCAATTGGCAGCGACAGCGACAGCGACAGAGCAAAGGCATGTTATTGAGTCAGTGGACCCGTGTGCCAAGTGGGAAGGAAGTTTGAGTTGTTAAGCTGCTTTCGGCGCACTATCTGTTGGAGCGCAAATACAAACACACACACACACACACACACACACACACACGCACATGGGAGAGCTACCCACGCCCTGAACACACACAGAGGCAAATGGCTGGTCATGTTGCATTTGTTGAAAGTGGTCAAGAGATGGCTTCAATGTTTTGCCATGTTGCTTTTTCAAATTTGCAGCAGTCTCCACATCCACATCGCAACGCCTGACACCACACATAGCAGCAGCAGCAGCAGCAAGCCCACCACCACCCCCACCGTCAGCAGCACTCGCACTTGCTCCTTTCCCAGACAGCGACCCACCCACCCACTCAATGCGCTGGTGTTTGTGAGCAATTTTTATACGCTACTAAATCTCCCAAATGTGCATCGCACATCGTTGCGTACAAACTTCAGCTCAGGGCTGCAGAATGACATTGAAAAGAACAAGCTCGAATCGAGCTGTTGGAATGTAGATCTTGTTTATAAGTGGACGGGGGAAAACATGTCAAGGCAGGAGCTTGTAGCTCTCAAATTAATCGGATTATAACAGCTGATCTGTATTTATAGTTTAATATATAACTATAATAATTTTATAGTTGCATTTTATGCATGATTTCCAATTGAAAATGATTTTATATTTCGCTTTTGGTTTGTTGGCCGTTTTACTGGAGTAAGCCTTTGCCCATAAATATGTTAAGTAAACAAGATCGGTGCAGAAGAATCGGGAATAGATCTTAAGCTGCCTAACATTGTAGACAGAATTCAAGAGGTGATCAAAAAACGCCTCGTGAGACTAGTCTGCTCAGCTAACAAACAGTCTGGTCTTGGAGTCCAAAGATCTCCTATTGCCAAACACTACAACTAGGAAAAGCCTTAGACGCCTGCTAGCTCTTGCTTTGACTACAAATCTATCATATATAAACTCGAGCTATATAAATATATGTATTTATGTATATATGTAAGCCAACCGAAGGCCCTAGCAGCCAGTGCTTTAATGATTAAGTTAGCTGTAGTTTCAATTGCTGCTAAATCTTATAAATAAATAAACTCGAGCTTTATCTGTCTCCCATAACTCTTCCTTTTCCCTGACCTATGCAATCTGTACTGGCTATCTTAAATATTCTTAGGAATATATTAAATTAATTTCCCATTAGTTTTAGTTGCTTAGAAGGTCGCAGGAGATAAAGCTGTATATATTCCATTCAAAAAAAAAAAAGAAGAAGTTTGACCTGATTTTTCTGAATTGAAAATATTTTAATTAAATACTTTAGACATTTGAACTAAGTTTTTTAAACAGGATTTTTGTGTCTTATTTGAAGTCTTTAAGCAGACTACAACAGACGTAGCTGAGTCGCTTGCTTATTACAGATTCGATATATGCTTATGATATTTTATATCTACAAGACTCAAATTTTTTCTGAAACACTAGAAGAGTAATTACATTTAGTTGTTTCCCCTTTAGGAGTCTTTTCCATTCAATCTCATTTCTGCATTTACATTTGAGAGTCGTTGTTGCTGTTGGCTCCCTGGTTTCTGGGTGGTAAATGTGCTTAACTATTTTGCTTTGCTTTGGCCTCTGCCTTTGACTCGGACTTCTTTGCAGTGTCCTTTTCAGCTTTGTCTGCGTGCATTCATTTTGTCAACCAAATTATTTTTTAGTCCAGACAAACACACATCATAAATATATGGTCACCCCAAAAGTGTCATTTTGTCGTTTATTTCCTGCCCTGGGAGGAGCCCTGACGCCCTAGCAATTCGCCCTGCCACTCGAGCATTATATACAATATACATATATATATATATAACACATTTAAATAAAGGCATAAAAAACATAAGCTGCAAATGGATTTAATGTTGGCGTGCATCTGTTAGTCGTTATTTTCATTATGCTATTTGGTGCTATTGCGAATGCAAATAATGCCGCGCATTGCGTATACGCAGTGTCAGCATTATACATTAATCAAGGTGGACTGCAAACGGAAAAAAAAGAGCTAACGATTATTATGAGCTTGGCAAATTGCGGCTGAACGATTCTTTAGCCAGCAAATTTGGTTTTAATTTCGCATTACGCATCGCTTAGTTTTTAATCCAGCTGCACGCGAAACGCAGACAGCCAGCCAGCCAGCCAGGCAGGCAGACTGGCAGGCAGCACTCGCTGTTCGCATGACTCTTGTGCTTTATTTAAGTGATATTGCGCAGCAAATTCATTAGTTTCAACACGTGCAAAAATAATTTGCTGTATTCCTGCCCGTGCGGTGAGCTGAAGTGGAAGATGTCAAATGGGCGAGTTTAAGCTGAAAGTTCGACTTATCACAGTCAAGACAAGCGAAAGAGAAACAACTTTGACAAAGTCAAGGGGAGAACGGAAATAAGAGTGCGAGGAGTGCCCTTAATGCAGGGTATTAGCTGTTCGATATGCCGGCTGGAATAGCAAAGCGCTATTCCTGCACTACGTTTTACGGGGCGTATAAGTGATGTATCGTTTGATTGTGCTGCGATGCGGCCGCAAATTGAATAATTGCATGGGTTTTTTGTTTTTATTTAACGAATGCGGCTTGCTAGTTTTCCCACGCTGCTGCGCCATGGTGGGCGAGTGGGCGGCAACTATGTGCAGATGGAGGGTGGCGCAGGGCGCAAACAAAATGTGGGTGCTAGACGTAATACGTCTCTCTCTCTCTCTCTCTCTCTCTGTCTCCATCTCGATGGCGGCGCACTAAATCATGATAATTGAATAAAATTGCATGTCAACTGTGGATTAAATCAAACAAAGAGCCGAGTCAAGTCGAAGAGGAACGAGTGATACGTTAATCGCTGGAAATTACATTCCAATAATGATTTGTGAAAGTGAAAGAGCAATTGCTGAAGCAGAGCAGATGGAGCCACTTGAAAGTGTGTGAAAAGTAAGCTGCAGCAAATTACAATGGAACACAGAAGTCAGGCAAAATATATATATATAGATTTATTATATATTATTATTCTAATTCACTCACTTCCAGCTGGCTATGAGTAAAATTGTTTAATTTCTATAGGCAGCAATAGAATCGAATGAAATGAAACGGCGAAGCGCAAGTTGAATGCCTCCTCGCAGTCGGCACACACACCCAGGCGGGGGCCCCAGGGCAGGCGCATTAAGAAACCCAAATGCATTGCCATATTAAGCATCGAAAATGTCTGCAGCAACAGCAACAACAATGGCAACAGCAACAATATAAGACGAGAGCAACGTGTGCACATTTTATTTTCATATTTATGACTTGTGCTTGCGAGACTTTTACAGCTCAAAGCAAAAGTTTCAATTTCTGCAATTGTTAAATTTCTGCACGCACAACATATAAAGATGAACGAAAAACACACACACACAGAGTACACACACAGTACACACACTCATATACACACTTGCATGCTGCTTGCAACGATGTGAATGACCAGAGCCAGTTCTCTATCCAAATTCAAACTCAAACTCAAACTCGAACCCAAATCAACGATGACTGGCACGACGGTAAATGGAGCTGGCGACTCTCTGCAGGCGCTGCCGACACTTCAGCAATTTGACGCCAGTTGCGCCTGTGAGATGCTGTCCAAAGCGGGCATATTAGTGGTAGTAGCAAATGTTCAAGCAGAAGAGATAACTAACTACTGATAACTAGCTTAGTTGTCATCAAGTAAATCAAAGCTCTAGTCTCAGCTGTAGTAGATTTAGCATGTGAAGACTCGTTTCAAGGCTAAAAGCGAGGATATTATCTAGTCGGTCAATGACAAAGGCTGTCTGACCACCAGTAACTGCTCAGATTGATGGCCTGACTGACGGCGCATAAAGCAATTGCAACTAATTCAACTAAAAAATGGCTAATGATTACGCATTACTGCATATGATTTATAAGCTATGAATATTATTGAACGTTATTATAATAAATAAATATAATTTATATTATTAATTTAGAGTAAATACATATATTTGTAATAAAAGAGAAAAATAATTGGATTATTATTATTATTATAATTATCATTATTATTATTATTAGTATTATTATTATTATCATTATTATTATTATTATTATTATTATTATTATTATTATTATTAGTATTATTATTATTATTATCATTATTATTATTATTATTATTATTATTATCATTATCATTATTATTATTATTATTATTATTATTATTATTATTATTAATATTATTATTTTCATTTTTATTATTATTATTATTATTATTATTATTATTATTATTATTATTATTATTTTTATTATTATCATTATCATTATTATTATTATTATTATTATTATTATTATTATTATTTTTATTATTATCATTATCATTATCATTATTATTATTATTATTATTATTTCATTTATTCGTTTATATATTTTTTTTTTACAATTATTATTGTTTACCATTATAATTCATGATTTTTAATAGTATTATTTCCTTATAAGTTTCTTAATTATTATTTTTCCATATTCATTAACTATGTTAATTTTTGTTGTGATTATTAAATAATAATAACTGATGCTCAAGCGTTTATCATTGATATTATATATTTCTTTATTACATTTACTATGCATGATCATCTCAATCTCAATATTGATTTGTCTCCCATTATTTGTATAAGCTAATACATCATTAAATAATTTTAAATATAAATATATGAGAAGAAATAGAACTGCCTATTGTAATTAATATATAAATTAATAAACTATTGCCCATTCCACATCATTTCATTTTCAAATGTGTTCATATCAGAGTTCAAGGAACAGAATTTCATATTCCAAGGCCCAAACCGAAGTTGCCCAGATACCTAAAGCCTAGCTATATCTTTAGGGTATGCGCTAGTCTATCACTTGGCATTGAGTTTGGCATGCCAAACGACTGTCAGAGTCATTGCCGTTGTCATCGTTGTTGTCAGCGTCTGTTTCTGTATGGTTATAGTCGTTGTTGTCGTTGTCGTTGTCGTTGTCGCTGTCGCTGTTGTTGCTGCTGTTGTTGTTGTCGCTGTTTTTCGCCTCGTAATACGTGTTAGAAAATGCGACAACGTTGACGAATTTTCGATATCAATTTGACTTGCTGTGCACGTCTAATTAAATCAACATTGTTGCGTCTGTTGTCAGAGCTTTGCCTTTTGTGCATTTTGTGAATTATACATTGAGGGCGATGATCATCACGATGACACTGACAATCGTCATAATGATGATGATGATGATGATACAGATATACATGTATATAGAAGGTCGATTGCATCGATGGAAATTCAATTACTCCAATAAGCAAGCCAAGTGTCAAAGAAACAGAATTATGATCGACAAATGTCAATTTCAATTAAATACGCCAAAATACGCAATGTGCAAAAAGGCGAATCACAACTGTGTCTCAATGAAAGAATTAGAACAGAGAGAGAGAGAGAGAGAGTGCCTATTGCCACGTTCAAGGCCAGGGAAACGAGGCAGGCAGGCAGGCAAGCAGGCAAGTGGAGCAACTCAGCCGAGTCAGGCGAGTCAAGTGAGCTCTCTGTCGTCAGTTCATTTGAATTGTCAGTTCATGTGCCGATTGACATTCAGTTTGCCACTGTTCGGCTGTATTAGTTGCTATAGCTTTATCTGCACTGCTCAGCACAGCTCATCGGGCTGGGGGCTGGGCGTGTTTGGAATGCGGCCGACAGGGCGCATACGTGATGTCTATAATGCTAGCCAGGCAGCCAGGCAGCCAGGCAGCCAGTCAGGCTAGATTCGCTGCAGCTGTGACACAGTTCGCCCGGCTCCTGTGCTCCCAGCTCCCGAGCTGGACTATAATTAAAGCTGTGCAGAAATTAACAATTTCCGCTGCAACCCGTTTGCCAGCTAATTCGAAAGCCTGTTTTCGATTAGTTATTTACATGATGTTCGCCTTGTTTGCCGCTGCTGTCATTGACTCTTTTTCTATAAATTATCATCAATTGATATGGACAACAGCGGAAACTGAACACACACACACACACAGAGAGAGAGATAGAGAGAGAGAGAGGGGAGAGAGAGAGAGAGAGAGAGAGGGGGAGTGAGAGAGTGTATATGGTCAAACATATCTCCCCCCACAGAAGAAAAGTGTTGCTCGCTGATGTTTGCCGGCAAATTGATTTGCCTGGTGCACACAAATCGAATTGAGTGTTGATTTATTGGCCATGATCTGATTTTGAGAAAACAAGAAAACCCATTTAGCGACATGTCCAGGAATAAATAAACCAACGCACAGACACGAGCAACGCGGGGGGAGGGTGCGGGGTTCATGTCAAATGCCGCATATAAATCTAATTGAATTAGCGTACGAGCATCAAATCAAAAACTGCGCGTACGTCCAGCAGGAGACTTCGAATGGGGCGGCTTGGGGCTTGGGGTTTGGCTGGTTAAAGTAGCTGAAACAAAAATTTACACTTCAAAGTCAAAAGACTTTGGCAGGCGGCGCGGAGCAGGCGGCGACAGAGCAACGCGTTTGGCGCTATGGTGTGAACAAGAGTTGAACGAACTGCGATGCGATGAAGATAATGCGCGAGTGTGTGTGTGTGTGTGTGTGTGTGCGAGTGTGTGTGTGCGTGTGTGTGCGTTAAATTGAATGCAATGCGGCAAACGGCACGCAATGATGTGGCCATGACGTGGACTTGGCCAAAACTTGCTGCTCGCTGCCCGCGCCCAAAATAATTTGCGCAAATATTTGCATTACACATTCTATGTAAAGCAAACGCAACTGTTTGGATGAGGGGGTAAGGGGAGTCGGCGCCTGGCCTTTGAGAAAAATTGGGCAGAAAAAGTGTGCGGCATATGAAATGTTTAGCTAGCGGGGCAACATAAATAATTCCCTGCGATTTGTGCATAAATCACATGCATTGATACCTTTTGAGTAATAATATATGCAGGGACTGCGTGCAAAGGGATCAAAGTGACTAGCTGAAGCTGAAGCTGATGATGCTGATAGATTACATACTCTATGCCATACTACAGAGAACATCATCGTAATGAAGTATAATATGCAGTAGAGAATGTACTCTATCAACATACTATGGAGTAGAGTATATAAAATTATCAGCATTATCATGCCTCATTAGAGACTTTCCTTGCTCTAAGCATGTCTCTGCTATCTGTTCTACCTTTGCTTAAGCAAACCTGACTCAACATGTGCCTCTCGCTCTCTACTCCCTCATCCGCTCTCTCCTCTCATTTTTTTAAGCTAAGCAAATTGATTTTAACGCTCGCAACTCGATGTATATTTACTCGTAAATATTATTAAATCAAATCCCGTTTTTTGTTCAGCTTTTTTCTCTTTTGTTCTCAGCTGACTCTCATTATGCTTTATGGCTGTGCGTAATTAAATTCACTTTAGTTTTATATGAAAACAATTTTCGCGCTCAATTATGCGCCAGCTTAATTTCATTTCATTTGCTTTATACTTTTTATGTAGCCAAAAAAAAAGGAAAACATTGTTTCATTGCTGCTGTTGTTGTTGTTGTTGTTGTTGTGGGTGTTGGACAAGCATGTTTGGCGCATTTTCTACCACTTAGTTTTATGTGAAACCCTATTTTTGCTGCCCTCTGCTGCCGGGAATTATATACATTTTTTTCGGGCTTTGCTTTTTCCACTCTGGCTGTCAATATATGTATTTGCACGCGAGTGTGTGTGTGTGTGTATGCTTGATATAAACTTAACTGTGTTTTTCAACAACATGACTCGCCATGTGTAGCAAAATATCTGTACGCTCGTTTATCTACCCGAGTTTTCCAGCGAATTTCGTACCTTAATTCAATTGGACTCTCAATTGCATTAAATCAATGTAAAACATTTATTGAGCTGCAACATTTCGGCGAGCCAAAGCCCTTTGCTAGGCATCAATTTAAAGGCCCTGAACATATTGTAATTGCCTTGATATGATGTACACTAAGCTACTATATAGAGGCTGAGCCAGAAGCCTCTCGTATAAAAATATAATTAAATAAACATAAATTTAAAAAGCTTCTACATATTTTTCCATAATTTTTTATTTAAATCATTTTTTCTCTAAATTGTTTCTTAGTTAAAATGATATATTAATATCTATATACATATAGGTATATACATATATATTTAGCACATACAAATATAATTAAATCAAAAGTAAGAAATAAAATTTACTCAAATCTCTATATATATATTTTTATATATTTATTTTTTATTCTAGTTGAATTTTTTCTTTCAATTTATTTCTTATTTTCAATTCATTTTTTTTCTTTCCATTTTTACTTAAGCTAAAACGTTTTCAGCTTGACTTCTGCAAGTTTTCGTTTTTTTCTGCTCTCCAGTTAATTCGTTTTTCCCTTTCCTATTTTTTTTTTTTGCACAAATTTTAATTTTCGGGTTAGTTTTTGCAGCGCTCCGGCATTTGTTTCTGCTGCATAAGTCATGTGGGTTGAGTACGTTGCCATTTCTCTCGTTTCGTGCATTTCTTTAACGTGTTTACCACTTAAAACCCTTTTTACTAGCACACACACACACACACACATACAGAGGGAGATATATGTGCAGCTTGTGTTGCTGTTGTTGCTGGCTGGTCAACCTGACATGTGAGCCACAGGCACGAATACAAATGTTTAAACTGCTGTACTTTGTGGCAGTGATTGTTGCTGTTGCTGGTGTTGGTGTTGGCGTTGCGGCTGCTTCGGGCTTCTATGCACAACACCAATCCAGAGTCATAAAATAGCAACAACAGCAACAACTTTGCTCATAGACACAACTGGTTAGACATTTAGCAGCCAGGAGGGCGGCCAGGCAACAGAGGGTAGCCGGTCGCCGGTCGCCGTTGTAGCCGGTTTTTTGTTTTCTTTTTTATTATTTTACTAACCACACACACACACACACACACACAGTTGGCATTTCTCTTAGCTGTGTGTGTGTCTGTGAAAAATGCGCGCCACTGCCAAACAAATTAACAACAACACTTGAAAAAATCTCCTCAACACACATAAACATACGTGCATAGACCAGGAGAGAGACAGAGTTGAACAAAAAATATATATATAAAAAAAAAAAATGAAAAATAAAAAAAAAAGGTTAGAAATTGGAACAATGACCGCCAAGTGCTGCCCGCCGTCGCCGTCGCCGTCGCTGTCGCTGGCTCTGCTGCAGCAGCTGCTGCCGCTGCCGCTGGCTCTGCCGCGGTGACTGCCTCAGTTGTTGGCAACGCCCGCGTCGCGGTTCATTCACACATTTTTTGTTGTATCCATTTGAAAGCTTGAATTACTTTTTCTGTGCTTAGTTTTTTGTTTACTATTTTGTTTTCTGTTGTGTGTATGTGTGTGTGTGTTTTTTTGCAACTGAAATTTGTGACCTGCACTTGAATGGGATCCGATATGAGTCTCCTTCAATCATTTGAGCTTAAAGCGCTGTGTGTGCAATTTAAAACGTCATGCCTCAGTGTTTCAAACAGAGCGCACGATTTACATATTGTTCTATAGCATATATATATATATATATACATATATACATTATACATATTTGAACAGTTTTGCATTTATTTGTGTTTGCCTTGATTGCATGGCTTAAGCCTTTGATGGGCTCTGGCAAAGCATTTATTTTATTTCATTTATCAATTATTTACAATTACTTTTTAACTATCGACAATTTGAAATATATTATTTTTCTCTCATGGATTGATTCACAACTGTTAGCACAATTTAAGGCTGGTGTTGAGAGACTGTATTTGTATAAAAGGGAGCTATCATCAAGTATTGTAAGAGCGAACAACTGTTAGCAAACTCTCATCATTCTCTTCTTTTATACAGGCCAAGGCCAGACCAGATGAGGCTGCATGTTGCCAATCGAACAGCATGCAAAGCATATTCCGCAAAACAAGATCGAATTGATATAGACTCTTCTGCAGCTAAGCACAGACTGATAGGTCCACCATACGGATATAGGTAAGCGATCAGACTATAAGCTATAACAGCAGTTCTCGATTCCACTGTTATCAGTGTGATATGCTTTGCTCAAAGCTGCCATTCTCAGAGCTACCTCTCAGATACTGAGCACAGTGTGAGATACTGTTCTCTGTGTGAGATGCTAGATAGATAGTTTTTAGTCGAGAATCATAGTTAGCACACATTTGTTCCAAAATTTAATAGGAAAGCGAGCAAAGTCATTGTCATCAGTTACAGCTGGCTTCAGCTGTGCTGAACCGCGATAAACGGCGTTAAATTTCAGAGTCAGGTTCAGCTATTGGCCTTTGGGTAAGGTCGAGCACCGCCCATTCCCACACACACACATACACACACACACACACTCAGACACACGCCAAAAATCGATACTGAATTTGCTTAAAGTCAAAATAATCAAGCCGTCTGACTGACTCTACTCTGCAGCAAGAGCAACAACAATAGCTTGACTTATTTAAATGCCAAACCCACACACAGACACACCCACTCTCACACACACACACACTCACACACAGACATCTCTATCGTTGCATAATAGTTATTATATGGGACTCGAATAAATAAACAATGAAACGCATCCTTGTCACGTCGCTGTGCGAAATGAATTCTTAATCGATTTGCAAATCAATTAAAATCTCATTTCTTTTGTCAACTGTTCACTTGGCTGTCAAATTAAATTTTGATTTTGTTGATTGTTGTTGTCGGGCTCTGGGCTTTGGGGTTTGCTTTTCCTATTTGTTTAGCTACGGCAGATGATACCGCTTATGGTTAATTGCAGTTTATGTTTATGTTTATGTTCGTGTTCATGTTTTTCCAGCGCTCGCTCTTTTTCTGCGTATTTGTGTTTACTCAATTCAGGCACAATTAAATTTCATTCCATTTTACATAGCTATTAAATGATTTATTTCTTAATGAACACTTTTTCCATAAATACCTGATAGGGGAGGAGGCTGCATTGGCTGTGTCAGCCAGAACAGAGAGCGCTCTACACCCCTGTCTGGCTCTAATTGGCCGATATTTCAGGGCATTCGGTGTGCGGCCAAAGCATTCCGGCCAATTGTTATTATATTTTAATTAAAATGTTTCTTTTTTCAGTCGTCGCCTATTTGCACGGAAATTGCACTGTGCATTATTAAAATTATGTTAAATCGTTTGAACGAATTGCCATGCCGAGCGAGAAAAACAAGTAAGAATGCTTTGGTGGACACGGTCCGACTACAAGATACCCTGAACAGGGGAAAAGCTGTTATTAAAAAGCTTTTTAAGCAAATTTTCTGAAGATTGATGTATCTGCCAAAGTCTCTAGGACTTTAAATAAATGCATATTTTATAAAGAAATGGGAAGAGTTATCGAAAAAAGAAAATAAACTCATAGTACGTATGACATACATCAGTATACATTTAAAATTCCAAGTATCTAGATTTAGTAGTTTATGAGCTCAGCTCGTCGTCCACATTTTCACATAACCATTATACCCTGAAATTCCAATTTTCAATGGGTTAATGGGTATAAAAAACGTAATGAAATTAATACAAATATTAATAAAGAAACAAAAATGTTGCAATTAAAATGAAGAACTATAAATGCTCTGTTGGCAGAAGTCATTCCATTTCGATTAACTCTGCATAACATACATAAATGAGCCACATGGATGAGAGTCTATGTTCCAGGTATGTTACAGGCATGTTACAGGTATGTTACAGGCATGCTACAGGCATGTTACAGGCATGTTACGGGCATGTTACAGGCATGTTACAGACATGTTGCGGGCATGTTGCACGAATGTTATAGTTATGTTACAGGTATGTTACGGGCATGTTACAGACATGTTACAGGTATGTTACAGGAATGTTATAGTTATGTTAGAGGTATGTTACAGGCATGTTATGGACATGTTACAGGCATGTTACATACATGTTATAGGCATGTTACAGGCATGTTACAGGTATGTTACAGACGTGTTACAGACATGTTGCTGGCATGTTTCACGAATGTTATAGTTATGTTACAGGCATGCTACAGGCATGTTACTGGCATATTACAGGTATATTACGTGTATGTTACAGGTATGTTACAGGCATGTTACTGGTATGCTACTGCCATGTTACAGGCATGTTACAGGCATGCTACAGGCATGTTACAGGCATGTTGCAGGAATGTTATAGTTATGTTACAGGTATGTTATAGTTATGTTACAGGTATGTTACAGGCATGTTACTGGTATGCTACTGCCATGTTACAGACATATTACAAGCAAATTACAGGCATGTTATAGGCATGCTACAGGCATGTTACTGGCATATTACAGGTATATTACGTGTATGTTACAGGTATGTTACAGGCATGTTCTAGGCATGTTTCAGATATTGAATAGCTGTTTAATAGCTAACCCAATTTGCATTCAGTCCATATACAGAAATATAGCTTATAAATGGAGTTAATCTTTTAAGACTCTTGAAGAACTTTCCCATTGCAACTGTCTTGCTTAAACGCTCCACATTTTATTTAAAATTATATATTTAGTGCGTCCAGGCTATATATAAACATATATACTTAGTCGTTCGCTTAAGCACACACACAGACAGACAGCCCACACATGTTTGTATGTGTGACAGGGCACTGGCCACTGGCCACTGGCTGTGCATTTTGAATTTTGCGGTTGCCCGGAGTTGATTGTTCGTTAATTGGTTTCAATGCCTCACAACCGCATTGGCCGCCAGCCTCAGTTGTCATCCGTTGTATGTAGCTCGCTCTCGATTGTCGACTGGGCAGCAGCCCAGTCAGGCAGGCAGTCTGGTAGTCCGGCAGTCAGGCAGCCAGTCGGGCAATGTCACCGGCAACACTCTTATTACACTTGAGCTGTCGGCTCGATTATTATGGCACATGGATGCCCAACTCTGAATATTATTTCAGTGAACTCGTTAGCTTCTCCGAATTTGACAAGCAACAACTGTTTGTTCGCCTTTTTCTTAGTTTTTTACGATTCAATTATAAGCTGAGCTGCTGTTTGGCCAAATGGAATGCCGGCGATATGTCAAAATTGGGGTTTTTCTTTAGCCTTACGTAAGGAACGAGTGTGAGTGGAGCGTGGTCGTGGAACTATTTAATTTAGCTGCACCGAGCCCGGCTTTTCCCAGCAGTTTTTTGCGCTCGACTCGCACTTCAAGTGCATCTGTTGGCGCTGCCCGTGGCTGCCGCACAGTGGGACCAGCGGGACCGCATAGAAATAAGCAAAATCTCTTTAAATCGGATAAAAAGATGCGTTGCACTGGGGTTTCACAGCTTAATTTTGTTTGCTGCTGAGCACAAAGATGCCGTATGTGGCAGCTCCGAGCGCGACGAAGCGCTCTGACAGATAGAAAAACTTGCGGGCGGAACCAATGGGCAGCAGCTCACGCATTTTCAGCTCACTTTCTTAAATATTGTCGGAGCATTTTACCATATTTCATGCTGCTCAATTCTGTTGGCGTCGTAGGTCAATGTGAAATGCAGCGCAAAGTCCCAACTCGCGGCGGTCAAATTTACTATGGAAGCTCAACTTGAGCGTGGTAATTGGATTAAGCTACAGCATTTACGCTCAACTGCCGGGAATCAGTAAAGAAATAACAAAAATAAAAGGCACCTCGAAGTGAGAATGCACTTTCGACTGCAGTCTGAGCAGAGATGTTTTGGGAAATATGGATGGATATGGAGATATATAGGAGATGGAAATTGGTAGAATTGAAGATACTTATACGAATAAGATATAGAAAAAGATATGCAGATGTTGATGCATGGAGGGAAAAAAAATATTTGTAGATTGAGCTTCAGATATAGACTGAGATGCTGACGCAGATTGGGATGAAGAAAAAGATGCAGATGCAAATGAAGTTTTATGAAGATACATCAGTGAATAGAGTAAAAGATACAGATTCAAATTGAGATACTGAATGAAATGTGCCAAAATTTAAAAAATGAGTAAAATATACAAATGGAGATACAGATAAAGATACAGCTAGAGATACAGATAGAGAAGATACAGCAACAATTAATGTGTATATAACGAAAAAGATCAAGAAACTGTAAGACAAGATACATATATAGATTGAGTTAAAGACTTAGATACAATTTGAAAAAAAAAAACATGCAGAGACAGATATACCAAGAGAAAGATGAAGACACAGAAGAAGAATAATGAGTTGATACAGACCGATATATAGATAAGGATTGAGAGGAACTCTCAGATGCAGTTTGGAAATACAAATAGAGCTACAGAAAGAGAAACAGAGTTGGTGATACAGATGCAACTCAAAGGCTAATATACAGATATCATTATATATACAGATACCATCTAAGGTAAAGATAGGTTAAGAAAGTTGCAGATACAATCAAGTCCGATACTGCGGAAGATACAGATACTAATATGGATATAGTCAATTTGCATACATATGCACACTTCCATCTATATGCATATCAAGATATTGAGACACACACAGAGAGGGAGCAACAGATGGTCATGTAGCTGATGAGCCATATGCAGCTGCAAGTACATGGATAGCTGCACATACATGTATATATACATCTATATGTTCATAGTGCAGCTATTGATGCAGTTCAGTGTTCAGGAAAAAGTGAACTTGTTTGCTGACGCATAAACAAGGCAACAAAATAATTTTGCATTTAGCATAATTTAATTCAGCTTCGTCGCCTCCGAAGCGTCGCAGTCGGCTTCATTAATGAAATTGTTGAAAGAGTTTGCGATTGCGGGCTTGTTGCGGGTCGCTGGCCGAGGGGTGGGCTGGGTTAGATGGCTTACAGAGGCATTGTCAATAATCACGAACATTTTCTTAAATTACTCAACTGCTGTTGCTGCCGCTGCTGTCGCTTGGCAGATTGTTGCTGTTGTTTGCTTTCTCTAATTGGCCGCAATGATTTTGTTAATTGAAATGATGCTCTGACTATGTAAATTGCTTGCTGTTGTCTGTTGCTGTTGCTGTTGCTGTTGCTGCTGTCTGTTGTTGTTAATTATGTTTATTTAGCTCATTTACTCATTTACTAATCTATTTTTATTCAACAACTTGGCGAGCATTTGCCTTAAAACTGCAATTAATTTCAAAGCCATCTGGCAAACAGAGAACTTTGCATCTGCCTCATAAACTTGTGTGTGTGTCTGTGTGTGTAAAGCTCATGATTTGCTTACATTTGCAACAATTTATTGCGGCAGGCATTAATCTTGGGCAGCAGCTTTTGGTCAACTTTCTGCTAGACAAAAAGAAGTAAAATCAAGATTGAGTTTTTGTTTTGAAGCCCTTCGACAAATCGAATGCCTCATTTAAGCTCGTCTGCGGTTTCGTTTGGCCAGATTTATTTTATGGACCCCACACACACCGCCACCGCCAGCGCCACCCTTGGCCCGGCTGCGCTGCCCGTTTCGACCCCATCAAGTATTTATCCGGCATTTAAATGGGCAAATGGAAACCGCAAAGCCAACAGCTGCACACTCGAATGCCCCGCAGCCTGATTAGCGTACGCTCTTTACCCAGAAAGCCTTTTTGTTTATCGAGCTGAGGCCGCAAGTTGTTGATAACCCACAGTCTAGGAGCGGTTTGACATATAGACGACACTCAAATATTTACGCACACCTGGACAAACACAACGGTCGAGCGGACCAGCCGAGCTGGTGAGCTGCCGAGCAGCAGAGCAGAGCAGCAGAGCAGCCGAGCACCAGCCATGGCTGACGACACTCGCTGCTTATCGCAGACAGTTCGAACTCGGGACAGATCCAAATTAAAGCTGTCAATTAAGCCATCGAATGCTATCCGCAAAGTTAGCTAAGTTTGCGGGTAAGTGTGAAGGTATGTGCCGATAATTTATCGATATTTGTTGCAGAAAGTATTGCTGGCGTCTCTTTTGCTCTCCTTTTATATTAAACAATTACAGCTGTCAATTAAGATATTGTGTGTGTAAAGTACATATATCGATAACTTATCGATACTTGTCTCAAATTATTTTCTTGCCTTTATATAAAAAATAATGAAAGTCGAAAATTAAGATATTTCATGTTAGTCATGAAGTCAACTTAGTTTACAGACAGCTTAGTGTATTGAAGTGTTTGTGTGTATTGATATTTTATCGATATATTATCGAAATTTGTTATAAATATTATTACTGAAGTAAAATTAATTCAATTAAAGCCAAATCTTTCAGAAATTTAGAAGTAAGCAGTTATATATCTATCGATATTGTATCGATATTGTCGCCGATTATTGTTAACGAAAGTATTACTAAATGATCATGGCCTAACCAATTGTATATGTAATATATGTCGTTTATCAGTATTATACATATGGGTATCGATAACTTATCGATACTCGCTAAAAACATTATTACTGCAGTATTATTCATTGAATTTGACAACTAAAGTTTGACTAACAAGATAATACATATAAATTATCATAAATCGACATGTCGATCATCGATACATACTGTAAGGAGCATCACTACGGTGTCATACCTTTTATCGACTGGAAAATGACTAAACAAATTGACATAACATGTTCTAAAGCTCCCACTTAAACTACTTACATCAATCATGGCATTTTGTTATTAGAACACTGCTGCCTCTGGGCTCTGGGCTCGGCTAATTAGGCCAATTGAGCTGCTGGTCAATCAATGTCCAGTTTGACATTTTGCATTTTATTTCTATTGGTTTTTCCTAGTCTCAATTCGCGCCGATTGTCGCTCCTAATGGACATGCCGAATTGAATTTGCCCAGCGCCAGTCGAGCCTGCTCGTGCCAGCCTTTCAACTATGACTTTTCAATTTTCGTATTGTCAAGCAAGTGTTTTGTTTCCTTTTTCACTGGCTGTCGCCTCCGAGCTGGCTGCACTTTTCATCTCACACACACACACGCAGAGTTCTTTGATTTTAATTGTATTTGCATATCGGAGGGACGAGGCATTGCCAATGGACTTTGATAATTCAATTGTTGAGCTGCTTCCATTAAAACAGCCAGCGAGGCGAGCTCTGTTGGGCAGCCCAGGCCCAGGCCCAGCATGGCGTGGGTGGCCCTGGCCCTGGCCCCGACCCGACTCGAGGACTGGGTAACGTCGCATGGCGATTCAATTTTTGAGGTGCCATCGAGTAATCGAGTTACGCAGTCATCGACAGCAGTCCCAAAAATCTCCGCATGCCAAAAGTCAGCCATCAATGCATTAATGGGGACCACTTAGAGTGGAATGCAAATTAGTCCCACTGATATGTGCCGAGCGGCGCATGATGGAAATCCGGCAACATTTTTATTAATTAGCCGCACTTAAATGAGCTTCCTTTGTGCCTGGGTGCTCGGGGCGGCAATCAAATATAATTTTACCAAAAATTCAATGGCACGCATATTGTGTGTGCCCGACAGCAATCCAATTGCCCCAGCTCTCTTTCCCTCTCTCGCTCTCTCTTGCCGCCTGCAGCTAAGTTGGCAATTTGTAAATTAATAAACTTTGATTCGCATATTTGTGCACAGCAAAAAACAAATAAAGTGGTCAACGGGCGCGGCGAGCTCCGTTGGTTAACGAAACGAATCGAGTCGAAATGCAGCACACTGACCGACCGACCAAACGGCAACAACAGCAACTAATGTGACATCTGCAGCGAGCGATAATGTCAAAAATGTATTAACATGAAAAGCGCATATACGGACAGACGGCCACACAAACTAACACACACACACACAAGCAAACAAACAAACACTCACACACACACACAAGCAAACATACACAGGGAGTTGAGCAATAAATGAGTTTAATTGTCGTGCTGAAGCTGGTATACGCTAATAAAAAATCGCTGGGAGGGTTTTTTTTATATTTGATTTTGATATTTATTTGTTATCTCTATACAAATATGCCTAAAAGAGATTATTATTCAATATAGAAGTATAAGTTTATATGGGTCGAAAAAGGGCTAAAAAAACAAACAAAAGAAACGACTAAAACATGAGAGAATGAATGCTTTGAGAGAGAGAGAGAGACAGAGAGAGAGAGAGAGAGAGAGAGAGAGAGAGAGAGAGAGAGATCTAAGGAGTTGAGAGATAGAAATAAAAAAGGCTAAAAAATACACGCTTAAAAATGGCTAGTGGAGAATCCTCAGAGCGATTAAATCTGCAGAAATGAGAGAAAAAATAGAAATAAATTTTTAGATTTGTTAGCATTCTATAGTGAAACTAAAACCTTTAGCTATTTTTTAGGCATTTTAATCTCTGTCAAACTGTACTTTTACTGTTCAAAGATTTTCAAAGCAAGCTTTAATCTTTGAGTTTTCCCCTAAAGATAAATTAGTAGCAGAAAATTGGTTGGACTGAGTGAGATATTCACAATTGAATTAAAATAAGATGCTCTGAAGATTCACTTTTGTCTGATACTCTTTGTGATAAATATTCTGATACTCTTTGTGTATTTGACATGAAAGTAGAATGTGAAGCGTGAGCTATTGTGATACATATAGAAAGCCATATCATATAGGAAGTGTGTCTGAAGTAGAGGTGGGCATGGGCTGGGCTTTTGTCGGGTACCCGTGGGTATGGGCTGGAAAATCTAATTTCGGGTTGGGTGCGGGCGGGTATGGGTTAGGACGCTCAACCCGAAAAACCCGAAAATAGTTTTTTCATCGTCGGGGAAAATATTAAATGAAAGGCGCACAAGATTGTCAAGCGCAAATTTCGATATGCTACTTTTTCTTTACAAAAATATGTAATTTAAATTTGGATTTTTTCATAACTATTAATTCTTTATAAAAAATGTAATTTAAGTGCTGTTTTGAAGAAAACAAAGGAAAACAAATTTTATTTTGTATTAAAAATAAAAAAAAATTTTTTTTTCGGGCGGGCGGGTTGGGTTCGGGTTACAAAATTTTTTTAGCTTTCGGATACGGGTAAGATTTTCCTCTTCGGCCCATGGGCTGGGTCGGGTTGGGTTGAAAATTTCGGCCCATGCCCACCTCTAGTCTGAAGTATATTATTTATTTATTTTTTGATTTATTAGTAAATATTTCTGCTCTTTCTATTCTTGCAATGAATATATATGATTTAATCCCCATATATATATATATATATATATATATATATTAACTTGATCAACTCAAATGCCACACGCATATCTATCGTCCGCAAGGTATGCAGCTATGCAAAGCTTCAAGTCCGAGAGACAGACAAGGCAGGCGGCAATGGCTTCGAGTGCTTATCTCTTGACAATTAACTCAGTTGAGTGCATAATTAATATTTCACACTCACGATAATGAGTGATACAGCCCTTCACAAACGCTTATTGCTGGCATTATTGTGCATCATTGTTGCAGCTGAAGTTAATTTGCGTGGCCAGCGTCAGGTGCCAACGCACAAACCAAATGCACTTCAATTGGCCAGGATCCATGCGAGACATACACAACACACACAGACACACTTTGATCGATGCGAATCAGTAAAATAACACTCTGGGAATGTTTATTTAGATTGCACTGGCAGTGGCTGTGGCCCTGGCAGTGGCTGGGGCTGTGGCTGTGGCAGCTCGTTCACATGCTGCTGGCGCGCGCGCCGCGACAGTTGTTGGACAGTTGGCAATTGCCATTGAAATTTCTATGTCATGCAACGGCAATTTCGTGGCCAATGGCGTTGAACAGGCGCAGAGCGAACCCGAACAATAATAACAAATGCTCGGGCACAACTAAAAGTCCAAAAACAAAAAACATTTATTTAATCTGTATTTTTTTGTAGATATTTTGAATTGAGGCTGCCTGCCGGGCAGCTCCGGTGCCTCATCTCATTTAGTTGGACTAATTAATGGGCCATTTAACCATATGCACATGCACAATGCGAGCGAAACATATTTCTTTGCAGCTGTCACGCAGCCTCTCACCCTGCAGATGGCCGATTTGATTTTATTTCGATGGCAGATTTGCGGCTGCTGCTGCTGCTGCAGTTGCAGTTGGCGTTTAATTAAATGGCCACTGCTGACAGTGGCCGTGTCACAGTCAGTTGGTCGGGCAGTCAATCAGCAAACTCCAAATGCCATCCACAACAACGGACAATCGTTCGGTCACAAATGATTACGTATACGCAACGTTGGACGCGGCGCCAGCTGCTGCTGCTGCTCTTGCTGCTGCTGCTGTTGCGGCTAACGTTTGCTTGTTGCACGCTAATTGAAAATTTATGCTGCGTAATTGTTGTTATTGTTTTCGGCCAGCCCTCACAGTCACACTAAATACTAAAGTCGCATTAGAATATATCCCCTCTCTCTCTCTCTCGCGCGCGCCCACTCGCCCCTCTGGCTGAATTTGCGTAATGAAGAACGTCCGTTTTGTGGCGAAGAGTACATTTTACCTTGATTGAACAAACAATGATTTATGAGCATAACTCCATTTGCGCACAGGTAAATTATTGCTGGCTTGTTACCTGACGAAAGTGATTAATGCGGAAGATTTTGCAAATATATATTTCAAATCAATTTGATTAGACGACGTCATATATGAGTGCTGAGAGCTTGAGCTGCGGTCTACAGTCAGAGAGAAAGAACGCTGTAGAGCTTGATTACATTTGGCCAAGTGGCACTTGACGTCTAATGACAATGGCTCGGAGCGGCATAAGCACTTCGCATCTTCGTCAATGTCAGTAAATAATTTTTCACAGGCTCGGCCAATGAGAAATGATGGCGGCGTAAGCAGCCGCGCTCACTCCTTGTTGACATTTGCCAGAGTGTGAAAAGTGAAAAGCGAAAAGCGAAATGCGAAAAGCGAGCGGGCGTCATTAAAATTTAAGGACTAGCCGCCCGGCCGCAGCGGCAGCCCTTTAAGCGGCCAGCCCCAAACTTCAATTTCATTTACGTTTAAAAGCCATTTTTAATTTGTTTCACTTTTTAGCTTGCTCTCTCTCTCTCTCATTCTCTCTTTCTGTCTCGTTTTCTCTGTATATTGTGTATTTTGGCGTCGTTACTTTTTTCTATGCCGTAGTCGGATTTGGAGTCATTAAGTCAGCTTTGTTACGCCTCAATGCCTACGGCGTAGCAGACAGCATGGCCCACCTTCTCAGCCAGCTACCCCTAGTTCCCCTCTCTCTATCTCTCTCTCTCTCGCTCTTTTAAAGTTGTGCGGGTGGCAACAATTAAATAAAAACTGAGCCACGTTTAACTTGAAATCTTCTTCTTCATTTCTCATTCTCTCTCGCCCACTCCGACTTACACTCAGTCTTTTTTTTCATCAGTGGGCCATAATGGAGCAAAATAATTTGGCAACAAAGCGGCCAGTTGCAAAAGAGAAGCAACAACAACAACAGCAACAACAACAGCAACAACAACAACAACAACAACAACAACAACAACAACAACAACAACAACAACAACAACAACAGTAAAAAGTACTCATAATTGCGCACTAAACGCCATTGGACATTTTTGTGTGCTCGGGACCTTAATGAGGAGTCCGCGGCATCCAGCTGGTCAGCAGCTGCAGCTGCCACGGCCCCAGCCAGCGCCATAAAAATCTCGGGCCAACAACAATTGTCGCAACAACAACAACAACAACGGCGGAAAAAAAGTTAATTTATAAGTGTTTTCCAGCAAAGTAAAATAAAAATTGGTTGTTCGCTTAAGCAACTGTGGCGCAAGCAGCGAATGCCTCACAAAAGCGCATTCCAAGCCAAAAACAGAATACCAGAGAAAAAAGCAGCTAAAGGGTGCTCCACTCGGGCGTGGCAGACACTCTGGAATACTTTAGAGCAATTGATGATTTGTCAGAGCGAATTTGATTGTAATTGTTGTAAAACAAAAAATGAAACTCTAGAGCAAGAGGCTTTAAAGTATACAACAAGGGCAGACTTTGAGATATTCATTATTTTAAATTAAATATATATAGTATATATAAAGAATCTTTAATCTTTGGCTGAGACTTGCATGTCTCCACATGTCTCTGGCAGAAGATCAACTGAGTGCTATGAGGGATATAGGCTCATAAGTCTGCCCAGGTCTGGCTGAGTTTTTCCCTAAAGCATATTTTCCTCATAATTGTCTTGCTAAAGATGTTGCACAAAATTGCATAGTTTGAGCTAGCTTTGTTGGGCGGAGAACCTAGTAAAATAAATATTTTTCACATATGTATATGTCCTTCAGAAAATATCCTTTTGAGAATGATACAGAAAGTCGTTTAGCTACTCTTTCAAGAGGGTTGTTTCTAGAGCATTCGCTAAACATTCAGCCCAAAATAGTTTTTTTTTTATCTACATATGTATATAATCGAACGAAACACAGCAGAGGCTTGCCATATGCAAAGGTCCTTAAAGGACAAAGCCTTGCTTTAAATATTCTTTCAAGGACATTTTCGATAGCAGAAAATAAGTTTAGCAAAAGCTTCACTCTCGTATTCAATTTTAAAGGTCAGCTTGATTCCATTTGTATTCACAGAAAGTTATTTTTGGTAACATATCCCAAATATGTTGCCCACAAATAGCCTTTTTCGGGCGTGAATACGGTATGGACGACCTCCTGACGCCTGCAGTTGGGCAGCGGGGGAGCATTGAGGAATTTATGAAGCAGCCATGGCAATGGATATAAGTGATTTTTCAAGAACTTACCTCTCTCGCAAATATGAGACATATGTATTCAAAGTATTTAATAAATTACTAAATGATCGATGGCAACTAACTTACAGCTCAGTCTCCTTACATCCCAGTCAACGTCTGTTCGCTAGTTATCCAGTTGTTAGACCAGTTTTCGGCATATTGCCTGCTCTCCTTAACTGGGAAAACTTCTGCCAGAAATCAAATTTCGAATTGACTCGAAATGAGAGTGAGGCAAGGGCAGGCAAATGGAAATTGTAATTAATATTGCAAAGGCAGCTCGTTACACGATAGAGTCCAGGCTGAGTTTCTCTTGGCACGCTGCTGCCTAAACTGACATTAGTTAGAGCATCAGCAAGTCTCTGACTAGCGCCGCTCATATTTGTGTGCGACGCGTGCAGTTTTTATGATCAACTGGAAAACGGGCTCACAATGAATGCGAGTAATTAAAAACTTTTGTGCGAAATTCAATTTTCTCTTTCATTTCGCTTTTCAAAAGGGACACTGGCGAAAATGGCGGAAATGTTGCTGCAACTGGAGCTGGAGCTGGAGCTGGCTGGAGTTTTAGCTTTAGCTGGAGCCTTTAGCAGCTTACTGGCAACGGACAGGCGCTCATCTGCCGGCAAATTTTAAGCTTGTGTCAACAGCAGCAACAACAACGAGAGTGTGCATTGTTTTCTTGGCTGTCAACTCTAGCAGGGTTGTCGCACTTGGTAAATAACGTTGCAAATGAAATGGCTGCAAAGCAATAAGCAGGACGTACCAGACTAAGCCATATAACTATCTAAGCTATGTGTGGGTGTGAGTGTGTGTGTGTGTGTGTGTGTGTGTGTGTGTGTGTGTGTGTGTGTGTGAGGGTGTGTGCATTCTGCAATTAATTTCGATTAAATGTCGCCTCACAAATATTTTGCGAATTGTTGTAAAACAATGGGCCGTCTTCACCTATACGCAATGTGCAATTTACAATTGGCCAAATCTATAATTGGGCCGTTAGACAGTCAGACAAATTTAAGCAGCTTAAGAGCCATATATGTGCACATATGTATACACGTACCACCAGAGACGCTATAGAGGCATATATGCTTATATATATATATTTATATTCATATATATATTATGTGAGCAAGCATCCTGAATGCTGGCAAACTGAGCACCCGCAATGGCACACACGTTGTCTCTGCTGGCCAAATACACAAATATATATCATAATGTGTTGTATCTACACACACACTCACACACCCACACACACACACACATGCAGCGCTTACATGGTGTGTTTCCTTGGGCCAGCTAATATTGTGTGTCAATAACCATAGGCCTTTGCTTATTCTTTAATTATTTACTTTTTCCTGAGCTACACAAAATGCTAATTGAAGGGCAGTGTTAGTGGCTTAGCCAATTATAGTTATGGCCAGTTATAGAGCAGAGAAGTGTTGTTTAGAGGAGAGGGCAACACTTTCTAGGGGAATGAAAGCTCCTCTAAATAATCAAATTATTTCTTATAAATTATAATAAAACAAGTAAGAGTGCTCTAGTCGAGACTGCTCGACAAAGAGATCCCCTGAACCCTGCGAAGAACTGCGATTCCTAAGAGCCGCTAACATTCTCCGTTACTTTTATATGTATGTCCATATGTAGCAAGCAATACATACACACACAGACGCACGCACCAACACACAATCTGCTAACTGTACATTATGACTCATCAGCTTCGCTGCTGCTGCAAGACGCCGATAATAAGAGATATTTAATGTTTAATAACTTTTTTTCTAGTCGAACGATTTTGATCAAATTTGTGGGGCGTGATCATGACATTTATATGTGTGTATGTGCCAAAGCACAAGTCTCTAGTACTTGAAATACGTGATTTAGCAATTTGAGGCGAAGGGGCAATTTGTGGGCGTGGCATCCAAAATTTAACAAAAACCGAAATTGCAGAAGGCTCAAATAACACTAAATGCAAAATTTGAAGACTCTAGCTAGAAAGATAAATTAAATAGAATTTTATAACTAAATGAAGATATCGGTTTTTAATCGATAACATTAAAACGATTATAGTTATCGAATATTTGGAACAAACTCGATCGAATCGTACAATACACGGACTTCCAAAAAAAATTTGAAGTCTCTAGCTCTTATATCTTCTGAGATCGACGCGTTCAAACATACGGACAGACGGACAGACAGACAGACGGACAGGGCTCAATCGACTCGGCTTCTCTCCCTGATCAAGAATATATATACTTTGTGGGGTCTGCCACGCCTCCTTCTGCCTGTTACATACATTTTCACAAAACCATTATACCCTTTTTTCCCATTTTCAATGGGTTCAGGGTATAATTATGAATCATTCAAACTTTACTTCGAGCTGAGAGCGAAACAGAGATACACATACATGAGAGCTATACAATTTAATATATTGATAATATATATATATATATTTGAAATAAGGTTTAAATGGTAGTATAAATTTTATAATATTATATATTCCCAATATCAATAAATTCGACTTTATTGAATAGGGAACTGGCTGACATTTGTTCACTTTATCAAAGTCTGCACCTATTACCTCTTAAAATATGTGAATAATCTAATGAATTTAATGATAAACTATGATTATTCACATATGGTCATATAATATTATATGAGTATTATAGAATATATTCACATGAAATACCTAAAAAAGCAATTGAAGTCGATTCAAGTTTCTTCATACAAATTTTCGCACATTTATATACATATATATATATATATATATATATATATATATATATATATATATATATTTGTATATACATAGATATAAATGTATATATATATAGGTATATCTACCCGCCGACTTGTTGACTTCAATGGTCGTTAACATTTTGAACAAATTTTCGAACTGACAATATGACAACAGCCTGGGCCGAGGCAGCGAGTCTGGAATGCCTGGCGCGCTGCATGCCGCAGCGGCGAGGCTAATTCAACTTTGCCTTTGAAGCCTTTTTGAAAAGTTTGAAATGCCAAGTGTTAAATGCCAGCGCGAATGCATGAAATGCGATGCGAGAGCCGAGGCTGGCCTGCACTCTCCTCTGCTCTGCTCTCCTCTCCTTCCCTCTCCGCGGCACTCTCACAAATTCTGGCCCAACTTAATTACAAGCATTTAATGCGCTTCCTGTGCAATAAAAAATTCGATAAAATATATAAATTTGCAAATTTGCTGTAGCCGCTGCAACTGCACCTGGTTGTCTGCATGCAAATGCCTCGCACACACACACACACACACACACACACGCGCAGGGAGCCAGAGGGCGAAATAACGGTTCAGCTGGCTGGCAGGCGTCGCCATTTTGTTGTGCCGTTTTATAATAACTTTTTTGTTCTTTGCCGTTTTTCCTCGTGCTCTGTTTTTCTTTTGACTTCGCACAAAGCGAGCACTGGAAAAGTTGGGAAAAACGCGCCATTGAAGGCATTTTCGAATTTCACAGAGAAAACTGTGGGATTCAATTAATTTGCTCGCTGCTGGGCTACGCGCGATAAATAAATGCATTATGAACTGCAAATGAAATGTCATCAATGGCCAGCACACACACACACACACATACACACAGCGCCGATTGTGCATATGAAATGCATAGAGGGAGGCTTGGAAGGGGGACTGGTATCACAGGTGCACTGGCAATTGGCGCCGGGCGGGCAGGCGACCAAAAACAGAATCTCCTATTAGATTTGGCTCGCTGCGCCACTGCATATTAAACTGATGCGACAATAATGCCAAATGCAGTCAGTTTTTTGTTGCAGTGCAGCGCGCAGTCGCTTTCAAAGGGCCGCAAGAAAAGGTGCAATAAAAAAATTAGCATGCCAGCTAGCAAAATCGATTTAATTCCATTTGGCACAAATATTTGCTCAGCCAAAGGGAATAATATAAAACTTTATATATTTGTTGCATGCGGCAGGCGGCAGGCGGTGCGCGGCAAGCAGCTTATTGCATTGCAATTGTGGGGCACTTCTATTGTGTTCGGAATGGCAACGAAGTAGGGCCTCAGCACATAAGCGTACATCAAGAGAAACCCTCTTTAAAGCCACAAACGTCCAGCAGCAGCAGCAGCAGCAGCAGCAGCAGCAGCCATAACAATATTTTATATTAACTCAAGAGAGTGGGTGGGTGGAGAGCGCGAGAGAGGGCTGCTAATAACTGCCCGAAAATTTATTCAATAAATCTTTATATTTTATGTAAAATAATTATAAACAAATGTTATAGTATCGGGCAATGCCAGATTACACACACGCACACACACACACACACACACACACACACACACACACACACACACACACACACACACACACACACACACACACACACACACACACACACACATATAAATATATATATATATATATATATATATATATATATATATATATATATATATATATATATATATATATATATATATATATATATATATACATTATTAAAATAAAATAAAGTAAAAAATGTTTAAAACAATATAAAATACATGCAGTCGACTCTCGTTATTTCACGCCTGCGATACTTCGAGCCTCTTATAAATTCAAAGTTATCACGAGTCCCCTACAAAATCTCTTTGTATTTCTCGAGTTATTCGAGTTATTTTCGAAATAACGAGAGTCGACTGTGTATATATATAAATATAATAAAATATATACGATATAATTATAAATATATAAGAAAACATACATAATAAAATATATAAAAAACATATCTAAATATACGAAACATAAAATTTTTTACTGCACGGCATAAAACCTCCCTCCCTCATAATATGCAAGCAATTAATATTGTATCCCAAGCAAACTACTTGCCAGAAGACGCTGGCTCAGCTAACGACATGAAAGACTTAAGAAAACTTTTCCGAGCTCAGCTCACACTCAAATGAAATTCAACCCAGGCTAAATGCTATACTCGCACGAACAATAATATATCTAATTTGATATCATCCCCATACACAATACTCCAACATAATATATAAAATCATATTTGATCATACAAAAGACTAATAATTTAATAAAAAATAGAAAAGAATGTAAATTAAACACATCTTGTCCACTGAGATTCGCTGAGGCTAGCTTAAGTCTATGACAAAATTTGTGGGCAAGCTTCAAATGCCAGCTCAATAGAGCCGCTAAGCGTATATATATATATATATATATATATATATCTATATATATAAAATTCTCGAGTGTGGTGTTTGTTACCAAACTACTCCGAAACGGCTCGACCGATTCTCACGAAATTTTTTATGCAGATCGTGTAGGACTGAGAATCGGCCAACATCTATTTTTTATACCCAAATAATAAATAATTGCGCTAATTATTGATCAAGAAAATAATACATGTTATACACCAATCAGTTTTCCAACTTGATTTATTACAACAATGCCACGAACTACCTGCCAAAAAACAAATGTTAAGGGAAAAAAGATAAATGAGTCGTCAAACAAACAGATCTAGAGGCATGCAAGATAGAAGAGCAATAAGATCAGATGCAGAAAGGCAACAAAGTAATGCAGATGTCCGTGTAAGAATGGCGCAGTTACGTGCATCAAAGAGGGACTCTTTTTTTTGGATGCACCAGGAGGAACTGGCAAAACATTCCTTATTTCGTTACTTCTTGCCGAGATACGAGCAAAAAAAGGCATCGCATTAGCTGTTGCATCATCTGGCATTGCAGCTACTTTATTAGATGGAGGCAGAACAGCTCATTCGGCATTTAAGCTGCCACTGAATATTCAAAATAACCCAGATGCAGTTTGTAACATTAAAAAACAATCATCCATGGCCACTGTGCTGAAACAGTGTAAAATTATTATCTGGGATGAATGCACCATGGCACATAAGCATTCGCTGGAGGCATTGGATAGGACAATGAAAGATATAAAAAACAACGACAAACTATTTGGAGGCACTTTGTTACTCCTTTCAGGTGATTTCAGACAAACACTTCCCGTTATTCCACGATCAACATACGCTGATGAAATTAATGCTTGCCTCAAATCGTCCCGACTGTGGCGTAATGTTGAACGAGTACAACTGACGGTGAACATGCGCGTTCAAACGCTTCAGGATCCATCCGCCGAAACTTTTCGAAACAGCTATTAGATATTGGCAATGGGAAAGTTGCCGTACATGAAAATACTGGATCAATAAAATTACCAAGCGGTTTTTGCACAATCGTCCACTCGCAAGATGTTCTCATCGACTGTATATTTCCCGATGTACACACACAATATATAAATCTTGACTGGCTGGCAGAAAGAGCTATTTTAGCAGCGAAAAATGTGGACGTTCATGGATTAAATTTCAAGATACAACAATTGTTGCCAACAGACTCTGTGTCATACAAATCTGTTGATACAGTTTGCAATACTATCGAAGCTGTAAATTACCCAGTAGAATTTTTGAATTCCTTGGATTTGCCAGGCATGCCACCGCACCACTTACAATTGAAAGTAGGATCTCCGGTGATTTTGCTCCGTAACTTGAACCCACCGCGGCTGTGCAATGGCACACGATTGGTTATTAAAAAATTAATGAAGAACGTGATTGAGGCCACCATTTTAAAAGGCAAGTTTCAAGGTGAAAATATATTGTTGCCACGAATCCCCATGATTCCTACAGATGTGCCAATTGAATTCAAACGCATTCAATTCCCAATTAGATTGGCATTCGCGATGACAATCAATAAGTCGCAAAGCCAAACGTTGTCTGTATGTGGTTTAGATTTGGAAACACCATGCTTTTCCCACGGACAACTATATGTGGCATGTTCTCGCGTCGGGAAACCATCAAGTTTGTTCATATTGGCTAAAGATGGCCTAACAAAAAATATTGTGCACTCTATTGCGCTTAGCGAATAATCTGTATTTTTATTAACTGTCATTTTTAACAATAAATAAATCGTACTTCAGTTGTTTATAACGTTTTCGACTATAACTTCATCCCCATACACTTATAGTAACTTAGATATTAGATATTTGAAAAAGGCAAAACAACGTTTGCCGGGTCAACTAGTATATATATATATATATATATATATATATATATATATATATATATATATATATATACATGTACTATGCCTGTGAGTGTGAGTGTGTGCGAGTGTAATTAATTATTTAATAAACAATTAACTGTTACTCACAAATGGCGACAGGCGCTGCAAAGCACCGTTAGAATGCAGCATGACAACGCATATTACGTATACGCAGCATGGAACGTGACAGGAATATATGTACGTAGACGACGATGCCAGCCGGCGGCTGTTGTTGGTCTCTCCACGCGTCTCCTTGTCTACCTGAACTCTATGATGCCCCGACACGCCCCCTATGCCATCACACTTGGTCACATGACAGTTTTATCGACTGCGTTCAATGTAATTACAAGTTTAAAGCAACAACAACAACGACGACGACGAAAAAACCACCTGAGAGTCCATGAAATGTGATTTTGCATTGAGCACATGACATGACGCATCTAGAGATATAAATATACATATTTATTATAATATATACAGCTATAAATATGCGTATGCGTGTGTGTGTGTGTGTAATTTGTAGGTAAGGCTGCCTGTCGCCACTTAAACATTTATAAGGCCTGATTGTTGCGCAGCTTACGAGCAGGAAATCATATTAGAGTCTAAACAAATATATATACATACATTTAAATTTATATACATACATACATATATATATATATATATATATATATATATATATATATATATATATATATATATATATATATATATATATATATATATATATCGAATATTATTTGCGCATATCGAATTGAATCTCGTAATTAGCCAATTCGCAGCCAAATCGCAAATTATTTTGCCAAAAAAAGAGAAAAAACGAAACAAAAACCAATTGAAATGACGATGGCCGCGCGTTGCGTATACGCCACATAATCCTCGGCTCAATTAATGCCAATTGGCTGCAAATGTTATTCACTTTAAAAGACGCGCAAACAATGGAAATAAGTAATTAATTCGCTCAATAAACACTTTTTCATAGCCAGCAACGAATTTCGGACATTTGCTGCTGAAAGAGAAGGAGCAGCTTGAAGAGTTTTTCAGTTGGCAATGCTTGAGAGATGAGAGAGAGAGAGAGAGAGAGAAAAGGATTTGGTGGGAGTATTTTATAAAAATATTATAATATATATTAGGAAATACTATGAGAAGCCTAAATTGAACTATTTTGGGTGTAGTTACTCTAGGGCATAGCTGGAAGGTCAGGAGAACTGCTAAGGGAGAGCTTGGGTAGCAGACATTGATCTACGTCTTCAGTAGAAGCTCTTGCTGTTGCCTTGGCTTAGACTCTTCCTGTTGCTATTGCTGTTGCTTTTAAATGCACTTTGAGTCTGACGAGGATCATGAGAGAAGGACTCTGAAATGGCCTCTGAAATGGCCCAATTGAACTATTTTGGTAGAGTTACGGCAAGGCTTAGCTTGAAGCTAATGAGAGCTGACTTAAGCTTTAGCTTGAGATCTGTGACCTTAAGTCAGAAATCTTAGTCATCGGCAAAATGCATTGATTAGAGTTGAGTTAACTAACATGGAAATGTCAAGTGATCAATTGGCTTTCTTCTGTTGCTCAAGGACAACAACAGCCGCAGCAGCAGCAGCCGCAGCAGCAACCACAACAACATCAACAGCAATCCACCCAATCGCTGCCTTATGATAGAAACTCAGCAACAATTCTTTCACACAGCACAGCACTTCAACCAGTAACTGCCTTCAGGGTATCTCGCAGTCGAGTGCTACCCTGCATTCCTATAGCATTCGTACTCGTTTTCTCTTGTTGCATGTGTGTTCGTGTGTTGATCTGGTGGTGCACATGCACTGTGATTATTGTTGTTTTGATGTTGTTGCTGCTGCTGTTGTTGCTGTTGTTGTTGTTGCTGTTGTTGGTTGGCGGCTGTCGCAGCTTAAAACGGTGATCGCCGGTGCCAGGCACCGAGTGCTGAACGAGAAGCAAAAAAAAAATAAAATAAAAATAAAAACACAACAATAACAGAAAGAGGGAAAAAATAACGAAAAACAGCAACAACAACAACAACAACAACAACACCACACACACACACAGAGACAGCGCGCGCACACAAAGAGGCAATAAAGAAACGCCGACAACAACAACGAGAAAATATTGTTTATAGCAAGCGAGCAGCAGCAGCAGCAGCAGCAACAAAGCAAGAAAATACCTTGCCGATCGAGCACGAGACAACGCAAGGGAGTGCAGGAAAGCAAAGAGAGAGAGAGAGAGAGAGAGAGGAGCACGAGCGAGAGACGTGCCATGTGACCGACCAACGACCGAGCGACGCTGTGGTTGAGGCAGCAGCAGCAGCAGAAAAAAAACCGACAGAGTCGACCTATGGCTGTTATTACCGGCATCGCACGCCTGCCGAGCAGCCACCCCCAAGCCCCCGTCTTGGCTTACAACCTATCCACACCTCCCCCCTGCCACCCGCCCCCCATGCCACAAACATATCATCAACGAACCGAATCGTCGCTACAAACAGCGACTAACGATACGCAACGCAAATGGAGACGAAACAAACAAACAAACAACAACAGCAACAACAACAACAACCGGCCGGCTAGCCTGAGTCGTATAGTGGGCGGGGGGCTGGCGGGGTCTCAGCAGGCAGCAGGGAGCCAACCAAGCGCAAAGCGTCGCTGCAACGTCGCTGCTGACGTTAACAGTGATGTCAGCAGCAGCTACAGCGCCGACTGCAGCTAAGCAGCGCGCTGCCCCAAAGTGAGCGGCAACTTGTTATGACTGTGTGTGTGTGAGTGTGTGTGCGTGTGTGTGTGCGTGTGTGTGTGAGTGTGGAACTTGCTACAAGTTGCTGTTGCTGTTGCTGTTGGAAATGCAGTTAAAACTGGTTTCGGTCGCCTCGTCGCATTGTAATTTGCGACGCTGTTGACACAGGTAATCTAATAGGCAAAGCCACTCAGACTCAAACTTTACTCTCAGACGCAGGCTCTGCCCGTGGCTCTGGCTCCCAGCTAGAAGCCAACTGCAATTGTTGCTGCTGCTGCTGCTGCTGCTGATCGGCCCACTGCCAACTTTTGCAGTTTCACTCGCAACGACCACGCAGCTACACATTTCTTCACAATTTTCGTTTGGTTATTGAATTTAGCTTTTGGTTCTCTGAATCATAATTGCCATTGTTGGCTTACGGTATATAGATCATAATGATTTATATATATATTGATCTTTGTTATATTTTAGCTAAGCTGCATTAGACCTTGTTGAATCTCAATGATTTCAGAAGTATCAATATTTATTTATATATATATTTATATATTTCACAATAAATAAATAAACAAATTTAAAAAATATTTATTTTTATTTTTTAAATTTAAAAAATATTGATTTTTATTTTTTTTTAATTTTAAAAATATTTTTTTTTATTTTAAAAATATTTATTTTCATATAAACAATTTTTAAAAACATATATATTTTTTAAAATTAATTAATTTTTTAAATTAAATTAATTGAATTTTTAAAAATTCTTAAAATATTTATTTTGAAGTTTTTAAGATATTTATTTTTTTGTTTTTTATTATTTTAATTTTTTTTTTATATTTTAAAAAGTTGTATTGCATAATTTTATTTATTTTTTTACTTTTTTATTTTTCTTTTATTGGAGTTCAATCTTGCATACGAAATGGATTTTGTGTCGGAAAGGTTATCCTCTTTTGGTGTGCGCAGCAAACTTGTTTCTGATGCAGATTTATGAACATCTTCACTGAGATTACGTCAGGAGCGAGCGATGTGAGCTGTCGTGCAGGCTCTCTGAATGATACGAGGAGTCACGATACTCCCACGCATCGTGATGCGCAAGCCTCAAACCTAACAGAGTTGTCTAGGTAGATTTTCTGGTGGCTCAATGGGTCTCTCTCTCTCTCTCCATCTCTCTCTCTCTCTCTCTCTCTCTCTCTCTCTCTCTCTCTCTCTCTCTCTCTCTCTCTCTCTCTCTAACAGTCTTAAGTGCGTACAATGCTCGACCTATGTCTGTACCATGGCTATCATTGGTATCTATAGCAGATGATATATGCTACATGAATCAGAGATTCTGCGACTGAGAGACTTCTTCGTCTCTAGTGAGCTTCCATATCTTAAATGATACAGTCAACACGATATATTATTCCCGTTGCCCCAGCAAAAGTCGATTAATATGTAGCAAATTCCGTATGGTAAACTCAACCTGCCTTTGGTTGACAGCTACTCAGCTCCGCTCTCTGAAATGGGCCACAGCCCACCCAAGCCCAGCCACTTCTAACTAATTTCGCCCACTCGCTTCACAGAGTCTTAAAGAACTGCTGCTGCCATGTGACTTTTGCATGAATATGGGCCCAGCGACGAGGCATCAACGCCGCTGTGTGTGTGTGTGTCTGTGTTTGAGCTGCATGCAACCGCAGCGAAAGCCGAGCTCAAAGCTCTCATAAAAGTTGTTGGCTCGGTCAAAGTATTAGCAAAGTTATTTGCCCGCAACGGGCAGCCGCAAAAGCAGCAGCAGCAGCAACAGCAGCAACAGCATCAACACAGAGCACCAAACACACACGCACACAAATACTGCAATTAACTTTGCGGCCACCAGACGAACAGCCCAGCCACCCACTGGCCATTGCCTTTGTGCCTGCAAGAGAAGAAGCAGCCAAAGTAGCAGCAATGTTGCCACCGCTGCAGCAGCTGCGGTTGCAACTGCAATTGTTGCTGTTGCAGCTGATGCTGCAGTTGCATCTGCTGCTGGCATCGACAGCAGCGCCGGCTGCGATTAAAGGCCAAACGACAAGCGAAAGAGCATTCGAGTTTTACCTAGATCTGTGCGCATACATACATACATCAGCATACCTTCCATGTATGTATGTATGTGCATGCATGCATAAGTGCTGCGTGTCATTGGCCCCACTCCCCACCCACAATTGAGCCGTCTTTCTCGCTGCATCGAAGCGTGTCGAACTTTCTTAAGTCTGCAGACTTGCTGGCTGTCAGATTGGCTGACTGACTGACTGACTGCTTGACTGATTGAAGAGCGGAAGAGCAATATGATTGATTAGCGTGACTGATGAATAGAGTGTTATATGCCTGCTTGGCGAGCTGATTGATTAGCTTGACGGATCGATTGATTATATATTTGTCTGTTTGATAAACTGCTTGACTGCTTGATTGACTGGCTCAATGGTTAAGTGAAATGCTCACTAATTCGATTGATTGATTGATACATCGAGTATACAACAGCCTGTTTGATGTATTGGTCAACTGATTGATTGATATATGATTGATGATCAATTTTTGATTGTTTATCTTATCGTTTGATTTTGGATATCAATCAATTGATTGACAAAAAGCTTCTGTGTCTAACTTGTGTCTGATTGACTGTTTGACTAGCTTATTATTTGATTGATTGACTGATTGATGTATTTGTGAATAGAATTTGATTGTGTTAGCTTAGATTGATTGACTGACTGAGTAATTGGCCGACCAATTAAGTGGTTGACTGATTGATGTATTTAATATAGCTGATTGAATGACATAGATAGGCTTTCAATCTGATTGATTGAAAGGTTTATTGGCTCGTATGCTCTGAGAGTATCTGCTCAGCTGATTGAGTCAATGATTGACTGGCTAACCGAATGATTGACTGACCCATTGTAAGCTATTTGTTGATTGATTCAATTAACTGATTAAAGTCAGCTATCCGACTGTTCAGCCCAGTCCCTTTCGCAAACAATCTCTCCCTGAAAAGTTCGATCTGCAGCAAACTCCAGCTAAGGGACTCGCCAAGAATCTATTAACTTCCAGTTCAAAGAGTATTATTTTGTTAATTGAATACATTTAAATGAGGCAACGCAAGATGTAGTATTCAAACGAAACGAATTGTTTCTGCTGTTGTTTCTGGCCTTTTCCTTTTGCGGCTTTTGATTGTGGTTTTCCAAATGTTAAGTAAATAGAGGTTGGGCCAAAAGGAAAACCGAAAAAAAAGAAAAGTCGCGTGACGCCTCACAAGCGAGAGAGAGAGAGAGAGAGATAGAGAGAGAGATAGAGAGAGAGAGAGAGAGGGAGAGAGAAAGAGAGAGAAATACGTTGAAGCTGGTGCGAATTAAACAAACAGCTCGCTCGGCGCTCACAGCCATGCATTAGAGCCGGGCAACGCCGGTTATTAACTGCGCGAACAACAATATAACAAAAGCGATTCATGGGAATGCATATTTTGGTCTTTCTCGACGGATTATATAAGGCACGTTAGAAACATGACGACTGTGTGCGTCACAAACAAAACGTATCCGCGGAGCCAGTCAGCCAGTCAGCCAGTTCGTCTGTCAGTCAGTGGATGCAGGTTCAGGTGCGCTCGCTGGCTGTTGCCGGGCTGAATGGGTGTCAGTCTGTAACTAGCACATTGATATTGATGCGAACAGCGCAGCGGCAGCAGTTGCATTCTGCCGCTGTCTCTCATATGCGAAACTGGAATTTGAATCCGGTTGCGTTAGCCCGTCCGTCCGTCCGTCCGTTTGCCTTTTGTCGTCTGATTTACCTCTCTGGCTCTGCACTTTGGCAAATTTTGTTGTATGCTATTTAATAAATGCCATTAAAGCCATTTCTTTGCTTTTGCCTCTTTGGGCGCCAGCCGCCCATGGCAGCCAGCGCAAGCGGTAAACAAAGTAAAACAGAGAGAGAGAGAGAGAGAGAGAGAGAGAGAAATGGGGAGATGGGCAGGGAGAGGGCATAGAGCTGGGACATGCTGTGTTGTCAGGTTTGTGCTCAAATGTCAAAAGGTACAAACAACACACACACACACAGACAGACCTAGTCATATAAGAGAGGAGCACAGTAATAACAGCATGGAGCGCAATCAACAAATTGCATTAAATGACTTTGTGTTGCTGTTTGATTGTTGCCGTAGTAGCTGCAGAAACTTCAACAACAACAACAACAACAACAACAACAGCTGTCAGTTGCAGAAAAGAAATATAAAAAAAGAGAAGAGAAGAGAGAGAAGGAAAAGAAACCAAAGCGAAATGGGAAGTGAGAGAAACTGCACATTGACTGGCTGTTTGTCACGCTGTTTGTCACATGACTGCACTAAACTTGCACTTGGCTAGCCGAGACAGAGTGAGACAGAGAGAGAGAGAGAGAGAGAGAGAGAGAGAGAGAGAGAGAGAGAGAGGGAGAGGGAGAGAATGAGCGACTTATGAGCTGAGCTAAGCTGAGCAATGCGAGCTTTTAATAACTAGATAAGCGATTATGACGGCCATTCAAATCAGTCGCTTACCGCATGGACAGATACAGAATTTACACACACACACACACACACATATACATATATATATATATATATATACACACTTACGCACACTCACATTAATATAACTGCCTTTTGTTTTAGAGATCCACTTTAAACAATTTGATCATTGCCCCAACAATACTTGTCTCTCGCCCTCAAGTTCCCGCCCCTGTCTGCCACGCCCCGTGTGCCTTGACTGCCGCACAGCCCGCCTGCGCCTGCATCAAGGGCGCGAAACACAAATCTGTGGCGCGCACATTAAACGTTTCACTTAATTAAAATCAACGGCAAAGGCAGAGGCAATGGCAGAGGCAACGACAACTGCAGCCCCTGTTCCACACACACACCCACACCACACACACACACACACACACACACACACACGCATGCAGAGAGACAACAGTTTTTCGCCATCTCATGTGTCTGGACACTAATGGTCGTCTGTACGTGTAGTTAACAGCAACAACTGCACACAGACAGGCAACATCTGTAACAGTTGTTGCTGTCGCCATTCTCCCGCGCTGGCCAAAGACGTGCCGGGCGCTCTCTATGTGAATAATGACTCGAAATTGCGCTTATTAAGACTTCCTGATTCATAATTTCGGGCAGCAGCAACAACTAGTATACACACACACACACACACACACATGCATATTTTAAGGGCGAGCTGCCAGCAGCAACGCTGCTAAGTGGGTGACTGACTACGTGTGTGCGCGAGCATACGGGTATACCAATTTCAAGATCTTCAAAGATTTCAATCAATGCTATGTCAAATCGAAAAAATATATACGTACATATATATATTTTTAGGGTCAAGCTAAAGTTTTGGGCTGCTTTTAGCTTGGCCTAAACAAAGCAAATTCATATATATATACATATATGTATTTTGTATATATGTTCATACATATATACTTAGTTCCACTGCTTTTGCCCTTGATGTTTGACATAATTTCTTTAGTTTTTTGTCTTTCAGCATTTTATCAAAAGTTTGCGCCCGCAGCAAAACTTTGTGCGGCTTAGTTTATCCCACCCTCAATTTTCAACTTTCTCTCTTTCTCTTCACTAGTCATTATATGCAGTCATCTCTCTCTCCCTCTCTTTCACTATCTCTCTTTCTCAGTGACTTTTCCTCTTTATACATATGCATGTGTTAAAGTGTGTGAATTGTTGTTGGTCATGCTGCGGGTGCAGATTTTCAGAGATACGCGCAGAGGGAGCCGTCCAAAAAAAGTGGAAAAAAAGAAACAAAAAATATAATACGAAACTAGCTCTCTCGCATGGCATGCATGCCATGTAGTCGTCATTTTTTGTGCTACAACTTTTTAATATTATTAAAATGCATTTAAATAGGGATATATGTATACTATAGCAGCTGTCTGGCATCAGCCTGGCATAAGCATGGCCAATTGGGCAGCGAACGTCATTCGTTTGGCTTCGGGCTGAGCTTGACCCACACCCAAACCGAAATCGAGCTAAGAACTTTCTATTATACCGATCACATAATGAAGAGAAGCCTGTGCAGCATCTCCAATCATATGTAGCCATATGTCTATGGCCATCTAACCAGAAATTGTAGTCAAAAATCAATTACTCTGCACCAATTCACAGTGGGCGCTGTTGGATGATGGGCGTGGCCATGGCCAATATTATTGCCAGCAATCTTTTATAAGTTATGCAGGCAGCAATTTGCATACAAATTGAAAGAAAGACAACAAAAATTGGATTTGCCGAGCAATTTATGCACTCAAAAGAATTCCTAATTGGAAAATAGTTAAAAGTCAAATTCGAATTTATCTGGTATACCGATATACTGTTATACTACTTTTATATTGATATACTGTTGTACTGTTATTCTGATATACAGTTATACTTTTTTTATTGATATACACATATACTATCATGCTGTAATATTGATATACTGATAGACTGAAATATTGTTATACTGTTATTCTGTTATACTGTTTTACAGTTATATTGTTATACTGTTAAACAGTTATACTGTTATACTGCTATAGTGTTATACTGTTAAATAGTTATACTGTTATACTGCTATACTGTTATACTGGTATAATGTTATACTGTTATACTGTTATACTCTTATACTGATATACTATTATATAAGAATATACTGATGTAATGCCATACTCATATATAGATGTACGGTGAATACGTTTGAGCTGTGATAACTATCTGTATGTCTCATCTCGGAAACTACAGAGAGTATGACTTAAATAGTTCAAGTTTACCAAATCAAGTTGATCGATAGATATCGATCAATATAGTTAAAGTTCTTTGTTATCAATCAATATTGATATGTGGAATAGGCTTTTGAAGCTTAAGCCTATGGGCATCCAATTTTTTTAATGGATACACTGAGAAATAATATAAGCCCTTTAAAAATGCCGCCTAGGCTTAGTACAAATATTAAAAAATATATATATTTTATATGGTAGATTCATTTCTATATTTAATATAAAAATATAGATTTAAAAAACTAAAAATAAATTTTCAAAAAATTATTCAATAACTCACCTGTTGGATTGTGGCGTAGTCGCGACTCGCCGAGCAGCGAGGCCGCTGCTGGTGCTGGCAGGAAGCTATCCAAGTTGTTTAGGGCCACGATGGCCAGTGCTAGGATCAGGATCATGTGGCTGCTGCTGTTGTTGCTCCTAAATGAGCTCAGCTGCTGTTTTATGTGTTGTTGTTTTCTGCTTAATGTTGCTGTTGTAGTCGCTTTCGTTGTTGCTGTTGTCGCTGGTGTTGTTGCTGTTGCCGCTAGCTGTGTTGGTGGCGGCCACCGTGAACGCTTCTTGGCATTGTTGGGAGGTTTGCGGCCGCATCCGAATCCAATGCCCACGGGCGTCGGATTCATTTTGGCGTTGTCTTTGGCCACTTGTCAGTTGTGTTCACAATTTGTTTAGACTTTGTTCTTTATATATGTTTTTCTCTCACTTTTCGAGTTTGATATTTGATATATATTTATATTAACTTTTCTTTGGCTCTGTGCTCAGTGGTCTAACACTGCACTTGGTGGCTGGCGCTGCACTCTTTCTATTGAAAACGATTTATATATATATTTTATATATAATTAAATATTTTCGATTATGAGGCTGCAGCGACGACGATCAATTAAAAAAGCAATTAACGATGCTTAAATGCAGCTTATATATGTATATATATGTATGTATATATATGTAATGGATATAAATTGAGTTAAAGCAATTCAATCAGTTTTCTCTTTTATGCAGATACGCAGAAATATATATATATATATATATATACATATATATATATATATATATATATATATATATGATATCGTTGCGCTCTGCTGCAACTGCCTGCGCTTCTCTCTAGGGTCCAAGGGAATGCCCTAACTACTTCAACTCTCTCTCCCTCACTTTCTCGCCGATTCTTATGCTCTCTGGCCCTCTCACTCACACTCTCTCTCTCTCTCTCTCTCTCTCTCTCTTGTCGTTTTTAACACTTTTTACAATAATTGAAAAACTTTTTGCCGTTTTATGTGAACTTTTGCCGTCGACTTTGCGGGCGGCAACGTCGTCATCTTTTTTTTATCAGCACTCAAAAATTAAAATTAATATTGCACTTTATATATATAAGTATGTGTATGTGTGTGTGTGTGCGAGTGTGTGCGTATGGCAGACAGCTAAAGAGCGAGAGAGAGAGCTAGAGAGTGAAAGCAAAGGCGAAAAGATTATGCGTCGCATTATTGTTGTGGCTGTAAATCCATTACAATTTAAGTTTGTCCGCAATATCTGCAATGAGAAAATTCAAATAATACTTAGATTAATTAAAGCTCAAATTGAGTGCGATTAAGCTGTAAATCATAATGTATTTAATATATAAGTACATATGTATGTGCGTTGCTATGGGACGGGGGTAAAAAGAACAGCGAACTGGCGACCTTTCGCTGTAGAAAATGAGCTTCAGTCAAATCGTTTGATTTATGTTCACGTGCTCAGCTAATGTTAGTCAAGATTAGGGAGATTAAGTTAAGCAGATATACCCTGTAAAATGCTAATTAGGCCGGGTGATAGGGAAGCAGAAAGGGAACTGAAGACTCATTAATAGAGGAATTTAAGAGATAAGACCTCTCAATGAGTTATATGAGCTTTTTACTTCAATTGCAATTGAGTGAGTTATCGATAGACAAGGAAATTGATAAGCTTGAACAGCTGAAGACATACTCCTTGCAGCTCTAGAGTTTTAGCTGAGATATACACCAGTAAGCTAAATAAAAAGAAGACTTTTCATGCATATTGATAGTTATCGATATCAAAGTAATACGGTGAGTTATCGATAGACAAGAAACTTAAGAAACTTCGACAATTTTCGACATATTCTTTGTAGTTCTCGAGTTATAGTTGAGTTATATACCTCTACATAGCCTTCCCATATTATAGAGTGTATCTTAGTCGTTCACTCGTTTGTTTGCTATACTTCCACATACACATACACATACACACACATACATACATATGTATGCGTACATGCATGTCCAAATTCACGTTCATTCTTGTCCATTATCTCAGCATTAGGCATAACACAATGGGGCCGTAATAAATGACGTATTTATTTAACAAAAGTGGCTCCGCTTAGGAATTACCGCATCCAAAATATTCAAGTCCGGACGGAAAAAATATATGTGGAATAGAGCATTGTGAAGATTCCGTTAAATTAAAGCACAAATGAAATGCACGCAGCGAACGCAACGAAAGCGAAAATCAAAATAATAATGTATTAAAAAAAATGAGCCACAGTGAGATACAAAAGCAGCAAAGATCATAATAAATGGCGGCACTCGACGAGCCCCCGCCCCCGTGGCTAGGGGTGCAGAGCACCTTCAAGTGGAAAATAGGCCCACAAAGAAGCCACAAAATAACAGCACGAGAATCAACTTTCAACTGTAGACTGCGGTGGGCATTGGGCGCGCAAAGGAGGGCGAACTGCAGTGGGAATAGGGACGGGGCGACAAACGGATGTTGGGCAGCCCGACCCAGCCGACCGACCGACCGACCGACTGAGCGACTGAGCGACTAAGCGACCCGAGTGAATGTCGACGATGTCGTCAACAGCGCCCAGCCCAGCAGCAACACAAAAGAAATTGCTAATGTGCGCAAATAACGGCAAATGGCGCAAATAGAAACACGCACGCACACAGACGACGCATCAACTGCGGCGTCTCTCTCGCTCGCACCAACGGAGTCCCGCGTCGCCATTGCTCTTTTGCTTGCGCCTCCAGCTTAAGAGACAATTGAAATTGAAAATCAGTGAAACCTGTTTTCGCACACGTAAAATCAACACGCACGCAGCCGTTAGCTATCGAGGCGTCCGAGAGCCAGCCAGTAACAAGTAAGAGTGTTCTAACGGGCATATGCCCGACTCAGAGATACCCGGTCCGATACCATTTGAAGGGACTTCCTATGACAACTCTCAGGCCAACTACTGTGGCTGACTGTAGCTGCCCTCATCCAGCTAAATACAAATTCAAATCCAATTTTAAAACTTAAAGGAAAAGGAGCTTCTCACAGGGCGGAACCTTCCGCATTCCCTCATCTCATGCCGCTCTTATTTGTGTGTCAAATATTTTGCGCGGCGCTGTAAGTGCTTGATCTCACATAATTCTAATATCCAAAGCATGCCTAGTCAGTGGCCGGGCTATGCGAAGACGTGAGGAAAGCGCAAAGCACGGCAGAATCGCTCGCTTGACGCACCTGTCCGTTTCCTTTACGAGGGGGGCGCCGCGGCATCAAAATTGGTATCGCCCGCCGTTTGGGATGTCATCATGGCTGGAAATTGAAATTTCAAGCCGAGGGGTCTGGAGCGAGCCAATCACGCGCCTATCTTTATGCCGGTCTTAGACGCTAGCCGCCCCCGCCCTGCCCCCCACTCAATTTCCCCCCCCCCTAAAAATAATTTCGAGCTGGATTTATTGTGCACCGCTCAAAGCCGCGCTAATGTGCGCGCTGAAAAGCGCGGGGAGTGGCACACTCAGAGCCACCTCTTAGGGGCGGGTTGACGCTGTATGCTTGGCTGCTTGGTGGTGGCATTATTTTCCTCTTCTTTCTCCTCTTCATCTTCTCTTTATGCCAAAACACCATCCAAAGTGTCGGCCAATTTGCCAAGCTGCCGTTGACGGCATCAGGTGCGCATTATGTCAGAATGTGAATTATAATAAACAAAACGAAAGCGAAAAAAAAATAAGTGAATAGAAATAATAACATAAAATATATTTAAAAGCATGAAATTTGAATTTTGCGGCATCATGGCAAAAGTATTTACATCGGGCCCTTCAGAAGGTATGCTATCTCTGAGCTAAACTGAGTGCCTTTAACTGAACTTCGATGGGTATCTGTGTATACATATAATATATATATATATATATATATATATATATATATATATATATATATATATATATATATATATATATATATATAAGTAAGTATAAAAAGTATATGTATATGTCTTATCCACATGAAGTTGTTTATCTATCTCTCCGCCAGCTTAGTTAGGGTCTCAGATCAGCTAGTCGAAATCTGCCATAAACTATTCTAGATAGATAGATAGAGCAGATATACTGAGAGATGGATACATAGGTCCATATCGATAAGAGATATATATATTAGAAATTAATATATGTAGCAGTTAAGTATCAGAGCTGCTTTCTTCTACATGTTTTCTGTTTTCTTTAATATCATCTCATAATTTAAGATCCCTTTATAATTGCAATTACAGGGTATTAGCATAGCTGCAATTGTAAGCAGTTGCGCCTCAGCTCAACTGTCTATATTTATATACATTTCTATATATATACTTATATGTATTGCGATCTCATGCAGCGCGCTGGCCGTTGAGGTCGCGTTTAGGCTTACTCATCAACATGGCCAACGGCGAGATTGGGCCAGCAGCTGGCTCTGGCCAGTCAGCAGAATTGGCAGTCTGCTTCTTCTTTTGACCGGCTTTGCTTTAGCCAGCTTTAGCGTGCTTTCATTGCGAGCGCCGTCATTTGCGTGTGACAAATTGTACTAAAAATTCAATGGCTCAGATACACAGATACGAGCATTCTGAACAAATACATACACATACACATACAATCAGCATATATACATATATTTGTATATATATATGTATATAGGTACCTGAATGTATATAGGTAAAATGACTTTTTGCGGTTGCCGCATTCAACATTTTATTGCTGCTGAGAAGTTGTTTTTTTACATACTCTGAGAGAGAGTATTATGGGGACTTAGTTGAAATATGGAACGCTATATATATATATATATATATATATGTATATAAGTATATAGATGCCAGATTTGAATTGACTGAGCTGCCATAGAGTTAATATATAGAAATTGTGGCTACCTCTTATTATCTGCGATTAGAGATAATCAAAATGAATAAATAAGATTAAATTAATTAAATTAAATAATAAATCTTATAGTCAGAAAATATTAAACATTTTTAAAAAACTATATTAACTTTATGGTAAACTAAAAATAATTAACATCAGAAGAATAATAGTTAAAATATCTCTCTTTAGTTCTAAGATGGATCTGGATCACGGTAACACCGTTCTTTCTCTATTATCTGTATTTATCTCCACCTATTCTCTCTTCTTCTGTTTATGTACCGATTGTTTATCTCTCTCTTTTTCTCTCTCTCTCTCTCTTTCTCTCTCTCTCGCTCTCTCTCTTTCACTCTCTCTCTCACTCACGCTCTGCCCATATTTTTCTAAAAACATACTTCTTTTTCTCTGTTCTATCTTCTCTTTATGTCTTCTCTCTCTGTTCTCTTTCTCTCACTCTCTCTCTCTCTCTCTCTCTCTGTTCGCACTCTCTCTCATACCGTGTGTTTTTCTTTATATCTCATTTCATTCTTTCTTCACTCTACTCTTTCTTTCATCTCTCTCTCTCTCTCGCTCTCTCTCTCTTTCTCTCTCTTTCTCCCTCTTCCTCTGCTCTCTAATATTCATAGCTGCAATTGGATTAATGTGACACTTAAAGGGCATTAATGCAGCTGCGCTTGGGCTGCGCTTTCTCATCTGTTGTTTGCTTTGTCGCTTTGCGGCCTTTGCTCAGCTCAGGCTCAGCTCAGTTTGGTTTTTTTTCTCTTCACTCTCGCGACTTTAGCTGCGTTCTATTCCCTTGCTTTTCATCTATGTGTGTCTGTGTGTGTGTGTGGGCTTTTCTCTATTTAGGTTAAAGACTCGCATCAGCAACAACTACAGTCTCTGTCTCTGGCTATCTCTCTCTCTCTCTGTCTGTCTCTCTGTCTGTCTGTCTGTGTGTTAAAAACTGTGTTAATAGGTGAAGTTTATATGATTTTCGCATTGAGCAGCATTTTTATGATTTTTTTTTTAATTTCTGTTTTTGCTGCGTTACTTCGCTTTGGTTTTGCAAATTATGAACTTGTGAAATTTGCGAAGAGTGTCGAGCGAGCAGAGATAGCAGCCGCATAAACATATGATTGTACAAGCCAAGTACCGACATAGAGCTCTACATATGTATTTACAACAACAATAGCAACAACTGCAGCAACAACAACAAACACAATCAGAACCATCATAAATCAATTGGGTAACATTTTCATTTATTTATTTATTTATTACGTGTGCAAAAGCAGCAAATCACATTGTAGGTAAATATCCCAAACATGCTGACGCCCAGCCCCTGCCCCTGCCCTTGTCCCTGGACCTGTCCCTGCCCCTTGACAAGGCCAATTGAATGCTGATATGGGGGCCAGAAACAGGGAAAATTTCGGATACGGATACGCTGATACCGTTACGGACAAGGGCAGCCTCTCAACCGCTCAACCGCTCAACCGCTCGACTCACTCGACTCTCTCAGCCTCTCTCCGAGTCCACCAAATGCGGAATGCGGCGACAATGGCAAACATTTTATTATATTTCATCGTGTTATTTGGGCTTCCTTTGTTGCTGCTCTTTTTGTTGTTGTTTGTACTTGTTACAGGTGTCAGTGTGTGTGTGTGTTTCGCTGTGTTTGTGTATTGTGTGGGCCCCTCTTTACGGCTTCGATTTCAATTTCCATGCCCAAGGCCAGCAGCAGAAATCCCTTTTTGGCAACGCTTTCTCATATACCCAATTCGGGTCAATTGAAAGGAAGTATTCAGGCACATCTATATATATACATATATATTATGTACAGTACAAATCCCTGTTAATGGACAGCTTCTTTTGGCCGAGAGCAAAGCCAGCTTAATATTATTTTGTTTACCTTTCTCTCGCCCCTTTAATATTTAAGCAAAGGCGAAAAGAAACACATTTAGCCATAAATATTTAATATATTTTTAAAAATATTTAAATAGCACTTTGAATTGATTTTTGACCTGGAATATGATGAAAATTCATTAAAAATACAAAACAATAATTTCTATCTATATATGCATATAGAAATTATCAATATGATCAAAGCAGAACGAATTATTCTAGTTTCCTGTGCTCAGCGCTCAAAGATGATTCATAAGAGCCGAGGCGAGTGCGGACATAACCAGTTTGCTTTTGCGTGAGAGTATATTGATTGTAGTTTGCAGCCCTCTTCCTCTCTCTCTCTGTCTCTCTCTCTCTCTCTCTCTCTCTCTGGTAACTGAGTTAAGTATTAAACCTGCCTTGTGAGCCTAACAAAATGCTTCCAACTAAATCTTCGATTTGTTCGTCAATCGTTGTTGCTGCTGACTGCTGCTGCTTAGACATGCAAAACCATTTGGGACTCTTCGGCACGATTATCCTTTCTCTTTTTTTTCTCGTTGAGAACTCAATTTGGAATGTATGTGACTGGGCTAAGTTCATCAGGTGCGCGAGACCCTTTGGACAGATTGACTGACTGACTGACTGACTGACCCACCGATTGACAGAGGGTCTGCTGGCCGCACCCTTTCGAGCTGATGGAAAATGCCTTTAAGCAAGCTTTGTTTTAACAGCGTTAACCAGAAATTCTAGCTGACTGCAGCCCCAACTGGATACGAATCGGGCGTACACACACTTAGTGTATGGCATATGTCATGTGATATGTGACGGCAGGCTATAAATTAAAAGCCAGCCAAGGGAATGCACAGCGACAGAGTGAGAGAGCTAGAGAGGGAGGGAGGGCTTGGGGCTTGGGGCTGAGGAAAAAGCATTTGATATGCTGCAGGAAATCGAAATAATAGATTCAAATGCTATGGCAGTCAGCTCAAAGTGGGTTGGGTGAGAAAACGAGTGGATCGTCACTGGGGACCCGAGGCATTGGGTCAGACCATTAATCACAATCAAATCAGTGGAACAGCTAGCAGATTAGTAGAGCCACGGGCCAGCAGGCAGGCAGAGCGTGCGATTCCAAATGTCAATGCTGAAACAAATAATAATGTTAGTCAAATGATTATAGTAATAGTAATCATTTGAATGCCACTTAATGAATGTCTCTCTCTCTCTCTCTCTCTCTCTCATCAAGGAGCTGTTCGAAAGGTCATTGCCGTTGTAAACACTAACAAGGAAGTTGCAATAGATGCGGGCAGCAGCGGCAGCAGCTGAAAAACAGTCAAATAACAGCAGAACGAGCTGCATCCGGAAAATGCGAGTGAGGAAAAACGCGTCAAAGTGAAAGCCAGCCAAAAGCAAATGATGAACTGATGGACTGACAGCAGCTCAAATGAAGTGTCCATCGCTGTTGCTATTGTTGCTGGCTCTGCTGCCTTTTGAGGTGCGACAGCCGACACACCCCGAAGGAAACGCGTTAAATCTGGCCAACTTAGGGCCGCCAAGTGGAACCAGCGCACCCAAAAAAGAAAAATAACTAAATAAAATGAAATAAAATGAACTCCAGCCAGCCAGCCAGCCAGCCAGCCGGAGAGTCTCTTCTCCAATTTGCATCTCAAAGGCATTTTAGCTGTCAATTATTATATTTGCATTTCAATTTCCCTGCTCTGCCAGCAGCAAAGTCATTCCTCACGTTCCTCAGATATTAATTACTTTAGGCCCTAATCGAATTATTCTTTATTCAAATCGTGCCTAATAGATTAGTTCTTGCTTTCGCACTCTGCAATTGAGCGGATGTTGGGCGCTAATCTAGTGTGAGAAATCGTATGCAAAATTAAAAGGAAATCAAATTTGCAAAGAATTTCACTCGCTTGAAAGATTTCAACAATTACACTGCACAACAAAAAGTTTGGACTGGAAATTGATGAAGCTGAAACTGGAGTTTGAGGAAAGATTGAAGCTTCAGAGCTGTGTAATGTAGATAATGGAATCTGCTCTAGCTAGTAGGCAAGCTAGATACTAGCTTAAAAAGCTGTTCCCATGCCTGTGTAATATTTGAGATAATTTAATACTAGAAGATATTCATAGTAAAGAGCCAACTTAAATAAGTTTTGATAAATTTGCTTTGCTGCTGCTTTGCTTCGAGCATAACTCTAGAGTTTACACATATGTTTAAGTAAAACTATTGCAGTGGTGATTTGGGAACCCCTGAGTTGCATTCCTACGAAATTGAAATTAAGTAATACATATGTATAATATTTCATAAGTTAGTAAACATTCGACATTGAGTCTACCTCGTCAGCATATGAGCTGCCGTCACTAGGCGCCATTGGCTGGGTTTTCCCCGGAGAATCTGCGCTACTTAGGTCGAGCGTTAAATATATATATATACATATATATACTACCTGTCTTTCTGTATTTAAAATTATAAAATTGCAGTTGTTTTGCGCCAGTCACAGCATGAGATGTGTGTGTGTGTGTGTGTGTGTTGCTGCCGCTGTTCAAGCGGTAACCAAATGCAATTTTTGTGGGCAAAACACAGCAGATTTCAAATAATCCATATGGAATATACAAAAAACAATCACACACACTCACACCCACGCCCACACCCAATAAACTAACAGCAAAACAATAAAGAACTATATATATTGATATAGTCAATATAAATTTCTATACGCAAGCTTCTTTTTGCTAAAAAAATCAATCAAATTTTGGATTTGCAATTGCAATTGAAGTTTGATCAACGATTTAGAGCGAGTGAGAGTGCTCAGGCTGGGAGTGTTTGACTAGCAAATACCCTGACTACGAGAGGCTCATGCAGAGCTTATATTTACACACACACACGCACACACACACATACGGAGCCAGGCTGTGCTTCTTATTCTTGTTGTTGTTGACTCAATTTCATTTGGGAGCCATCAAATGTGTCTATCCAACTCAGGCAAAACTTTTCAAATTCAAAATTCAGATTTTTGGGCGCATTAGAGCGTGGCCTGGAGCCATCAGAGGTGTCCACTGTTCGTGCTCAGGCACAATGCGGTAATTCGAGCTCTTGGAAATGCTGCCTTCAAATTGAGAAGGCTATCAAGGAGAATTTGTCTGCAACAAAGCCAATATACCCTTTCGGCCATTTGCAGTGGGTATTTAGCAATATCGTATGAATGAAATTAGCAATGCTCGTTGCCGCGGCAAAGCTTAATAGATTTCATTATCTATATACATATATACGTATATATATATATATATATATATACATATTCATATATATTCACATTTGGGGCAGCTGCCACGCCCAGCTGGCATCATATGACAACACATTTAATTAATCATCGTGTTTCGCTTAAAAACAAATTTCAAATAAAGGTGAAAAAAGTAAAAAAGATTGAGTTTGTCCTCGCTTTAATCGTATTCCATAGAAATATACCTAGATTCGAACAGTCAGCTTGTTCAGCGCATGCCAAACAGACTAATGAATACTCTTATGTGGATGAACTTAAGTTGGCTTAAACTGTCTGACTAACTAGCTAATACTAATAATGATTGAATTGTGTTGGGAATCTATTCAGCCCAGTTGTATTCGACTATTGAGAAAACTAATATACCCGTTCAGATTTGCAGTGTATTTTCTCATATCATCATCCAAGTCACGAGAAAGGAAGGCAATAAAAAATAATTTAAATAGCACCTCATGATCTTATACAATATATAAATATAAAATGTATATATATATATATATATACTTTATATATGTATATATAAATATATATGTTTGTGAGTCTGTATGTATGTTTGCATTTGTTTGAGCAATTTGTACTCTTATTGCTCATTAATCTTTAATAAACAATAGAGTTTTGTGTAGCTGATATGATTCCAGAATTGATTTCACAGCATTCTGTCTTTAGATGACATAATAAATAGTTAAACCGGTTCGACTTCGATTCGCAAGCAATTCGTAGAACTATTTGTTTTTTCTCGGGTTCGGCGTATAAGATGTGTATAAGACTGAAACGTCTTGGACTGCAGCTCATACTAAATTGTAGGAAAATTCTGTTTAGAACTTGCCTAATGTATATACATACGATATACGAAATTCAAATTTCTATCAAAAAATAAATCTGGCAAAGAGCTTTAATATTTTAATTGAAATTTGAAATAAATATTTAATTGAATTTAAATTAATTTATTAACAAATTTTAATTTTATTGTTTTTTTTTAATATATGTTTAATATCGTTTAAATATATTTATTTTCTTTACCTGGTTTTGTTTCATATTTCACAATATATATCTAAAACTTTTATTGACCGTAAATATTTTCTATCTTCACAAAATTTTGTTTGAAGTGTGCACACACACACACACACACACACACACAGAGCCAGAGAGAGAGGCGGGTATGCTGACGAGGCTAAAACTCTCCACTTTTCAATTCAGTTATTAAAATGTGATTTTAATTTTTGCCATATTTCACGTTCACATATGTGTTTATATACATATATATCTAAATGTATTTTATTGCACTTCTCTCTCTCTCTCTCGTGTGTGTGTGTTTGCTTAGTTGTACACGAACACACACACACAAACATGTGTGTGTGTTTATTTGTGCTCAAACAGCTTATAGAAAATTTGATGCGTCCCTAGCTTTGTGTTGATATTTTTTTCTTCTTTGGACTTTGCTATTGTTGTTTTGATTTGTTTTTTGCTTTTTCTGCTGTTTTTTGTGGCTCTCAAATGAATGAGAAAAAACTGCCCGACTAATTTATAATACAAATTTGGAAAGCCCAAATAAACATGCACAAAATTCGTGTACATTTTATAATTTCCAGACACGTTTCGTTTTATTTGGTTTATCTTCGAGGTCCCAAAGAGTAGGGGAGGCAGAGCTTCAAGGGATATACAGATATACATGCATATATACATACATATTTATATTTATTTATACGTGTGTGTGTGTGTTTTTTTTTTTTTTTTGCAAAAACGAATGGCCAAAAAACTGTTAAAAAATTAAAGGTAAATTATATAGCTCTTAATAAATGACTTGGCTCATTTGGGCTGTGCAGCGATATATGAGTACAGGGTGGCCAGAGGGAAGAGCTGTAGTAGAAGCTATCGCAATTGCAATCAAACCAAAGAGTTATATCTATGCTAAAGCTATATCTAAAGCTATCATAATATAGCAAGCGTTGCTTTATCTAAATATCCCTTAATCTATATATCTTTCTACCGATCTCAAACAACTTTTCCTCGGGTTATCGTATATAGCATTGTCAATAACTCTAAGCTGCAAAGCTCTAAAAAAAAACACCCTTTATCTAAGACTGAGCTGCCTAGCTGAACCTCCAACCTCATCTACTTGATGAACCAAATTTGCATATTTTTCAAAGATATTTCTTATTTAAAAGATATTTTTAAACAATAATAATAATTTATTACAAAATAAATATAAATAAATATTTATTAAATAAGATTAAGCTATTTATTATATGTCCAAAAAAACAATATATATATATATATATACACTGCCATGCACTTGAATAGGGACAGCATTTTGAAATCGAATATACAAGTATTTGACTCAAATAAACTTATTAAACCGATATACCATATTTTTTTTTCTATTCAGTATTTCATCCTCTATTAATGTAACTAAACAAAAACTTCTTTAAAATAACCATATTTTTATAAAAAAAAAAATTCTGTGAGTTCTTCATAAATTTCATACTTTTTTTACGTGCACTTGAATAGGGACAAGAGATAAAAATTGATGTTTAACAAAATATATATACATTATATTAATTTTTAAGGCTTATTTAATTATTTCAATTAATTTAGTAGTGGTTAATAGTGTTTGCAGACAATTTTTTTTCCAAATAACTTCATAAATCCCATTACGAAGAGAGTAATATAGAGCCTTTACGTAATTTAAGGATATTTCACTCCCGGCTGTGTCGATGGCGTCTTTTAATGCCTGTATGTCTTCGAATTGCCAACCAGAATCGGAAATCATTTTTTGTCATCCATCTTCATACGTTCTGAACAATGTTGAGATCCGGAGAATATGGAGGATACTCCATAAAAACCACGTTTTGCGGCAGGATTCATATTTTAGACACTCGGAAAGTATGAATTTGGGCATTATCCTTTTGGAAAGTCCATGTAAATAGTCTAAAGATATTATTTAGCTCAGAAAACGCTTCCTTTAGCAAGTCTTTGTAATGCGTTGCATTCATTTCTGTTGAAACTACTTGGAGCTAGCATGGTCCATAATATGAGATGGCCCCCCATAACATTACACTTTTCTCCCGGCTATGGTGCCGAGACAGAAAGCGTTCTTCTTATCGAATACCGTGAAAATAATATGAAAAGTCATCAGTTCCACCTAAGTTAAACCGTTTTTCTTCTGAAAACACCACGGAATGCCATTCCTGCTGCCAAGTCACATGATCACAAGCAAAAACTTGATTCCATGCGTTGGGTATTAAGTGGCGGTTTTTTTTATAGTTTCAATATTTTTAGATGTTCAGCTTTACGAATAACACTGTTTACAATATCGATACTAGCACTTAGTTGTTGTTTTAAATGGATTTTCGAAGCTGGACTATGTTAATTTGATGCTCCTCGAAGAATTCGTCAATCAGAAGTAGATGAAATTTCTTTTTTTATGCAGTCTTTTATATTTTTCCCATAATTTGATGAGTTTTTAAGAAAATTGTATACCAAACTTTTGTTTTTTCCAATTTTTTTTTTAATTTCCCTGTACGTAAAGTTGCACTCCTTGTACGAAAATTTTGTTCCTTTTTCTCCACCAATACGTGTTTTACTGCGGCCCAAAGTATTTTTTTATATTTAAAATGTTTATAAGTTGAAAACAAATTAATTTCATAACATAAAGTTGTATGCATAATGTTGAAATCACTTCTGTCCCTATTCAAGTGCACGTAAAAAAGTATGCAATTTATGAAGAACTCACAGAATTTTTTTTTTATAAAAATATGGTTATTTTAAAGAAGTTTTTGTTTAGTTACATTAATAGAGGATGAAATACTGAATAGAAAAAAAATATGGTATATCGGTTTAATAAGTTTATTTGAGTCAAATACTTGTATATTCGATTTCAAAATGCTGTCCCTATTCAAGTGCATGGCAGTGTATATATATATATATATATATATATATATATATATATATATATATATATATAAATATATAATAGTATTTTAAATATTTACTTTGTAATTTTCCCATTCTCGATTGTTTCATGTATATTTATTTATTCTTGCAGCTCCATTACATGCGTCTGATCTCCTGAATTGTCAATGGAAAGCGAAATTCGAAGCAGCCAAAGCCCTTTTTTTGTCTCGCTTCTTTGGCTTAATTATTCGAAGAAACGCTAAACAGTTCCAATTACACACATAAATGCGGACGGATATTACTAATATTATTTGAAGTCTCAAAATCTGCGCACGATGAAAAACCGAAAGAAACATAAGCACAAAAAGCGAATGACGATGACAGCGACGACGACGACGACGACGACGACGACGACGACGATGGCGATGGCGATGGCAAGAAAGGGTCATTCACATTGTGGTGTGCGTGATGGGGAAGTGACTTGATGGTGGCTGGGCTTGAGGGGGCGGGCGGGCAGCAGTGGCGAGGCGACGTCAGTGTGTGGCCAAAACAGCAAACAGTTAACGGACAAAATGCAAAAGCAACAGGCGAGCAGCTAGCGAGCTGTATCTTGAGCTGTATCTGCGATATCTTTTGAATACATTAGCGGCCAAAGTTAAACCGAGATACACAGAGGGAGAGAGAGATGGAGAGAGAGAGAGAGAGAGAGAGAGAGAGAGAGAGAGAGAGAGAGAGAGTAAAGCAAATTGTGTAACGATTGCTAACCAAGCAAATGTGAGGCTTCTCTCTCGCTCTCGCTCTCTGGGGGCCAGGGATGAGTAAACAGTATTTGCTTTTTAGTACTCACTATTCAGTATTCAGTGCTTAGACTGATGAGTGTGTTTTATGTGTGTGCGTGTGAGTGTGAGTGTGAGTGTGTGGTGCCCTTGCGCTTTCTTTTTGGGCAGTTTAATGAACAGGAAACGGAAATCATTTTGACTCGACACTGTCTCACACGCTGGCTGGTGGTGTGTGAGGTCTTTGAAGAGCGCTCAAATCACTCTTTGATATACGTATATATACACGCTTTATATACATATATAGATATATATTCTATATATATATATATGAACGTTGCTAAGCACTATCTGAGCAATTTATGTCTTTTGTTGTTGTCATAGAATTTTTGTGATCAGCGCTTAAATTGCTTCATAGGTGAAGCCCGCCTTGCCACGCCCCATTATCTTGCACATTGCATGACAGCGAGTAATAAACAAAGGAAGGAAACAATGAAGAAGAAGAAGAAAACAGCAAAAAAAAAACAATTTAATCAAATGTCAAGCTGAGCGCCGAGAGCTGAGAGCTGAGTGCTGAGAGCCACAAGCGCTGCTTCGACTCCAGCCAGCAGACAGCAGTCCGCGCCCTGCCTCTCGTTGGTTATAGAATATGTTTATAAAGGTGCTTGATTTCACAGCACTCCCTTCAAGCGAAGGGTGCGGAGCAAGACTGATAGTCAGCTAGATACCCTGTAAACTATAAATATACAGAGTATTCCTCTAAGGATGTCTCGCATACTTCTCCCAGTCAAGTCTCTTGGCAGTCAGGTCTCTCAGCTAATATACCCCATGTGTGTGCAGTTTACACTTTACACGGCATGGCAACTATTTGGTACATCATAAAAGTTCGACGTGAAGCAGTTTGTTTGGCGTTAATTTCATTTTGGGCACCGCGAGCGTTTACTGTGAATACTAAATGTGCGTATTAATGCTCACAGCCAGCGGCACCATCCACATTAACAATGGGGAGAAAACAACAGCAACAACTACAAGAAGAAGAAGAAGAAGAACAGTAAAAGCAACAATAATAACAATAACAATAACTGCAAACACTAAATTGTACGCTGCATATGGGGGCAATAGCAACAATAAAATACTCGACGAAACATTTAACTAAATACAAAAATTGAGAGCAGTAGAAGAGGGCGAGAGTGGAGAGGGCGGCAGGTAGGGAGCGTGGAGCAGGGAGAGCGCCACCCAATATATGCTCTGAAGTAGACTTAAGGGCAATTCGATTTAGATTGGATTTCATTGCACACTAAAACAGAGAAGTTTGTTCAACTTACAAATGCATTGAAGTCTGTCGGTGAAAAATTACAGGGTATCTCAGTTGCATAACTATGCCAGCTTGTTATCTACAAAGGAAAGTTTTACAAACGTATTAAATGTATTCACAAATATGAAAGAGGCCAAAATCTGCCAATCATATAGCTACTATGTGATCTGCGCTGAGAGTTGTCATCAAATATAATTAAAAATTGCATAAATATCAATTATTGATTTTACGAATTATATATGTTATAATTATAAGATATTAATAAATATAGTATGTGATGTTGAATATATTTATATGTATGTACATATGAAAATATATATCTGCATATTTGTATATAAGTATATGTAAATATGCAATAATTCTCAATATAAAATATATTCATTTATTATTTTTAATTACGAATATGTCATTAACACATTTGAGTTTTATATATACATATGTAGATATATATATCGATATATGTAGATATATATATAGATATATACATACATCTTTTTTGACCATTGCATTTGTGTCTTTTCGAGCCAAGCTTAGAAATGCGAAAACAATGAGAAAATCAAAATTTAGCCAGATACCCCCATATGACAGCATCTATACATATAAACATAGTTATTTTTGGTATATATAGAAAAAGAGCTTGGCATAGGCAAACTTGAAAAAAAAAAATGAAAAGCAACGTGAAACCGAAAACGCGAAAGAGCTAAATTTAAAAATTTCGCCTCCGGCTGTAAACAAGAAACAATTGTTTCGAGAGCGTTTGCCAGGGAGCTGAGCTAGGAAGCGTCGCTGCTGAGAGTGGGCTAAGCGGGCGCGGGTGTGTGTGTAGGCGGCTGAGAGGTGGTTGAAGGGGAGGGAAGGGGGGGGGGCAGCGACAGCGGCTGCGGCATTCAAACTAGTTGGCGGTTCTAGTTGTTGTTGTTGCTGCTGCTGCTGCTGCTGATGTTGATGAGCGGCGCTTGCTTTAGCTATCATTTAGCTACTCAGGTAGACATATAAATATATATATATAAATATATATATATATATATATATATATATATATATATATATATATATATATATATATATATATATATATATATATATATATATATATATATATATATATATATATATATATATATATATATATATATATATATATATATATGTATATTTATGTATATATACTATATATTGTATATATCTGTATATACCTCGCGACGTACGCTGTTTCTGATGGAGATGCTGCTGTTGACTTCGACAACGACGACGGCGTCTGCTCTGAAGCCCATTAAAACTGAACGTAAACCGAAAAATTAGGTTGCCAGTTGACGCACACACACACACATACACATACACACACACACATACACACTCTCATACACACACACTCCATATTACTATTTAGTATTACAAACTTTGACTCAGCGCTGAAGCCGTGGAGACGAAGCTGCACTCCATCAGCAACAACAGCTACAACAATAGCAAAAAATGTAATAATGGGGCTTTTGTGGCTCATACCTTTGCCATTTCATAGCCAAAAAATAACGAGCATACAAAATTTATGAAATACTCGCAGAGAAAAACACACACAAAATACACCAAGTCGAAGCCATGCAACGCGCTGCCGGTGTGAATTTTTCTTCTTTTTGTTTTTTAGTTTTTTTTTTTTTGCAATGAATGAAGCTTCAATTCCCTTTCGCTCCTGCTCTCTCTCTCTCTCTCTCTCTCTCGCTCACTCGGTCTGCTTGCCTCTCACTCCCGCCCAGCGAGTATTCATAATGAGCCGGCCAGCAGGCCGCAATACAATGCACGATAAATTGCCAGAAGTAGCTACTAATTTGCAGTTAGTCATTCAAAAAAACAAGAAAGAGAAGTGCGGATGGATGTGCACGACCAACAGATACACTAGGCGTAGAAGGGAGAGTACAGGGGTTAGATTTTAAATAGGTTCTTTAATAAGTTGGCTAACTGTAGAGAACTAAATCGATTGTTATCGATATTGGCTGGAAGGGAGGAGCTAGATACACTTGAAGGTGTGTCTAGAAGGGAGCCTATAAGAAATGGGCTGAGGCTGAGGCAATTGAGCTAGAGATGCCTGAACTATAACGGTTCGAGAACTATAACGATATAAATCGATTATTATCGATATTAGCTGAACAGGCTGAACCAAAGGCATCTAGAGGAGAGCTAAGATACCCCTAGACAGGTTCAGTGCTTGCAGGGTATAGTATAAATAGCAGAGACACTCAAACAGATACAAAGCAATAAACAGAGAGAAGTCAGATGGCACGACAGGCAGAATGAGAGAGAGAGAGAGAGAGAGGGAGAGCGGGTGGGAGGGAGAGAGGTTAGTTAGTCGACTGACAGGCCCGAGCTAGACGAATTGCGAATGTTTTGTGCTCCTTGCTGTGCGCTTTGACTGCATCTAATGACACTAATAAAGTTGGCCCCGCTGATGATAATCTGTCTCTGGCACTCAGCCCGCCGAGGCGGACTTATGTGCAGGCTAGCAGGCAGGCAGGATGTGACTGTAAAAGATATCTGAGCAGTTCAGCAAAAAAAAGCCAAGCCAAGTGACAAGTACTTAACGAGCGAATACTCTACAATCAAAGCAATTAAGTTGGGCAAGTGAAGGTGCCCCAAAGTCCCAAAAGTCACTATTAAAGTCTTAACTTTTATATATATATGATATATAATTTATATATTATATATATATATATATATATATATATATATATATATATTTATATGCAGCTAATGCAAAGCAGGACATTTGCATTGTCTGTTTGAGCCGTTCGCACTTGAGTGGAAATCCTCTGGCAGAACACCAGTGTGACCATTGCTTGCCACAGAACAATTTCAAGGTGCACTGACTGTAACAAATATCTTTATTAAACTTTTACACACACACAGAGAGACAGAGTGGAGCTGTGAACTGGTCGTGGCTCGTATTCGTACCCGTTCGCGTTCCCACAGCATCTTGAGAACGAAGATGGTCTTGTCTGGCGGCTGCTGCTGTTTTCTCGTTATTTGCATTTTATGGTTCGACTTTGGGCACTGCACAGTGGTACCCACCCGTTGCCCATCAGCTACCCACTGCAAGCAGCCATCGGCAATGAAACGACTAATGAATGATGATGTGATTGATACAGTAAATAAGAAACTTGTAGAGGTTTTAGTTTTTCTTTTCTACTCAAAGTCTTTTGTTGTCGAGCTGCTTTGGCATGCAGCCCACTGTGCAGTGCTGTTTGTCGTCTCGTTTTTTCTTTTTTATTATTTTTTTCTCTGCTTCTAATTTAAGTTTGCTGCGCTTTGTTGTTAGCCAAATATTTATGATTGACTTTTATTTGGCGACCAGCAGCTCGATGCAAGTCCAGAGGCATCCGCAGCTCAGACCGGAATATGGACTGGCATAGGGACAGCAGGGACTATGATTGGGACTGGGACTAGAAGTGGGAGTGGGAGTGGCCGGGGCACAGGAACTGGCAATTGGCCACTGGGCATTCTAGTTATATACTTGAACTTTAGATATTTTGCATTTTTGCAAGTTCCACTAAGTAGTTCAGTCGAGTTCTGCTCGGTTCAATGCAGTCGAGATATGTGTACATACGATGAATGCATAGAAAAGTTCGTAAATACGAGCATGTTTTTCCGTTCTTTGTGTGCGTGCGTGTGTCTGTGTGTGTGTGTGATAATGTGTGTGTTGGGAAATCTGAGGCCGTGCTGTTAGCCAGATATTTGTTGTTAACTAACTTTGCAGTCAGCTCACCTTTGATTTGGCCGTTTTGGGGTAAGTTTGTGCTTTTAATTTGTGTGTAAACTGATGCAAACCAATATTGAACTTTGCAATAGCTGGCCAACAAAATGTCAGCTCATTCATTAAAAACTTGCGCAAAGGTTTTTGGTTTTTCGCTTTTGGGATTTCACGTTTCAGGCAACCCGACTACAGTTTGGTTTAGGTTTCGTTTTTGTTTTTTTTTTTGGTTTTTTTTTTGTTCAGCAATAGCAATTACCTGACCATGTGAAGATTCAATTACAAATTGCCAAAATGAAAAATGAAACAAGCTGAAAGCAAAACATTTGATTTCCCTTTAAGTACAGGAAACTGCATTAAGCATTCCGATTCCGATTTGGCTTTCCATTCCAACCATAAGAAGTTCTATCTCAGATTGATTATCTCTAATCTTTATACTCGCCAAAAGGCAAATCGATCAATAATGTGAATTGAAACTAAAATGTATCCAAATATGTATATACAAGAGGAAATTTGTCGTATTTTCAATTGGCCTAGCAATATTGCTATCATTATTATCATAGCTATCATTATTATGTTACATATCATTCACCATTATGTCTTTCATTAGGACTTATTCTTTTGCACTATCATTGTATATGATATGATATATATTATTATTATAAAATTATTATGATTATTATTATAAATTTTATTATTATTATTATTAATACTATTATTATTATTATTAATATTATTTTTATTAATATTAGTATTATTATTACTATTATTATTATTATCATTATTATTAGCATTAGCCTTAAAATTCATTATGATCATCATCATCATTATTGGCATTTTCATTAATATTGTCAAGCTAAATAAATATAATTATCATTGTCATTGCGACTATAATTAAAATTATCATTAGCATTGTCATTTTCATTATGATAAGTATTATCATTTGTATTGGCATAAAAAATCTAGGTTAATATATTGAGATTGATCATTATCATTAGCATCAGCTATGTCCATATCATTATCATTAGCATTGTTATTATTATTATCTCTTCTAGTTTCATTGCCACTATCCATATCATAATCATGTTCATCATTATTGACATTATCATTGTAAATCATCGATTATTAATATGATCACTGTCCACATTTCTTATCTCTCAGCGCTTTCATTATCTTTATCAATATCATTGGAATTGGCAGCATTCATATTTGCTATTAACATCATTATCATGATTGACCTATAGTCATCTAGTCATTTTTATCATTAGTATAATTACTATTTATTTATTCAAAATTAAATGCTTTTCACTCAATTTCCATAGTGATAATGTTTTTTCAATGGTAACTGATGTAGCTTTAACAAGCGAAAAAAATGAAAATAAAATGCAAAAAGAAAAAAACAAAGCAAAACAAGCGAAAATAAATAGTTATAATTACAGCAAAAATCTTTTGTTTTCTCCATATTTTCATTAATTTCAGTTTTGCTATCCGGCAAGGCAGTTGCCAATGTTTAATTACCCCTAGGTCTTTTCCATGTCGGACTTTGTTTACTTTGCCAATTTCTAGCCGAAAGCTACAATTAATAGAAAAAGGCCAAAAATCGGAATTACGTATGCAGATGACAGACCCGAGACTCTTGATGCCCCGTCAATTCGCTGATTATACAAAAAAAAAAGAACGCCCAATGCGATATTTTGGCACTGCCACGAGGAAGAGCAACTAACAAAAAGTTAGAACTCACCGCCAACAACAACAACAACAACAACAACAGACAGAAATCGAAGCATCGTAAGATTTCTAATTTTTATTTACCTCAACGTAGCCCACCATCATTGTTGTTGCTTCTAATTAAGTTTTTTTATTTTTGTTTTTATTTTATTTTTATTTAGAGACCGGCGCGCAAAACACGTATACGACGCGAGACCTGTTTTTTGTATATATGTTTGTTTTTTTTTTTATATATGTATGTATATTTTTTTTTGTGGCAGGCCTCAGCTGCAGACCTATGAGTGATCAAAGCTCGACTAGGGACTGAAACTGCGAATGCGACTGGGACTGGGAGTGCGAATGGGATTGAGCTCTTGGGGAATTGGGATTTACATATGTCTGCGGTTTATTGCGCACATAAACATATATATAAATATATATATAAATATATATAAATATCGTATATATCGGCTGTCAGTGTGTATATAATTTGCATTCATTGGCAAATTGTGTTTTTAAATAATTAGCAAATGAATGATTTTCAAACAGAATTTCTTTTCTTTTTATATTTTGCTGCTGCTGCTGTTGTTGTTGTTATTTTACTGCTCTGAACGATTCCTAGAAAAGTTACGTAGAGTTTTTCGCTTCAAGGTCTGGGCAGGTACAGTTGCTGTAGCTTAAGTTTAATTGCCAGCGATTTCTTGGAACCGAATCGAAAAAAAAACAAAAAAATGCAATTGATCGAAATAACAAATCTGTGCCGCTTTAAGTATGATTGACACCTTAATAGACGAATCACGAAGATGCCAAAAAATAACTAGAAAGAGAGATGAATATAACACGAGCGAAGCAATAGAGCATGAGGAGAAAGGCATGCTGCATACTTAACACCCTTGATCATACAGCAGGATATTTAGAGATGCCTTAGTCATGCGTCATTCTGATGGAATGACAGCAATGAACTAGAAGAGTATAAGAATGAATGTATATATTATATTATATATAAGCAGAGAGAGGGAGAGAGAGGAGAGAGAGGGAGAGGCAACTGTTGCTGATGCTCAGGCTCAAATGCTACTCAATATGATAATAGCAAAGTGTAGAAACAAGTGGAAGACGTGCTTCATATAACATTTCGCAGCTTGAGTGCTGTGCTAAAGCGTTTGCATTGAGTAATTTCAAAATTGAATTGTATTCGGAATTTCGAGGCACACATACAGGGAGACAGATAGAGAGAGAGAGAGAGAGAGGGAGAGAGCAAGACTGTGACGTGTGTATAGTTGGAATCTCTTTGCTTGCCAGCTTAGTTCTAATGCATTTGCATTCCCCAGACGTAGACAACCGCAAGGACACATTCTCAGCCTGCCATGCATCAGTGCTTATCGAGCACCGGCAATTGAGATGCGCTTCTCCCGATGCCTCGATACACTCGCTGCTGCTGTTGCTGTCGTTGTTTTCGCTTTGTTTCGTGTGGCGTGTCATCATTAGGATGCTGTCAGAAAACAAGCGCACTATAAACTTCGTCTCTCAGCTTGATCTGGCATCCTCATCGGCGGCTCTAATGCATTTTTCATGCATACATTTAGCAGCGTTGCGCCAATCAGGCGACGAACCACTTCAGTCCCATGCCTGTCTAACCGACTGTCTTCACAGCAGCCGTCACACCCTGTGATTTGGCATTCACAGAGGGATTCGCTGGCAGCGTCCTGAGGCTGTATCTCAGGCTTCAAATTTATAGGTTTTTTAATTGATTTGATGGCGGATTTTAGCTGTCATAACTGAGGGAATTCCCTACTCCTACTCCTTCTACTCAGCAAAGCTTACCTTTATACATTTTCTGTATCATTCGAGCTTAAGTCTTGAAATTGATTTTCTATTAAACTCTGCTCTATACATATATTGGTATAAATACATATAATTATCTGATATATCATCATCTATTGGAGTCTGATTATGATAAATGAGGTCAGGTCTGTTCTTCTAGATGCTCAGCTCTAATTTCACATGTACAATTATATATATAGGGTATGTGTACGTCAGGTATGCATACATTCTTGACACTTTTACATTGGACTCGATTCTTTTTTTGTTGTTTATTCCAGTTGTTGTTATTCTGGTTTTTTTTTATCGTTCATTTCGGCCCAATTTCGCGCGCTGCATTAGAAGTGCGGCCCTCAGCAATTGAAATTTAATTGCTGTGCGTGCAACTCGTTCCGTCCGAATAGTTCGTCAAAATTTGTAGCATTCGATATTCGGTATTTCGTATTTCGAATTTCGTATTTTAGCTTCCGCAGTCGATTTCGAGCACTGTCAATGGTTTGGTTAATCATCAGATTGGGCTGTGCATGAAGGTTGCGATTAAACAAGTCAATTTTCAACACTTTGTACAGCGAAACGTGTCGAATTCGCGATTCGCACTTTGCCAACTGCCAACGTTCCCGATTATGAAACAGCGAAAGACGATATGCCAAATGTAGATTGTCGCCAGCAGAAGACTGGCCCAATGGAATGCACATTTTGTGAGGTATGAGATACGTGAATTTTCACAGAAGTCTCTCAAAATCGATCGAGCAGCATGAAATAAGACTAATAAAATTGATTTCCAAGTCTTGTCTGTCGAACTTCCGAACTATATGGTTTAAGTGGGCTAATGAGCCTCATAAAAGTTTACTCTTGAAGAAAGTATAATCAGTCCAGTCAGCATCAATCAAATACCCAAAGTATCTCTAGGTCATGTATATATGTAAGTATCTATAGGTCAATGATATAATCGAATACTCAGTCTGTCATTCAACAGCTAAGTAAATTAATGAATCTATCAATCTCTATCAATCACCTAATCAGTAATCTTTAAAGTCAATCAAAGTGATTGACGTAGTCTAGTCTAATATGTTATTCGTATGCAAAGTCTGTCACTCAGTCAATCAGGCAGTCAGTCAGCCTAAAAAGTTTATCAATCAATCTCATAGTCAGTTATGATTGATGTCAATCAATCAGTGATCAGTTAGTCAAAAAAAAAAATCAGTGATTAACTGAATCACTATCAATCTCTATCAATTTATCAATTCTATCAATTTCAGATTCAAATTTGTAATCAATCATTCAGTCAGTCATTCTGTTAATAAATCCATCAATCAATCAATCGGTCAACCTCTTCTTCTTACACAGTCATTCAGTTAGTAGAACGCCTGTCAGTCATCTGACATTATTCAGGTGAATAATAAGTCCATCAACCAATCAATCAATCAATCAATCAATCAAGCAGATTCAGTCACTCAGTTAATAAGCTTGTCAATCAATCAATTGGCCTCTCAATCAATACAGTAACTCAGTTCATCAATCAGTCAATCATCGAGCAAGTCAGTTAGTCAATTAGTCAGTTCAGTCACCTCCGGTCGTTCAGGTAAACATTCAATTCAACTCAATCAAACAGTCAAATACTTATATGAGTTGAAGCTTGAAAAGTTGATTGCAAACTTCGATAGGTTATAGGAAAACAATTAAGACGTTGCCTAAGCCCTAATTGAGCTGAAACTAAGGAAAATATATTTGAAGTGCGATTATAGTTATGTTTGAGGCACTGGCCTCGCTTTGTGTGGCTTCTGTTGGCTTTGTGATAAGCGGATTCGGAGCAAATTTGAACAAGATAAATGCCGCTTAATTGCTGAGCAGTGAGCGAACTGGCTCCTAGAGCGTAGACAAAGGGAGACTGATATATGAGCAGATGAAGATTGAGCTAGAGTTGGCCGACGACGGACGACGGACGACAGACGGTGGACGTCGGACGGATGGATGACACCACAGAGAGATACCACATCAAATTATAAACGAAAGTTCCCAAACAATTTAATCAGCGGCGCACAACACGCCGAGCACACCAGACAGCGGGCAAATGACTGCTGAGGGGATACCAAAGGGGGAGAGAGAGGTGGAGTGGAGTGGAGTGGAGTGCAGTGTGTGTATGTGGATTGGAGGCAACAAAAGACACAGTCTGAGATGGCAGCCGCGTTGGCTGAAGCTGCCTCTTAACGGTGCTCAAAGAAAAATCTTGTTAGATCTTTCAAAAATTCCTTGCCACCCAGCCACGGGCAATGGAACGAAACGGAACGGAACAGAGGAGGGGAAGCGGGGACGATAGGTAGGGGAACAAAACAAAAGAAGACAAAAATAAAACCATAGAATAGAAAAGAACAAAACAGAACAAGAGCCGAATAAAACCGTACGAAACGAATGACGAAGATGGAGACGCAAACACTGTCGGAAAATCGTTTAGATGGCTAAAGTGGAAAACTGAAAAGCGCACAAACTGCATCAGCAGCTACAACAGCAACAGCAACAGCAACAACAACAACAACGAGTTGCTGATGAGCGCAAAGGGAGACGCAGTTGAAGCAGTTGAATCTGAAGTCGATGGCAGAGCCACAGAAACAGTCGCAGCCACAGCCTCAGCCACAGCTCTGGAGCCACTGTGATTGGCATTGGGGAAACTTGTTACCAAGACACAAAAACAAAAGAGACGCAAAAGAAGCAGAGATGAGAGAAAAAATAAAACAAAAAAAAAAAAACTCAAAAAGAGCAAAGTAAGCACACACACACACACAACAATGCTCAATTTGTACGACTTTCCAATACTGTACGCGCGCTGAGTAAACAGACGAAATGGGTTTGAACTCCGAGTTGCTTGTATTACTATAGACTCTAGATCGAAGGCTATCAATTTAGATGGAGTGCGAGCTGTATTTATACTAGATTCTTTAAGATTTGCTCTTGGCATGAACTTTAAAGAATTAATATTCTGTGGGGGAAGTTGACTTACTCAGAAAATACACTCGCTGAAGGCGTATTAAGTAAAGAGGTGAAATGGATTCCCTCTAAATGATTATAGTCCTAGCTAGAAGATTATCACTTACAGCAATAGATAAGCTAATCAATGTATAAATTAAAAACTAAAAAGATGAATAACTCCAGATGAAATAACTCCAAAAATCTCTTTAGAGAAGAGCTGAGTAAACCAGGCTAAAGAACTTCAACTCACTTGCCTAGATCTCAGGTATTATAATAGATAGATGTATCATTTCTTTATTGATTTATTCTTTTGTTAAATTACAAAAAAAGAACATTATTTTGAAGAAGCACTGAGTAAACAGTCGAAATTGATTTAAGTCCAATTTCATCCAAATGTGGCCTAGACTTATGTTAATTGAAATAAAATGGAAAACAAATTTAATAATTTTTTTAAGATTTACTTTTAGTCAAATCTAAAATAAATTTTAAAAAATAATGTACTTTTAATATATAAAATACTAACTAAAATATAATTAAACTAAAACTGGAAAAATTAATTTTTTAGATCAGTTCCCCTAACGATCTAGCTGAGAGACTTTCAATTATTTATAGCAACAGATGAACAAAGATAATTCTTACTAATTTCTAAAGTTTTTAAGATAATATAATGAGGAATAACTCCAAGAACCTAAATGTAATCCGGCTCTGTTTGATATATAGTATACAAGTGTTAGCCCTGGGTATAAGGTATTATGGTCCACAATAAATAATTATATATAGTTATTCAATATTTATACTAATTTTTTGCTAATATTTACTCTTACGTACATTGTAAGGAGAACCTCCTGAAAGGAGATCTGAAATACTTATATATATACATATATAAGCGATGGTTCAGTTCCTTAATATGGCTTATGTAATTGCTTATTGTTGCAAACAGCAGACAGCAGAAAGTGGGCACAATCTAAGCATTTGAAAAAGAGATAAAATTCAACGCTGCTCATCAGGCAAATCAATAACAATAAAACGAAAACTTTCAACTTGAATTAAAAAAGTTGCAATTTTTTTGGTATTTTTCTGCTTTTTTTGCTTTTGGTTGCAGTAATTCACGAGGTGAGCTGTGGGCGGGCAGCTGGCGTAACGGGCATTAGGTCTGAGCTGGCTTATAACCGCTCGACCGGTAAAGTGAACGGTAAATGGTGAGGGTGGTGGTGGGGGTGGGGGTAGGTTGTGGGCGATAGGTCGAGCTGAGTTGGGAGGATAGCTCGAGGATGGCTGCCAGGACTTGTGCAAATTGGGCAAAGTGCTCAGGCAGACACATGCGAGCGCATGTAAATCCTTTGCTATATTTATGTCGTTTAACGGCAATTGGGCAACTTAAAAGGATTTGCCGATAGATTGGCGCTGTGGGTCGTCACGGAGGGGTCCTTGGGCCCTTTGTGCGCGATACGTATTCAATTTGAGCAGCGGAAATTGCGAAAAGCGCAAGAACGCAAGGGCGACAAAATGGGTTTCTTGATTTTCGCTTACCTGTCAGAATCCGAGTGCAGCAGATGCGGCGGCGGCTACACTTCTCGCTTGTAATCCATGTGCTAGTTGCGCCGGCGCAGCGGCAAGCGAGCGAGAGAGAGAGAGAGAGAGAGAGAGCGAGAGAGAGAGAGAGCGAGAGCGAGAGTCCTTGCAGCAGTTGCATTCAAATTGACGACGGCCTGCCGCAACGAGTCGCGAGCCATGACAGGTCAGTGCTGTGGTGCAGTGGTTCGGGTCAGTGTTGGAATAGGATTAGGAGCGCAGGCAGTGGCAACAGGTAGGCAGCGCACGCACGCACGCACACACGCACGCACGCACGCATGTACGTGTGCAATTAAAATAAACCGAAACCAAAAACAGAAAACAAAAAAAAAACTTGTGAGAAGAGTCTCTCTCTCACACACACACACACACACTCACGTCAAACTTGACGAAAGACAACGCACAATTGCTGAAAGAACGAACGTTTTCTACGGTAAAAAAAAAAAAAAAACGAAAAAAAAATTAAATAAAATGAAAACAGCGCGAAACGAAAATTGAGACTTGCGCGCGCGATTCGCTCTGTGGAGAGAGAGCGAGAGAGTGAGAGAGAGAGAGAGAGAGAGAGAGCGGCGGGCGAGCGAGAGCAACCTGCTGCTGCTGCTACTCAATAGAGTGCGACTGCGACGGCGCGCCTTTGAAAATCAACTGAGGCGGCGGCGGCGGCGGCGGCAGCGACGCGGCGTCGCGTCTTGCCAACTCTGATTGCGCGACGTCGCAGTCGACGCAAGCGACACGTAAGTGTAGAAGTAAGTGAGTAAGTATGTTGCCTGACGTTGAAGTCTTTTGTTTTTGTTGTTTTTTTTTTGTATTTTTATTTTCCTGCAGTGTTGGAAAACGCGCGCAGCACAGGTGTGGCTCTGCCGGCAACAAACTTATGCTAAATTTAAACAAAGTGCGCCTGTGTGTGCGAGTGCCTGTGTGTGTGTGTGTGTGTGAAGCTTGTTTCAAAATTTCTTCAGTTTCGATACAGAACCAGTTTCGATTGCTGCGCAAAATATAAGAAAAACAAAAACAAAAACAAAAAAAACAACAAAATCTGCCGCGTTTCGTGGTTCTCGTTTTTGTTGTGATTGTTATTGCTTTCCTTTGCTTTCTACCAACAACTTCTTGTTGTTTTTGCTCATTTCGTTAATCATAATGTATATTCAGAAACTCATATATATGTATATATAGCTACAGTTTGTAGGCGCATGAATTTCGTCTGTGATTCTTATGATCAACTTTTGACGTTGCCTTTGTAAGCCACATTCTTTTCGCGTTGTTGTTGTTGTTGTTATTTGAAATCGGGTCGACAGCGTCGCAGTCGCTGCTTAGTTATTCTACACAGCTCTCATGTGTGCTTGTGTGTGTGTGTGGACAAACAGGTATCATACATAAATATGTATGTAAATAGACAGAGATAGAGTGAGAGCTGAGAGTCAAGCGCGAGAGAGCGGCTGCGAGAGAGAGAGAGAGAGAGAGAGAGAGAGAGAGAGAGAGAGAGGCCTCATCATAATACTCATCTATGTATATACGGCCGTAGCAGGCGAGCAACCAACCTGTCGTCCGTCTCTTTGCCTCTTTTCACCTTTCTTTTGGTCTGCCTGCGCCGTTGCCGTTGCCGTTGCCGTTGCTGCTGCTGCCTGTGTCTTGAGGCTTTGCTTTGCGCGCTCGTTCGTTTCATTTCATGGCAGCAGAGAGAAAAACATCATTACCATTGTCATTATCGTGATGAATATTATCGTAATTATCTAGCTGATCGCTAGCTCTCACTCTCTCTCTCTCTCTCTCTCTCTCTCTCAGTTAACCGGCTAAAGGCCAACTTCGAGCCACATCAATTAATCACAACTCGATCACAAGCCTCACCCACCCACACACACACACACACACACATAGGGAAGCTTCCTTTTAGTTCTTTACGCTGCCTGTAGAGGGCGGCTAGCTGGCCTTAGATCAGTTGCAACAAAAACTGAACTCAACTCAGCCAGAGTTGATTTTTTTTTCTTTTTCTTTTTTTTTTGCCACGCTCAACGATCGTCGCCGTCGCCGACGACGTCAAATTAGAAAATTAGTTGCACAGTCTACAAAACTTGTTTATTGGCTTTCTAACCGCGTCGAGTTGAGGCGGAGAGACGACATCTGCATATGTACACACACGCACACACGCACACATACACACATACACACATACACAAATATGATAAACTGACAACTGGCAAGTTCTGGAGCCCGACTCTACAAGCTCTACCTGATTTTCAACTTGTGGAACAACAGTTAACAAAAAAAAAAAAAAAGAAACGAAGCAGAAGAAGATGTAGAAAAAACTACAACAAATCTGTGTAAAGTTTAGGAAAATGGATAACGATTTGAAAGAAATTTGACGAGCTTTGCTGCGCTCGCGTTGCACACACATAAATTGTGGCAAAGCTTTCGCATCGCATTTGTGGTATAATTCTTAGCGAAATTGTCATGGAACTGCCAAGATGATTTACGGCCCGCTGGCCTACAGCCTCATTTATCATAAGCCAAGAGGCATTCTAAGCCACATTCTCTAGCGGCGATTGGGCTTGCGATTTTCCCCCCTCTCTCTCTATCTCTCTCTCTCTCTCTCTCTCTCTCTCTCTCTCTCTATCTGTCTCTATCTGTCTGTGTGTTTGTCAGCTTTCACCTTGGCTGCAAATGGCTGCAGATTTGCAAATCATTCGCTTCCGCCTGTTTGGCTGCCTGTTTATCCTGGCTAGAATTGTGGAGAGCTCGTCCCACAGCATTTTGTTTACGTTTTTGGTGACGCTCTGGTCAAATGCAAAACCACTTCTGTCTCTGTCTCCCTCTCTCGCTCTTGTTTCTCTTTTCTTTTTTTTTTAGTGGTTTCGGCCTGGACTGGGCTGGCAGTTAACGCTCTAGGTCTGGGTCTGGGTCTGGGTCTCTCTGCAAGCGCTTAAAAATTTAAAAAAATAAAGACTGGTTTTCCACGTTGGCCCCGTGGCTAAAAAGGAAGTTGCTCGTAAAGTGGCGAAAGCCGCCAGCAACAACAACAACAACAACAACAGCAACAACAATGTTTGCTAGCAAATTCTGCGACGCTTTCTTTCTATGCTTAATTTCGCTACGAACTCAAATTTGGTTTTGGGTTTTCGGTTTTTGGTTTTTGGTTTTTGGCTTTGCGCTGCGACTGGCCTCTGCTGTCGCTGTCTCTGGATTTGATTCAGTTTATATACATATACACACACATATATATATACATATATATTTATCGAGTTATTGTAATCCTAAATAATTTTGATTTTTCGACAATTTCACGGCGCACTCGAGAACTATTTTGAAAATATGGCAAAACTATTTTCACAGCAAAAAAAAAACAACAAGATTTAATTAATTACTTTAACAGGAGCAGCACACTCACAACTCAAAAAAAAAAAAAAAAAAAAACTTTAGTGGAAACAACAGAATAATTTATTTTTGAGTATTATATGCCGGCTTTGTGGAGCATTGTAAAATTGGATAATTGAGATTTACTTCGGTGTTTGTTTTCTTTGATATTTGTTGCTGTTGCGCTTTTTCGCAAATTTGTGTTCGAGTTTTGAGTTGAGTCTCCCAACACTGGAGACGGCGACGAATGGACACACGTTGCTGTCTTTGCTCTGCCGCGCTGCTTGACCGTTCACGACAACGCTCCGAGAGCGACTGATGCGCTAGCCACAGCGCCAGCCATGTGGAACCTCCCGACACAGCAGCTCAGAACCAGCGACGGCCTCGCAACACGTTGCCGACGGCAACAACAACAAGCGCAGCGACGGCGGCTGCAAACCCAAAGTCGTTGGCTGTTGCGCGCCGGTTGCGCTCGCTGCCAGAGGCGTCGACAACGGGGGCCCCATAAGCCGAGATTGATGTTGGGTGACTCAACAAGAGTTTTACTTTTAATGATATATCTTAAGCAGTCTACTGACTGTTGAAAATGTTTCAGAGTTCGAGTGTGAATGGCTAGGAATGATATGTATCAAGGTTTATCTATATATATATGTATATAGATATACATAGAGGTTGGTTACAGATGATAATAAATACTGATGGAGAAAGAAAATAAAAGGAATGAGAAGTCAAATAATAATAGAGAAAAGTACACAATATACCGAATTTTTCTCTAGTCCCTTGATGATAATGATAACTCTGCGAACCATATAAATTAATGAAGGACAGATAATGGTTATTAAATGTAGATCTCAACAAGGCTATGTGATTTTTTTTTAAATAAATAAATAATTTTTAAATACATTTTTTATTTGATTTTCTGATTCCACTAAGATTTTTATTTATTTATTTATTTTTTTTAATTAAGTGCATCTTTTCAAAATATTGTATAAAAAGTATATATATTGATTGATATATATTGATATTAAAATTACAAAGGTACATCCATAAGTATTATCTCGATATATCTTTGATCAATTTGGTCCAGTTTCTATCACATTAATTTTCTAGCTAATAATATTATTATTATTATAATAAATATTATCATTATTATTATTATTATTATTATTATTATTATTATTATTATTATTATTATTATTATTATTATTATGATTATTATTATTGTTATAATTATTGTTATTATTATTATTATTATTATTATTATTAATATTATTATTATTATTATTGTTATAATTAATATTAATAATAATATTATTATTATTATCATTATTATTATTATATCTATTATTATTGACCACCAAGCCATTTACCGTTCCACACATAGTTGATTCCTCAAGTAAATACATATTTGTCTTGCTTTCGCAGCCCCTTTCAGTAGTTTGCAGGCGACTCTGCTACATTTATGTTGCATGCAACATGTTGGGTGTTGTGTTATTATTTTTGACAATTGTTGCTTTGCTGCTGCTGGTTGCTGGTTGCTCTGTTGGGGTTGCATCGCGTCTCTAATTGACACATTTGAGTTCAACTTGTTGAGTTTATTGTCATCTTAATGTAATACTTATTTACGCTGATTCTCTTTAGTGGAAACCACCCCTAACAACTAACGTTTACCTCCACCTCAACCTAATCTCCCCGTCTGTCTCACTCTCTCTCTCTCTCTCTATCTTTCTGCCTCGCTGCTCCACTTGTGACTTGAATATTAACATAAATAGTTTAAATGGCTTGTTTACAATTGAGTTAATTTCTTTCTAGATCAACTTACATTAATAAGCGCAGATTTTGATGATTGCCTTGAAATAGTTCTGGAATTGTACAGAGAGTCGGCAGAGATGAAACTATCTGGAATATTTCGAGAATGTTTGGTATGGAAGAGACGATGTGGAGGAGATAACTAAATATTAAAAGATATATCTCTTGAATATATAAAGATATAATGAAAAAGAGCGAGAGAAAGAGAGGGAGGGTGTATACCAAGAAATATGGAAGGAGAGAGAGAGAGATTGAGATGGAGACAGCTTGATAGGGCAAGATAGACATTGCAAGATATAGAGGGAGTGAGAGAGAGAGAGAGAGAGAGAATAAGAAAGAGAAAGTGCTAGAGAAGGACTGAGAGAAAGAGTAAGAATATGAAAGAGAGAGAGAGAGAGAGGGAGAGAATAAGAAAGAGAGACTGCTAGAGAAGGACTGAGAGAAAAAGTAAGAATATGAAAGAGAGAGAGAGAGAGAATAAGAAAGAGAGAGTGCTAGAGAAGGACTGAGAGAAAAAGTAAGAATATGAAAGAGAGAGAGAGAGGTATACATATATAGGGAGAGAAAAAGAAAGAGAGAAAAACGACGATAAACCGATACACAAAGAGAAAGAAAGCGAGGGACAGATAGCGAGAAGGGGAAGAAGAGTGAGAGGCGCATAAAGATAGAGAGATATGGAGAGAAAGAGAGCGAGATAGATCGATATGAAGAGAAACGGAGAAAGCCCTCGCTCTCTCAGCCAGTTTACAGCTAGACGCACTCAGCACATAAAGCATATAAACATATATGATGTCACTTGAATCCAATCATTATATGAAGATATCCAGATGTATTGCTGATGACTCCCAGGCAAATCTCGGTCTTTATCACAATTTCGCGCTTGATCGCATTGCCGGCTCGGTGGCCGCTCGCAACATGTTGGACGCGCGGCTGGCAGCATGTTGGGCTGAACTTTGACACGACTGCAACAGGTTGCCTGCCCTCGGCAGCCACTAGCTGAGCAGGAGAGGGCGGAGGGCGGGGGCGGGGCGGCTCATGACTTAGCGCAAGTGTAAGCAAATTGCGGTATTCTGTCAATGGAGACTTAGCGCAGCTGTTTCGCCCATTTCCATCTAATTGGAGTCGCCGTGCTGCAGATGCACATTCATTCCGGCGAGAAACCCCTTTGGAAAAACATGCGAACAGCCGAGCCGAGCCTGATAAAGCACCCAAATGCAAATACACTTATTTCCGATACGCTCGCACATTGCCCACTGAATCGGACGGCCCGTTCTGCCGCAGGGTATACTTACGTGCATTATAATCCAGTTGCAGCGATCGATCAGTGACATCACCGACGGTTACGAGCTGGTCGGAAACAAAATAAACAATTTGTCGCATTAGCCAATCGAATCAGGTATTGCCGGCACTTTTCCATTTAAATATTTAGCGAGCAATTAAAACAGAAGGTGCTCCGTTCACAGACATTTTCGCATGCACATTCCGCTCCCATGCTCCCTGTATCCCTGTCTCCCCACTTCCACTCCCACTCCACGATCTGCTTCTGATAGACGTCAATCGAACAGTCTCTGCCCAGCACATCTTGCAGTCCGATTTCGATCGCATATCACATCTGGGGCTATGTATTTACTTTCAATTATCTGCCAAAGCACATGCTCAGCATCGCATTACTGTAATCTATCGAGCCAGCTGTAAACACTTTCGTTATTACTTTCAAACTGTGTTATTCGGGGGCTTAGTTTACGCACGGCTCTCTGGTGTCAATGGCTATATATATATATACATACATATGTATATAAATATATATTTATATACAATAACAATCGCTTCTAAAGTTCAAATTGCGTATATCTTGACCACACCCTCAGAATCGAATCATTGTTTACATATCGAATGATTTCCACGGCATTCACTAAGTAAACAACTTTTTGGATATATTAAAAAGACTCTCATGGCTTAACAGTGAATGATTAACAGTTTGACTCAAGTGTGCGAGTGTCTGCCACAGATCTGGATAATCTCTTTAGAGTCTGCTCTCAGAGGGGCATGAGCTTAACTGAGCTGTCATGATATATGCGCTGAGTTTCATCAGGGGAGATACACCGGAGTTAGATCTTCATATATCTCGCTGATACAAAGTTAAGTTATGTTTTTTTCTGCATGGTTATGATTCGTATGACATCCTTAAGAGTCATCCTTACTCTTCAGAGTTGAATATTACCCAAAATGTCTGATATCATCTTCATCTTGGAGACATATCTATGAATATCTCCAAGTCACATACATATCTTCGAAACACTTCGCCTTTCTCAAGAAAAGCTCAAGTTGCCTTCACGCAGTTCCTATCAAGAGTTCCAACCCTTGAGAAAGTTTTCTGCTTATTCCTCGACAGCGGCCAAAGCTTTCAGTCCCGCGGAGTCTCAGCTGCTTGCGAGTCGCTTCAGGTTCAAAGGTAGCTTTCGAAGGTCAATTCGTACACCTGTTGCTCGCATGCCAAATGCAATGCATTCGGAATTAGATGTCGTGTCGCTTATCTCATCCATTGATGGCTGTTCTTTACATTGGGGCTCAGCAGCGGGCATTGCATGCGGTCGAATAGTTGTAAAGTTCTAGAGCATGACATTAGGCTATTGTTAACTATCTACATGCCCGTTACGTGTGGATCGTGTATCGGAAGTTGATGCGCGCTCGAACAGCGAGCAGCGCCATCTATGTGTGAAGTTTCAGCCGCTGGCAGCTGAGTCAAAGCTCTTGCGCGGAAAAGCTGCTGCAGCAAGTGCTTTGCGAAGCTGTGGGCGAGCTTGCAAAGAGCTTTAAGGAGGAGCTTTAACACTCGACTGTTAACAGCCTGTTAACATTACGCATACGCAACGTGTTGCAGTTAAATTGAAACGGCGAATTTGTTAATATAAGGAAATCGTTTTCTTTATTTATGTGTTTGCTGCGCGCCTTTTGCGGGGCACTCGCTTAAAGTTAATGTAAGTAATCGTTATAATTAGTAATTAAATGTGTATTTTGCCTGTTATTCATAATAAATATATAATTAAAATACGAGTATTCTCAAACGTAATATATTGATATACATTTGTTAACCATACGCTAATGACAAAAAACACACACACGATTATCTAAAAAGACAGCTCGGACCGAAAAGACCCAAAACAAAAACGAAAACACAAAATTGTGGAACAACAAAAAGCGTCCTCTTGCAGACGTCTCGAATTTTGGATTTTTTTTTTTCTTTTTCTATTTTTTTTATTTATACAGTATTATAATCCATTAGTTGACTTCTTATTTGTGATTGTTTCGGTTTAGTTTTATTTCATATATGTATATATATATTTGTAATATTTGCCAGCTACGCATAACTCTAGCACAGTTGATTATACATAATAGTTCGAGAATTAGTTGCCGCCCACATATGCATATACAGAGGACATATGCGAGCGCATGTATACATGTATATATATATCTTTATATATATATATGTATATATTTGTGTATATATATATAGTTTTTAGATTTGATTTTTTTATTATTTAAAACATTTTTGTAACATTTAATAAATTTAAACATTGATTGCTCTTGCGTTATGATAATAGCTTCTATATAGGTATGTGTATGTGTGTCTGTATATATATATATATATATATATATATATATATATATATATATATATATATATATATATATATATATATATATATATATATCTTGTTTATTTAGTTTCTAATATTAAGCGCTCTGTCCATGTGATTATCCTTCAACATTCTTCAAGGTATTCATTTTGCACTTGTGCGTGTAGGTGTGTGTGTGTGTGTGTGTGGGTGTTGGTATTTTTGCTATTACGTGTATATATATTTATTTAAAAATAATAATATTGTTTTTCATATTTTGTTTTTCTTCATTTTTTTTTTTAGTTTTTCGTCGTCCAGCGACATTTTGTCAATTCAAACAGTTGATAAGGGACTACGCTTAGCCGCAGTGAGCACTGCTATTGCCTATTGGAATCGAATATATATTGTTGTTGACTATCGGAGGAAGAGAGACAAAAGACAGCTTCGTTTCGTTTCGTTTCGGAGCACGGCGTAAGTAGCGTAAGTTATGTACAAACTAAGCTAATGTTGCATGCAACTTAAACGAATTGACGAGTTGGCGTAGTACACAATTGCCCTAATATATTTAGAGTTGTGTGTGCTTAGACTCGTTTCACATCCATTCATATATATGTAGATATATGTGTGTCTGTGCGTATATATTAGAAATATATATATATATATATATATATATATATATATATATATATATATATATATATATATATATATATATATATATATATATATATATATATATATATATATATATATATATATATATATATATATATATATATATATATATATATATATATATATATATATATATATATATATTTATATATATTTAATATATATATATTCATATAAGAAACAACATCAAGACTAATTAGAGAAAAATCTTTATCGAGCTTGCAACATCTCCAAGTGGCGCATAGGTGGGCAGGTGGGCGTGGCAGGTGATTTGGAAGCGTACATCGAACTGCCCGCCTGCTGACCTGCTGGGCTGGGCAGAGACAGCAAGCCGAGTTCAATGATCGTAGTTATTTGAGTGATTGACTTGACTTGACTTGACTTCGACTCCGACTCTCGACTCTCGTTCAATTTGATTTGATTTGATTGTTACGCTTGCAGTGCTTGTTGCCTGCCAATCGCTTAAAGTCTAACGATATATATATAGATATATATATATATATATAGATTTATGTATACATATATACGGATTTGTATAGTATAAAGTACACGTAGGTAAATTAGTTTCCGCTATTTCTTGTACATAGGTGTAAAGTTCTTAGGTACATGGTACATTTTAACTCTCGTTTTTGTTTTCCTTTTGTTTTTTTTGTTTTTTTTTTTTTTTTGTTTTTTGGTATTTTTGCTTTGTGAACAGACTCACAACTTGCTATGCTCTAATAAAACGTTAATAACACACTTTAAAGTTCATCTCGGCTTTAGTATTATGCTGATTATAATTATTATTATTGGAAAATACACAGATACCAAACGGATTTGCTAGTTAGTTACTTTTGCCACAATTTTCTTTGAGTTTTCTTTTAATTAATACGATTTTCTTGCCTGCTGCCAGCTTTGTTATTATTCTTATTATTATTATTATTATATATATGTATATATTGTGTGACGTTTCGTTACGGATTTGAAACAAACACCTGAGGCTACAAATTTGCTATTTGCTGTTTGGGTGTGAGGACGAAAGTGCTTGCGACAGCGTGGGGGGAGTGAAGGAGCGTGAGTTTCGTATATTTGACTAATTACGCTGAACTGTCATAAGGTACAATGTTTAAGTTAACCTGGTGGGTTCTTAAGCGGTGGTTGTTTCAACTGTGGTTTCTCTGGGCTGTCTGGCTATTGGGCATCAACAAGACAAACCAATAAATGCGACGACTCACACATACACTAACTGCTCAATTCCTGGATATTTACTAGTCTATATATTGCCTTGGACTGAAATTCATAAGCTGACCGAGCCTGGCTCCGACTGGAGCTTCTCTAATCCAACGGCGTATTATGCAGTAAAATAATATTATTTAGTAATTAATTACTGTTCGCATTATTTTTAGATGAGATCTATTTCGGAGTTATATACTTATCAGTTGGAACTATTTGCCAAATGTTTCTGAATGCATTGAGCGAGGCTTAACAATTGTCAAAAAGATATCGCGGATGACTGACAGAGAGTGAGAGTGAGAGAGAGAGAGAGAGAGAGAGATAACGAGAGAGGGAGAGATATTTGCCAGCTGGAATTGCATTTTGATTGTCGTAATTAGTCAGACAGAGCGCAATGGTAGCTAACACATATTTCAATTAATGGCCCTGCGCCCACATGAAATTAGCTTTATTGGGCTGAAAATGAGGTTGGCTTTGTTGCATGCAGATGGATGAGTGGCTGGGTGGCTGGGTGGTTGGGTGCCTGGGTGGTTTATCAGCGCGCACAACGATGGCCATTAAGAGCGACATTCGCATTCGCATTCGCATTCGCATTCGGCATTGGCATTGGCATTGAGGCCCTGTCCCCATGTGGGCCGCGTGCAGCAGCCATGAAATGCAGCTGCGTGTGTCTTACAATGTGTTCAAGTGTGTTTCGCATATATATATACATATATATACTATATATAGATGTCCTTGACCCGTGCCGTCCTTGAAGTATGCTACGTCGAGGCTGCACTCATTCTGTGCACTTTTCATGTTAAGTTGCGAATTCATGTTACAATTTCAGTTCCAATCCCTCCCCCGCCCACACCATTAAACGACTTCAGTTGCCATTCATCGTTGCAGGAATGGGGCCAGTCGAGCGCGTGCAATTAGTGCCGCCAACTGCATCAAAAGCACAGCAGCGTCTACTTAAAGCGAACTGCAAAAGTTGCTGTCGCTAAAAATTGCCAAACTTCCTATGCAAATCAAACTGCACGAAACAACTCGCGATATGCTGTTGTCTTTTAATGGGAATCGCTAATTGCTGCAGTTGTTTTCATTGATATGGCAAACGTTTCAAATTGCTTGTGCGTGGGCTTGTGGGTGGCTGAGATGGAGATGGGTATATTGGCTGGCTGGGGAAATCTGAATGCTGTAGAAATAACTGGGTATATGTTGGTCGGATACTGCTGGTTGAGATGGAGTATATTGGAGGACTCTGCAGCAATAACTATTTTGCTAGGAGTATATGCAAGTCGGATACTGCTGGTTGAGATAGCGTATATTGGCGAGATATACAATGATTGCAGGGTATATGTAAGTCGGCTACTGCTGCTTAAAATAGGTTACGAGGGTTGGTAGAGAAATCTGATAACTGAGGTTATTGTTGGGGTATATTCAAGTCGGATACTGCTGGCTGAGATTGGGTATATCATAGGTTTACATAGAGCAGGCAGAAAACTGCCACAACTGCAGCAATAACTGTGTTAGTTAGGGTATATGTTAGCCGGATACTTCACTGTATAACATAACTATCAAATTTTGTGGCAATTTATCCTAAATCTGACCAAATTTTCTGGTAAAAGGGGGCGTGGCTTGGCAGGCATTCTTATAGAGTTAAGATATAGTTGCAGTTGGCTTACTAATTGTTTATCTTCGGATTTAGTTTCTCTAAATAGTTCAAATGCACGACTAATTGAGGTTAATTAGCTGCAGTGTGGGTATCTAATAGTCGGGTTGCATCACTGCAGCTTTTGCCGTTTTCCCTCCAGCTCTGTCCTTCAAATTCTGCTCGCACTCACTCTCTTTCTCTCCATCTCCCTTCCTCGATGTCCCTCTCTTTCTATCTCCCTCTGCTAGTGCCGCTGTTTGTGTCCTGTCCGCCGTTTCATTTTCAGCATTTACGTGGTGCGGCTGCCATTTTCATTTTCATTTTCATTTTCATTTTGACAATTGCGGTTTGTTTGTTGATTTTTCTATGCGTTGTCGCAGCAAAAAAAAAAAAAAGTAGCAAAAAAAAATATAAATTTGTTTTTTTTTTCCCCCAATTGATGACAGTTACAAATGGCGGGAACGGATGCGTTGTTGCTGTGTGGTGCTGGGCTTCCGGGTCGGTGTGGGTGGATGGGAAGAGTCGATAAAAACGAAATATTAAGTAGCCTGCGCTCGTGCCAATTGTCCAGTTGCCCGTGAATTAGATTCGTGTGTTTTTTGGAGCGCTTGCGCCGCTTATGTCTGCACGGGCACGTTGCTGTCGGCCTCCTGGAGCACAGGTGCTGTCCAGACGCCGCTGCCGCTGCGCGTCTTGCGCTGCTGCACGATCCCGTCCATGATGTCCAGCTGCAAGTTGTGTATGCTGCCGCGATGATCGGTCAACGGTGGGCCGGCGATGCCGCTGCCACGACGACTGCCGCTGCAAACGAGAGAACTAGAAGTTAGCGAAACGAATCGATAAAGTCAAGCAGGGGCTCCTTGAAGAGAAGATGTTGGGCATAAAAGGGTTTGCTAGGTAAAGAATCTGAGGCAAATGTTGGGCTGAGTGCAGCTCCAAGTGCACCTGAAGCCATCTATGCTTCTCTTTATGAATTTTAACTATATTCTCTGTCTAGCTCGTGTCCCTGCATCACCTCTGCATATCCTTATTACGAAATATTTTCAATAGCGAATGTGGATTATATGCTAGAAGCAAGCATAAACTATTCCTTATAAGTTTGCTTTGATCAAACTCTGATTTACTCTAAGCTAACCCTTAAGTCTTTATATCTAGCTTAACAACGTCCTATCATTTCCAGCCTTGAAGTAGGCAATTGCTTTGCAAGCGTGAACCAGTTGCGAATTACAAGAAAAGTAGTGAAATCACTGTTAAACTATTAGATATTAGGTGAAGCTACTTGAATTGCCACTGTCAAGAGCAACATTTTGAGTTGGAGTTAGAGCTGTAAAAGAGGAAGTTGAGTTGAGCTCCCTATGATGGCTTTCCCTATGCGCGCTCTCCTTATGTTTGCTGCTCTGCTGCACGAGCTGTGCTTCATGTCTGAAGCTGTTAAATAAAACTAGCAAATTGAATGTATTTACATGAAGAAGCGCCAGCTTTGAGGATCATAAGTAGCCTTCATCAGCTGGAACCCACCTAGACAGGACAGTAAGGACAGTCGGCGAATGCTTTTCTGTTTGATGAACTGACAGAGTTCAGAGAGTTAAGTATAGAATAGTCTGAGATCAATTCAACTGCTTTAATTTACTTCTGCTAGCTCAAATCTAAGCCTTGAGCTTGAGTCAATTAAGGGCAGCTAGCAGAGACCCTTCGCTAGCTAATATAAAATTGGCTTATGCAAGCCCGAAATTCAAATCAGACGAGTTGCGATGTCCTAATCGATATCGATTTCAGATCTGAGCCATTTGACGTAAGCCTTAATTGGCGCTGTATCCTAGCTATATGGTTATGTGATCTGGGTAGCGAGTAAGTCCGTATTATTTACTGCTTATAGCATCGTTATCGAACAGTGCTCGGAGTCCTTTCGCAGGAACGCTTATGGTTGGTTACATTCGGCAGGCGCTGAAAAGGTTAAAGCAGGCAGGAAATCAGCAGAAATTGTTGCTGGCCCAGCACAAAGGCATTGGGCAGCCGGGCAGCCGGCGGCACAATTCAATTAGGCGTGGGTCAAAGAGGCCATGTCCTGCGAATGTCCTTTTTGCCATTGCCATTGCCATTGCCATTGCCATCTGTGTGTGTGTGTGTGTGTGTGTGTGTGAGCCGATGAGGCGATGCGGGCTCTCGGAACCCTAATGGCGCACAAAACTTCCAATTACTGCACAAAGTGGCTCGGCTGCGGCAAATAAAAATGTCATTTACCTGAAGGAGACGGCGGAAATGGACTCGCGCCGATTGCGTCCGAAGAGCGTTGGCGGCACGGCCGATATGGTGACCACGGAGTGGCGGCGTCCGCCTGCGGTCGGGTTGGTCTTCTGCGAGAGCGTGGCCAGAAACTCAACCTCCTTGGGGCTCAGACCGCCCGTCTCGCCGCCCACCTCCGAGAGACGGCGCACCTGGCTGGCGGTGATGCCCTCAGTTATTTGGAGCGATGGCAGCGAGTGCTTGCGCCGCTGCTGCATATCGGGAAAGGGGCAGAGCAGATACGGATTGACCGGCGAGTCCGGCTCCGAGTCATCGCTGTTGCTGCGCTTGGTGGTGCTCGGGTCGAAGCCGCCGGCCGCCCCCTCCAGCTCCTCGCCGTCCTCGACGGCGTGCGACTCCTCGACGACAATCAGCGGCTCTTGGGTGCTCAGGTTGAACACGGGCGTGAATGAGGAGCGACGCATCTTGGCTCTGGTCTTCTGCGGTCCGCACTCCGATGTCGACGGCTCTGCAATGATACACAAACCACAATCATCAGCAGCCGAACAACTTTTCAACAAATTAAAATGAGCCGCACAGCTGAGCTCTCTTTCACTTTGTTCGAGCTGCGCGTGCACAAACTTTGTCCACTTCTTCTTTTTTTTCTATCAATACTGGCATGTGCCCACCCACACACACACACACACACACACACACACACACGCACACCCACACACACACATATGTGTGTATATGCATATCATCAAACATGTGAATTGATTGTGTGCATTATATAATATGACAAACTGAACGCCCGAACCCTGCAATTAGTTATGTAATATCAATACGAAATTTGTGGGCGTTTGCTTGGCTATGAATATGCAAATACTTTCAGTTCCTGGCTCACGCAAAGTTTTGCAATTAAACGAGTTTCAAACTTTTTTTACCCACTTTTTACATCTTTTTATTTCTTTGATAAGCCTCCACAATCAATTGAAGTTGATTTCCCTTATTGATTTTTGATACATATATGCATATATATAAATATTCTTAGCATATGCCAAAAGGCAGCAAAGTTTATGTTGTGTAACTAGTTTATAAAGTTTTGAGCAATGCTGACGGATCACGTCCCGACTGCAGATGAGTTTTCATTCAATAATCAAGCACTTTAGCGTTCATTATACGCATTCAAAGAGAAAGACCCGATGGCTTCTTTTTTGCCACTGTCCGTTTGGCTATGCCTCAGTCTGTCCTTCCATACATCCATCCATCCGTCCGTCCGTCTGTCTGAATGAAGGCTAACCATTTTGCTGCTATTTAAGCTGGAGACTTTGAAATTTTGAATATTTATGTACTCACGTAATAAAGTTTAAGACTTTTATAAGAGGCGTGGCATGTAAGGAAATACTCTGACCTGACATATCCGAAACTCATACGTTTAAAGTTTTAGGCACCTGAAGTTTAGAGTGTAAATTCGCTTTTATAGCCCAAGAGCAAAATGAAATTGCGAATATATCTAAGCCTGTAGAGGGCGTGGCTTATATACTATATATTCTACAGCTAGAAACCTAGAAAATCGATAGTTGATTCACAGTTGATCAATGATTCTTAAATGATTTGTTTGAGTCTTTGGGAGCATGGCATATAGAAAATCCTCTCAAGTTTCCATCAAACTTGTTCCTAGCTCTAGACTCTTGCTAAGGACGGGCCAAAGCCATATAACCATTGCCCCTTGGGGGCGTGTCAAGTCGGCAAAAGTCATCATTTACACAGGCTTTTAGCTAAAAACTCAAGATTAAATCAGCAAGTCCCGAGTTGATCTCCACTGTGCCTTGGGGGCATGGAAAATTGAAAGAAAAACATATCTTCAAAAATCTTGTTGCTAGTGCTGTAAAATACCAAAGTTTGCTTACTGGAATCTCTTGACTGACAGCTTGCATGAGTGTGATGCACTCGTCAGCCTTCGACTTCAATTATAGCTGACTTGTCACATGCAGCCAGGGCATCAGACAGCTGCCAAGGAATCACTCACTAATTGAAAAATTTGTACCATTTGAGCTTTCACAGCTCGGTCAACTAATTATTCAATCAGGCTGTCAGTGCGAATAAGTTGTATGAGTTGTGTGTCGAAGCTGTCATATTATCGGAAGTGTCGACGGAGTCAATGCACGATGTGAACTTAGCCAAGCCAGGCACCTACAGGGTATGCCGCCTGCAGATCATAGAAGAGAGAGAGAGAGAGAGAGAGAGAGAGAGAGAGAGAGAGCGCCTGTGGCTAAGCCCTTTGGGTCTCCAGTGACCCTTGATCGTTGGGCGTTTTCCATTACAATAAAGCTTAGTTTATATTCGGGCATAATCTCGGCACATGCTGAGCCCCGAACAATGCATAATTACTGCCTCAATTGGCTGCGAATGATTCGTTTTCAATTAGCCAAATGAAAGCAAAGGTTTCCCAAGCGAAACGAACCCTTTTCTCCTTCTATTTTTTTGTTTGAGGACAATGGCAACGAATGCAAGCATAATTAAAAGGGCCAGAGCCAGAGTCGCTTTAAACAACAAATATTTGCATACTTTTAGGTGCTCACTCACAGTCGAGCAACGGCATACGCCCTGTATTACAGAGAGCTAAATATATATATATGTATATAAATGTGTGTGTACATATTATATATAAGGTATTGTTATCCCAGCGAGAGATAAAAATACTTTTTATCGAGATTGCTTTTATTAAGTAAGGCAAGCGCCTTACTAGAGCCAGCCCCCAAAGAGATGCGTGCGTGTTACCTTGAAATCGAATTTGGGTAGGAAATCGATTGGAAGACATTCGAGACCTGTGCGAAAGAACTTTGAAAGTGCTTCATAGTCGACTGCACTTTTCATTAATATAACACGAGCACACCCGACGAGCCTATGCGCGTCTATAGGGTGCTCGAAACAGAGAGTGACACGTGTTGTGATTCCATACTAGTGAACATGCGTGTATCTGCTTCCCACAGCCCCCTCTCTCTCTCGCTCTCCCTTTCTCTCTTTATCTATCTATCTTGCTCTCTCTGTTCTCTCTCTCTCTCTCTCTCTCTCTCTCTCTATCTGTGTGTGTGTGTGTGACGCTGGCAGCTTAATGTGTCTACTGGGCTTTGCTGCTGTGTTGTGTTTTTCACTGCTGGCGCCAACAGGCCGTCAACTCAATTGATGTTCGTCACACGCCACACACACCCAGACACACACACCCAGACACACACACACACACGCAGTGACTACACACCTACACTCTGTGCTATGTACAGCAGTTGTGTATTTAGTGCTGACTTATCCATTGCCAAAATGAAAATAATGAGCACTATTAATAGCTTCTGACTGGCGATTGGCTGCGACTCATTCAATGCGCAGCCGAAGCCTAGCCGGAGTTCGTGTCACTTAATCAGCATTAAAGAGCGCAGCTACATAATTAGCTAAGAGGCTGAAGTACACATCGACACACACACTCACACACACTCACGCAGGTGAATCGAAATCAACAAATGAAAACGTGAGTCGCACGTAAATCTCATTTAAATTTCCTTTTGGCGCACACACAAATCGAAATCCGCATAGTACGCTTACGTGTGGATACGCACATACAGCCTCCTACAAAGCTGCATATGTATTGCTTCATGTGTGTGTGTGTGTGTGTCATAGACTTTGGGTTTATTACAAAAGCGCCAAAAGCGAGAGACAATGGCGGCGAAGCCAGTGGCAAGTGCTGAGCCCTTGAATACCCTGCAAAAGGTGAAATGAAAAGTTTTATATCTATATTAAATATGAATACTTGAATGAAGGTGTATATATATAACTGTTAAATAAGAGTTTGAAGGACTCCCTTTAACAACAGACCTTAACTGCATATCTGAAGACAAGCAAAGCCAAATGTTTGCTTTTCCCATTGTGAATTGTTTATCTATTTATCTATGCTTGCTACAACGGACCATTAAGTATTTTTTTAGTAAAGTTCATAGTTTCTAAGAAAATAAATAATATTATTATACTTTTCTTATATCTTCCATCTTTAATATCAGCTATTTTGTTCAGTTAGTAAGCTTTAGTCTTTGATTTTTTCTTCAAAAATAAAATCAAATCAAATCTGCCCAAAATAATTAGTTTCTTAAGGATCAATTTTGTGATCTACTCAAAAGATTTTGTAGTTCCGATAGTCAAGCGTCGGCTTGAAGATTAATTGTAAATTGGGTATGTTTTTAGCTTTTTTCAAGCCATTTCTTTTTTAATTTACAAAAATACTTATTGTAATGATAAATTACTAAACTTGGTTTTATTTGAAGCAGAATAAAACATACTTCAATCAAAAAAAGAACAATTCCATAAATATACAATATTTATTTAAGTTTCTACTCAAAGACTCAAGCCATCCCTAGCAATTTCTAGGTCTGTATGCTGCCTGTTGACAGCATAGCGAACTTCGTAGTCATTTTGAAGGCTTTGCACTTGTGCCCGGCTCGATTTCAAATGTCAAATGTAATTTTCATATTATTTGGGCCCACTTTAAACAGTTAAAGCCAGTCGGGTGCAGATGAGTTCGTAGAAATTTACATCATTAGGCCTGATTGCCGCTGGACGGGCCCTTGCCCGCCTTATCTATGCAGCCGCAACACATACAAGCACGTGTTTATGTGCGCGTGTGTGTGTGTTCATAGTGGGATACTAATAGCAAAACATGGCTTTCACATGTGCCGAGTCCCTTTAGGCCATTTAAGCAATTACAATCCCATTAGCTTCAAACTGCTGCAGCCGCAAGTCTCTTGGAGACCGCAATTAATTCGAAGGCCATTGCACAAGACGAAATCATTGAAAGCTTCGGCTGAGGATAAGCACGGCGTAAAAGGATAACTGCTTCTATCCGAAGCGAGCTGAGCAATTGTTAACGCTTTCGTATGGCTGTAACACACTTTAATGAGTCTCATTTTGTTGTGCGGGCTCTATGGACTATGATTATCTGATTAAGCTAGAGTAGATCTGTTCGTATACTTAATAATCGTATACTTAATAATAAAAAAGTATTTAGCTGAAAACACAAGAAAATTGTCTTTGAAATTTTATGAAATAAGAACAAATAAAAATTTTAAATATAAATATTATAATAAATATATTATATTATAATTTTAATTTACATATTTTTAATTAAGCTCAATACATATTGAAAGAGATTACAAATCATGGCGTATACTTAATATAAAAACTATATCTTTTCGTTTACAAAAATATTGTAAAATTAAATTTTTAGATAATTTAAAATAAATATATTATAATATTATTTGAATGTATATTTACGACAATTTATAATTTCGAAAAAGAAAACATCAACTCAAATACTCAAAGAGGCCTCGAACCAAATATACTTAATACGTATACTTAATGTATAAAGAATTTACTCTCAAATACAAAATTGTATATTTTTAAATTTTACAAAATTCAATTATGCAATAAATAGACTATAATAGATTTTTTATAATTTTTTAACCATAAGAAATCATCAGCTCAACAAGCTCTCACAGAGACTTCACAGCATGGCGTATGCTTAATATAAAAAGTTCTTAAATTCCAATAAAATAATGAAATTGGGAAATTCATTGCTCACTGCGTTAGCAAGCTCGTAGTTCATCGGATAAACTTTTTGCAGCTCAGTGTTGTCATTAAATTATGCATGAACAAAGCAAATTAGCAGCTGTAATTCGCTGCTTTGATGTTAAATCGCGCAATGTACTTTAAATACGTAAATATATACATAAATATGGGTGTGTGTGCATTTTTATGGCATTTAAATGCAGCGAAAAAAGACTTTATATAAATATATTTATATAAAGTCGTTTTTTGTGCATTCAAATGACATTAAAATATACACAAAGCCAGACACGAGAGAGCTGAGAACTGAGAACTGAGAGCTGAGAGCGCCTGAAATTTTAACCAAACAATCTGCTGCCGCACGGCCGATTAGAATTCTTTTCTTTTTTCTGTTGCTTTCATTCGGTACCGTTTCGTTTTGAGTTTGCGGCTTGAGACAACACTCCCCGAGCAGCCACGCCTGGTGCCGCCCCGATACGCCCAGTTCTTTCTTTAATCCCATACCGCATGCCGTCGCCGTCGCCGTCGTCGGCATGTTTACTTGACGGGTTGGCGGCAATGGCGCCATTTGAATTTCACTCTAACATTTAAATTTGATTTATCTGAAAACGAGAGAGCAACACGCACAACAACAACAACAATAATGACAACGACGGAGACGACGAATACTAAAATGCAAACGCAATCAGCTTCCAAATGGTTTAATTAAACAACGGTCCCACGCAAAACCCCAAAATGTGCCCATACAAAGGCGTGTCGGAAGCACCTGCCTTGTCGCCCCTCCCCCTGCTGCCCTTCCGCCCTCTTGGGCTCACTTTCTTTCTTTTTTTTTTTTTGTTGCAAATAAGGGGCACGACGCTGGGGCCTTAGGGCAACAGGGTCAATCAGCCATGCCGCAGCCAGTCTATTTATCTACTCGTCAGCTAGTCTATATTGACTCTCACTCCCTCCCTCTCTCCCTCTCGCTCTTTCTCTCTCTCTCTCTCTGTTCAAATGTATATCAATTAAATGTATTATTACAGTCGAGTATTTAGTTTCAATTGAACTGCAAACAAAGTAGCGCGAGTGTGTTAAAGCTCAGTAAACAAACTTGTTAATGACAACAAAAAATTGTTTTCTCTTTCTCTTTTTTTTATTTTTTTGTTGAGCTCAAAGTGCGAAATAGGAGAATAATTCAAGGTAAATAATTGATATTTATTATTTACATTAATCCATTAGTCCACCTACATGAAAAGTAATAAAGCAAGCAAATAAGACTCAAATAAACGTTTACGCTTACACTAGCCAACATGGGCTGCGTACGGCGCAAGTTTTCCATTTTCAATTGTTTTTTCTGCTGGTCCACTAGGAAAATAATTTGTCAGCTTTCGAGCTTTCGATGCATATGTAGTAATATTTTTAATATTTATTTTATTCTCTCTCTCTCTCTCTCTCTCTCTCTCTCTCTGTCTTTCTCTCTCTCTTACTTATATCTATCTCACTTGTTTACTTTCCATTCGCTTGTTCTCTATTTTAATCGTAGTTTTTTCAGGCTTTAATCATTCTATCTTTCTGTTCCTCTTTCGCTCTCTCTCTCTCTCTCTCTTTGGTTATTTTTCTCTAAACCTCCTATCTTTCTGCCACCCTCTCTCCCTCTCTCTATTACTTTGTCTCTTTCTCTTTGTTTCTATCTGTTTCTTTCTCTATTCATGTCTCTTTCGTCTCACTCTCTTTATCTTTATCTCTCTTTATCTCACTCTCTTTATCTTTCAAGTTCCTCTCTCCTTTCTCTCTCTCTCTCTCTCTCTCTCTCTCTCTCTCTCTCTACGCCCACCCTCGCTCCTACCAACTCACATTCTTCTTCTCTCTATTGATCTTTTTCTTCTTTTATTTTCTCTTCGTCTCTCAAAGTCTCTCTCTGCTTCTGCTTCTGCTTCTGCTATCACTCGCTCAGCTTAACTTCTTCATTTGCTTCTCCTCTCTCTCTCGCTCTCTCTCTCTCTCTCTCTCTTTCTCCCTATATTTCACCCTCTCTTTCTCCACCTTCTCTGCCCCTCCTGAAATCTCTTCCTATCTCTCTCTATATGTCTCCCTTTTCTCTCTATCTCTCTCTCTCGTCTCGCGCATATCGTTTAACGTTTCGCATTGTGTGTGTGGGCTGCGATGCAAGTTATTTATATTCATTGTTAGGCAATTTCCAGCAATATTTGTTGTAATAACTTAGAGCGGAGTCTTCAATATTTGGTACGTGATAAATGGAGGCTGTTATAGAGCATTCTATTCCTTGGTTCGGCCACAGTTTGTCCAGTCGAGTGAAACCGCAAATGCGTAGCTATAACTAATGCGAAACTGTGAGCAGTATTGAGCAGCGAGCGATATGAACACAAGCAACAACAACAGCAACAACAGCAACAACAATAACACTAAAGTTAAGGATTTCAACATTATTGAGATAAATGACAAATTTTGGTTCAAATAAATAATGAAAGCCCAAATGTAGGCAATGACAGCAGACGCGCTGTAGTCGACGCATAAACAAACGGCCAAGGACAGTAAAAAAGACTCGTAGCCTGTCTCTCTCTCTCTCTCTCTCTCTCTCTCTCTCTCTCTCTTTCTGTCTCTCTCTATCTCTGTGTGTGTGCAACAAGCAACACACACACACACAACAAGAGAAATGTTTGTAAATACATGACATAAACAAGGCCATGAATTTGACTATAAATCCAAATTGAATGACAGCCTCAAATCGAAAATTATTTGTGGCTCGCCCGCCGAAGCAGATAAAGGTAAATGTCCCTCGCATTACTCTTAACGAATTTTATCTACAGCGATTGGAGTAATTGGGACTCGATTCAATTTCGATTTGCATTTGGATAACAAGATAAATGGCGAAGCAAATAAAGATATCATTTATTTATATATGAGCATATATTTATATATATAATTTACTTATATATACTAAGGTTTAAGTCGATAGCCGAACCCATCTAGGCAGCAGTGCCTTGCTATTTTTGACTAGTTAATATGCAAAATATGCCTAATTTAGTAATTAACTAACTAATTAGTAGTGTCTTTGCTGGGTCACGGGGAATCCCTTAGTTT